>CM053033.1:88668405-89255905 GCA_028564925.1 Lithobates sylvaticus
CGGTAAAGCAGCGCTATATTTAGCGCTGCTTTACAGTCGTTTAAGCCGCGGTATTCGGCCGCTAGCGGTGCGGTTTTAACCCCCGCTAGCGGCCAAAAAAGGGTTAAAATCCGGCAGCGGCGCTTTGCGGCGGTATTGCCGCGGGATATTACCGTGGTGTCCCATTGATTTCAATGGGTAGGAGCGGTATAGGAGCGGTGAATACGCGCCAAAGGTGCTGCTAGCAGGACTTTTTTGACCGTCCTGCTAGTGCACCGCTCCAGTGTGAAAGCCCGCCGGCTTTCACACTGGAGTGAATGGGGCCTGATTTTTACAGGCGCTGTACAGGCGCTATTTTTAGCGCTGTACCGCCTGAAAAACGCCCCAGTGTGAAAGGGGCCTAATACAAAAAAGAAGATAAGGAGCTACAAAGGGAAATATGAAAAGGAGCCAAAATCCCATCCTGCTGGCTATATTAATGTACACAATACTCATATGCAGTATTTCATATTTACCTGGCTTACAGTATAAATATCTTTAAACACTTGCCATCCTTCCATTGTACAGTGCCTTGAAAAAGTATTCATACCCTTTGAAACTTTCCACATTTTGTCATGTTGCAACCAAAATTGTAAATGTATTTTATTGGGATAGACCAACACAAAGTGGCACATAATTGTGAAGTGAAAGGAAAATTATAAATGGTTTTCAAATTTTTTACAAATAAATATGTGAAAAGTGTGGCGTGCATTTGTATTCAGCCCCCCTGAGTCAATACTTTGTAGAACCACCTTTCTCTGCAATTACAGCTGCAAGTCTTTTTGGGTATGTCTCTACCAGTGATGTAAGAAACGCGATTAAAGTAAACGCCGTTACTTTAGAGGGTAACGAGTAATCTAACTGATTACTCTTCCCCTCGCGGTAACGCCGTTCCCATTACTGGGGCGGCGTTACCGCAATTACTCGCCGCGATCCGTGGAGCCGTCCGCGGCCTCGGCCTTAGGAAAGGCCGCGGCTTCGGCCTAGCTCCGGAGTGGCGGCCATCTTGGTGCACCAAGATGGCCGTGGCTCCGGCCTAGCTCCGGAGCGGCGGCCATCTTGGTGCACCCGTCGGCCGTTTACAATGTGATTGCTCCGTCAAATGACGGAGCGATCACTTGTAAACAAACCGGCGTCAAAATGACGCCGGTTCCTCTCTCCCCTCTGTGTACAGATCTGTACAGTGGAGGGGAGATGGATGCCAGCACATACCCTGCCAATACTCTGCAATACCAGGTAATACTCTGCCAATACTCTGCCAATACCAGGTAATACTCTGCCAATACCAGGTAATACTCTGCCATACCCAGCCAATACTCTGCCATACTCTGCAATACTCTGTAATACCCAGCCATACTCTGCAATACACGGTACTACCCAGCCATACTCGGCGATACCCAGCCGTACCCAGCCATGCTCAGCCATACCCAGCCATACTCAGCCAATATTACAGTTGAGGAGATGACGTGGATATTACAGTGGGTGAGATTGTGGATATTACAGTGGGGGCTTTATGGTAGTGGAATTTTCACAGGTTTTTGCAAATTCAATTATTATTTGCTGATCCGAAAAATGATCCGATCTGTGACTCTGATCCGAGCAATGATCCGATCCGTGAGTTTGGGGGGGACAGATGTACAGAGGGGGAACAAATATATGTGTGTGGGGGGGGGGAACAGACGTGTAGTGGGGTACAGAGGGGGAACAGATATTCGTGTGTGGGGGGGACAGATGTGTAGTGGGGTACAGAGGGGAAACAGATATATGTGTTGGGGGGAACAGACGTGCAGGGGGGTGCAGAGGGGAAATAGACGTGCAGGGGGGAACGCGCCCCTTGCTTACAGTAATACTAGACCCGCCCCTAAGAATATATAAAAAAAAAAAATCACAGTTACTTTTCTGAGTAACTAATCACTTTTCCAATGTAGTAACTGAGTTACTAACTCAATTACTTTTTTGGGAGAAGTAATTTGTAACGTAACTAATTACTTTTTTAAAGTAAGATGACCAACACTGGTCTCTACCAGCTTTGCACATCTAGAGAGTGACATTTTTGCCCATTCTTCTTTGCAAAATAGCTCAAGCTCTGTCAGATTGGATGGAGAGTGTCTGTGAACAGCAATTTTCAAGTCTTGCCACAAATTCTCAATTGGATTTAGGTCTGGACTTTGACTGGGCAATTCTAACACATGAATATGCTTTGATCTAAAACATTCCATTGTAGCTCTGATTGTATGTTTAGAGTCATTGTCCTGCTGAAAGGTGAACCTCTGCCCCAGTCTCAAGTCTTTTGCAGACTCTTGACTGGTGTATTGCAGACTTACCGGCTGCCATGACCACTTACCCTTCTTAGCCATCTAAATAATAACCACGCTAGACTTCTTTGGGTTTAAAATGGCCGTAGCAGCCTTTTATTAACAAAATAACGGAAAAAATTGAACAGTTATATTTTTTGAGGTGAGCATGGTCTACCAAAGAAAATTCTGCTGTATCAGCCACCTTTTCAATATCACGGCCCTCAGCCGCGAATACGCCGGCTCGAGGACAATTTTAATGCCTTTCTACGCTGATACAGCCTCAATACCCATTTCGTCATAATGACGTCACTCAATTTGGGAAGGTACCCATACCAAAACTGAGCCCCTCCCACCATACTCCACTTCAAATATTTTGACCATGCCCACCCTCAAAACTCTGAAACCCCTGCTACAACTAAGACATCACACCAAAAAAAACTCTCCCCCCCAAAACATTAAACAACACCAAAACGACATACAACCCCCCTTTCCAACCCATCGTCCAATCACAAACCTAAAAAAGGGGAGGGCGGGAGGGAAATTCTCTCGTTCTGCCTATCTCCAACTGACCCCAAGACTCCTATTACACTGCCTACCCCTTCTTTTGACTCCACCCTGACCTGACCTGCTCCACCCTGCCACACCTCGCTCTGTACCAATAGCTGTTGACCCTTAGTATAAATATTACATTATTGCATTTTAAAATCTGCCCAACTACAGCCTGCCCTGCCCCCCCCAGTCATGCAGGCCTTTCGTTCTATATGCTACGCATCCCCACTACATGGCCTGATTCTTGACTGGTGTATTGCAGACTTACCGGCTGCCATGACCACTTACCCTTCTTAGCCATCTAAATAATAACCACGCTAGACTTCTTTGGGTTTAAAATGGCCGTAGCAGCCTTTTATTAACAAAATAACGGAAAAAATTGAACAGTTATATTTTTTGAGGTGAGCATGGTCTACCAAAGAAAATTCTGCTGTATCAGCCACCTTTTCAATATCACGGCCCTCAGCCGCGAATACGCCGGCTCGAGGACAATTTTAATGCCTTTCTACGCTGATACAGCCTCAATACCCATTTCGTCATAATGACGTCACTCAATTTGGGAAGGTACCCATACCAAAACTGAGCCCCTCCCACCATACTCCACTTCAAATATTTTGACCATGCCCACCCTCAAAACTCTGAAACCCCTGCCAACGACGAGCAAGTGTGAAACCTCACACTTGAGCGGCCCGCCACACACCCAACGCTCTCTGGATACCATCCTGCAGGCCCAGGCACCACATGTCTATCCCAACAGCGTTCAGGTGTACCCCGTCCCCACGCAGGTAGAGCCAGTTGTCCCCCTCTAGTTCTGTATGGCGCACAACAAGGCCCCCATTCCGGACAAAAAAGCGAGCCACCTCCTTGTTAAGTTTGACCCTTGCTTTGTTCAGTCTCTCTACAGAGCGGGCGAGACGCCATGAGGCCCTACCTATCATGTCTGACCAGACCAGAATAACGTCTGGGAAAAACGACCGCAGACGTAAAAAGTCAAATTTGATGTCCCGAATTAGTTCCCTAGCGGAACGGAGCCCCAGATCATTACCCCCAGCATGGATGACTAAGACGTCCGGGGGCCTATCCAATCTAGTATATCTATGTACTTCGGGCAACACTCTGGACCAGAGCATACCCGGGACCCCTATCCACCGCACTCTAGCTACGTGTCTCGGGAAACCCAACTGTCGGCCATCCGGTCTGACTGCAGCCCTCCTCGCGCCCCAGGACACATAGGAGTGTCCGATGATCCAAATCAAACATTCTCCGCCTGAAAAACATAAAATAACAAAACCCAGATACAATGCACCCTACTCAACCAGACACTCCAAAACAACACATACGACAGACCACAACCATCACAGGGACTGGGGAACACAACATACAAACACATCTAAAGAAGATGTGGGCGTACATATAAACTGAAACGCCTAGATTCCCAACGACCAATCCGCTGCAGGATCTGGTCGTCTAGCCCCCACCTGGCCGCTTCCGTGGCGGCCCCAATGCGAAAAGAATGGGAAGCATAAGCCCCTGGATCCACACCAACAGCCCGTAAACATTTCCGAAAAACTGAAATAAATTGGAAACGGGACAATGCGGAACCATCCGCGTGTGTCAACAAAGGTCCCGCCCCCGAAACCCGGACGCCTAACCAAGCTGACACCATAGCAACCGGGCAGGCCGGTGAATTAGGAACTCTGCTGAGTACCACTGTAGCCCCACGGCCCAACTGGTCCGTTTTAGATTTCCTAATATACAAGGACAATTTGTCCCCTAGAACTGTGACCTCGGACACCTTAAGCCCACCCCTAACTTTAGTGGACGGGCTAACCAACTCCCCTATCCGCAGCGCCCCAAAAAAAGCCAGAACAAAGGCAGTCTTGAATAGTAACGTTTCGAAGGGGTCCGCACATACATTTGGCAAACGCTCCAACAGTGCTAGCAGTAAATCAAAAGAAACTGGACGGCGGGAATCGGGTACCCGCCTCCCTTTTGTCCTCCTGTAACCCCGCAAAGCTTTCTTGACCATAAACGCTTTAGTGACATCCTCAAAACCAGATAGCTGGAAAAAGAATGCCAAACCCGCCATCTTCCTATTTAAAGAGGCCACAGAAACACCATCTTCAAAATTCCTGCCAATGTAGTACAGAAGGATGGACAAGTTATCCATCTCCCGCTCAGAACCCCCTACCAAACTCACCAGCCTACGCCACTCCTCCCACACCCGCTCATAAGCTGTCCAGGTAGAAGGGCAAACTGACCGGCGTATCAAATCAGCTACTGTGGCAAAACGACTTCCCACAAGTGGTCCGGACACGGGATTCCGAGCTGCTCCGCCTCCGGTGCCAACTCCCGAAACTTCTGCCACTGTTGACGAGAAAGGGCATCCGCCACTGTGTTATCTACCCCGGGCAAATGAACAGCAAATATAAATGCATTCAAAGTCAAGCATTGCAACACCAAATGCCGAAGAAGACATACAACCGGCGGGGAGGAAGAAGTAACGGAATTAATGGCTTGCACGACCCCTAAATTGTCGCAGTGAAACCGTACCCGCTTATTCCGGAATTCTTGTCCCCAAATTTCCACCGCCAGCACTATTGGAAACAGCTCCAGTAGCGCCATGTTACGGATGAAATTCGAAACCCTCCACGACTCAGGCCAACACCCCGCACTCCACCTACCACCAAAATACGCCGCGTACCCAATGGAACCTGCCGCATCAGTATACAAGTCCAAATCAAAATCGGACACCGTTGCTTCCATCCATAAGGACCTACCATTGTACTGAGCCAGAAACGTCCTCCAAACCTGTAAGTCCTCACGATGTGTTTTCGTAAGCCGCACGTAATGGTGCGGCGCCTTCACCCCTGCGGTGGCAGCCGCCAACCGCCTGCAAAAAACCCGCCCCATAGGCATTATACGGCAAGCAAAATTAAGTTTTCCCAGCAGTGACTGCAGGGACCTTAATTGCAATTTCTTGCAACCACGTGCAAATTCAACCGTGACGCGCATATCTTCCAACTTATCTTCGGGAAGCCTGCATTCCATCCGTATCGTATCAATAATGATACCTAGAAACTTCAATTCCTCAAGAGGACCCTCTGTCTTTTCAGGAGCCAATGGCACCCCAAAAAGCTGGAACACATGTTGCACCGTAGACAACAGAATCTGGCAAATCCGGGCCCCGGGAGGACCTATCACCAAAAAATCGTCCAAATAGTGGACGACGGATTGCCACCCAGAAACCTCCCGTACCACCCAGTCCAAAAAGGAACTGAAAATCTCAAAAAACGAACAAGAAATGGCGCAACCCATGGGCAAGCAGCGGTCCACGAAATACTGTCCCTCCCAAACGCAACCCAAGAACCTAAAACTCAGCGGGTGAACGGGCAGTAAGCGAAAAGCCGACTCAATGTCAGTTTTCGACAACAGCGCACCCTTCCCAAACTTCCGCACCCATTTAATGGCATCATCAAACGAGGCGTAAGACACCGCACACAACCGTGGGTCAATAGCGTCATTGACCGAACCACCCCGAGGATGAGACAGGTGGTGTATCAGTCTGAATTTGTTAGGTTCCTTCTTGGGGACCACCCCCAGCGGCGAAACCACCAAATCAGCCAGAGGAGGGAAAGAAAACGGCCCCGCCATCCTGCCCATGGACACTTCCTTGGACAACTTGGCCGAAACCACCGCCGAATGCATTTTTGCCGAACGCAAGTTTTCCCCCACAGCCGGAACGGTGGATAATGTGCACGGAATAACAAAACCCTCAGTGAACCCCCGGAAAAGAAACTGCGCCGCAGTCCTATCGGGATACCTATTGAGGAAGGGGACCATTTTTTCCACCTTCACCGGTGTTCTCCCTCTTTCCAGCGTCGGCCGGCTTCGCTTTGCTTTGCTTGAAGCACCTTGCCAATGGGTGGGAACCTCCGCATCCGGAGCATTCGTGACGAAACCGACACGAACCCCCAAATTTGCAGGTGCTATCGTTGAAACGCCAGCAGTACCCCTTACGGTTTGCGGCCGATGATGATGGGGCGCTGGCACCCCCGGCCCCCCCCTGAAAGGGCTGCGAAAATGTTCTCGCCTGAGTCATCAATTTCATCCACAAACCTATATCTTTGTGGTCCCATCTCAGGGAGGGCCTCACCGCCTTGCGCTGACGAAATTGTTCGTCATAGCGTAGCCACGCTACGCCCCCATAAACCCTTTGGGCCTCACTAATAGAGTCCAAATAACAGAAAAGCGCCGAACAGCACTCCGGCGTCTTCTCCCCAATTACACTGGCCAGAATGCTGAATGCCTGAAGCCAGTTACCGAAAGTCCGTGGAATCAAGCGATACCGACGCTTTTCTTCCTCTTCCCTCTTGCTGTCGTCCAGTTTAACCTTGTCAAGGTTAAACTTTTCAATAGGCAAAAGAGCAAAAAGCTCTACGTATTCCCCTCTCCAAATCCTGTCCTTCACCTCAGCTTTTAAATGGGCACCCAATGGGCCCTCAAAGCAAACATACACCTCCCCCTTTGCAGAGTCGGCCAACCTCACTCCGTCCGCAGGACCTTCCAACGGCTTGGGATCCATCGCAGTCTGCTCCGTACGCACGCCAGGAACCATCACCGGGGCTGACACCGCCGATGACACCGGGGCACCCACCACCTGTACACTTCCCGCGACGGGCGATCTGTTGTCCCCCGCTGACGTCCATGCTGCCACTGGCGAAACCCCAGCCGCAGTCGAACCCCCTAGTGTGCCCGTCAGCAAATCCTTACACCCCGCCAACCAGGTCTGCAACAGACGTTCCACCACCCCCTCCTGTCCCGCAGCCGGGACCACATCGCCTCCAGCCAATGCAACACCCCTGTCACCGCCCCCTTCAATTACCCCTGAAGACAGACCCTGTGACAGGTGCCCAGGATAGGGGACAAAGGTGGGGGACAACACAGGGGGAGGAGCCACAGCAGAGGGGGCACAGGGAGAGGAGAAAACAGCAGGCAAATCAATAGCATGAGCAGACACAGGCACAGATGGGGAAGTAGCAGTCAAGAACGCTGGACGCACAGGCACAGATAAAGACATGACATTTTCAGATGAAGACATACTGTACTTACCAGGCTGTCCCGGAGCCTGAAGCCGCACAGCCGCATCTCCCGCTCCCTGCTGTCTCCTCCACTCTTCCCCGGCAGCCTCCTCAGACGGCGTCCTCTCCTCTTCTTCAGACGCTGTGAGCTCACCCTCCGATCGGTCGTCCATCGTGCCTTGCGCCATGCCCGGGGAAGGACCGTTGGAGCCGCCCCCGACAGGGCGCCCGCTGGTGACGTCATCGGCCGCTCGACGGCCCGACCGTCCCGCGTCACGGCTCCTCCCCCGCTGTACGCTCTGCCTGGACACAGACGCCGCTCTCCTCTCCTGCACAGGGGGCGGTGATACTGAAGCTTGGCGCCGGGTCCCTCTCCTTCTGTCCATGGGGGTCCCGGCCGCACCAGGGGACAGGCCCGCACCCGCTGCCACTGCCACTGCTCTCCCACGCCGAGCCCCCCCTGCCCTGCGGCCGTCACGTCCTGCATTATGGTAGAAGTGAGGCGGGAGCTAACTGTATTAGCAGAGCTCCCGCCGGGGTCCCGCCTCAGTAGAGGATTCCTCCCAGCCCCGCAGGCCGCAGAGGTAGTCTTTCTCTTGGCCTTGGGTGCTGAAGGGTCCCGTCTGCCGGGGCTCCTAGTGCGGCGGCAGACCCTGGGGGTCAATTCAGGGCTAAGGCGCTCCGGAGGGTGAGACCTCCTAGCGCGTGTTGGTCGGGGGGCAGGAGAAGCATGAACCTGCCCCGACCCCTGGACTAAAACTGAGAGCTGCCTCTCTAACCACTGTGGCCCATTAACAGCCGCAGCCGCCCTCAGCTGGGCAAATAAGCCCTCAATATCAGCCATGTAAGAGAAACTGGTCTAACTGCCTAAAATTAAGCTAACCTAGCTTCTAATTGTCCAAAATGTAAGCTCACCTAAATTCTCTCGTTCTGCCTATCTCCAACTGACCCCAAGACTCCTATTACACTGCCTACCCCTTCTTTTGACTCCACCCTGACCTGACCTGCTCCACCCTGCCACACCTCGCTCTGTACCAATAGCTGTTGACCCTTAGTATAAATATTACATTATTGCATTTTAAAATCTGCCCAACTACAGCCTGCCCTGCCCCCCCCAGTCATGCAGGCCTTTCGTTCTATATGCTACGCATCCCCACTACATGGCCTGATTCTAACAGGTTTTCTTCTAATGCCGTGTACACATGACCAAACTTTTCGGCATCAAAAGGTCCGATGGTCTTTCCGACGGACTTTCAACGGACTTACGACAAACTTTCAAACGACCGGACTTGCCCACACACGAACGGACTAAAGTACATTCGAAAGTCCAGTCGTTTGAACGTGATGACGTACAAAGGGACTAGAATAAGGAAGTTCATAGCCAGTAGCCAAGCTGCCCTTGTGTCTTTTTTTGTCCGTCGGACTAGCATACAGACAAACGGATTTTTCGATCGGACTCAAGTCCATCAAAAAGATTTGAAACATGTTTTATTTGTAAAGTCCATCAGATTTTTCGACCGAAGAGGTCCGATGCAGCCCACACACGATCGTAATTTCCGATGGATTCGTTCCGTCGGACCAGTTCGGACGAAAAGTCCGGTCGTGTGTATACGGCATTAGTTTGCCCTGTATTTGGCTCCATCCATCTTCCCATTAACTCTGACCAGCCTCCCTGTCCCTGCCGAATAAAAGCATCCCCATGCTGCCACCACCATGTTTCACAGTGGGGGTGGTGTGTTCAGGGTGATGTGCAGTGTTAGTTTTCTGCCACACATAGTATTTTGCTTTCAGACCAAAAAGATCGATGTTGGTCTCATCAGACAGATTCTCTCACCTGGACTGTGGATCTCTGCAGCTCCTCTAGTCACATGGTCCTCTTGGCTGCTTCTCTGATTAATGCTCTCCTTGCCCAGCCTGTCAGTTTAGGTGGACGGCCATTCCTTGGTAGGTTTTCAGTTGTGCTATACTCTTTGCATTTTTGGGTAATGGATTGAACAGTGTTCCTTGACATGTTCCAAGCTTGGGATATTTTTTTTTATAACCTAACCCTGATTTAATCTTCTCCACAACTTTATCCCTGACCTGTCTAGTGTGTTTTTTGGCCTTCCTGATGCTGTTTGTTCACTAAGGTTCTCTTACAAACCTCTGAGGGCTTTACAGAACAGCTGTATTTTACGGGAATAAATTACACACAGGTGGACTCTATTTACAAATTAGGTGACTTCTGAAGGCAATTGGTTCCACTACATTTTAGTTAGGAGTATCAGAGTAAAGGGGGCTGAATACAAATGCATGCCATACTTTTCAAATATTTATTTGTAAAAAAAAATTGAAAACCATTTACCATTTCCCTTCCACTTCACAATTATGTGTCACTTTGTGTTGGTCTATCACATAAAATCCTAATAAAATACATTCATGTTTTTGGTTGTAACATGACAAAATGTGGAAAATTGAGGATGGGAGGTTTTGATCGCTGTGTCCCACTCAGTGTCCAGGGTTGTTAGAAATCATGGGGCACTGTGCAGCCTACCTGACAGGGCCTTCCTACTTGACAGTGCCAAGGCAGCAACCCCCCCCCCCCCCCTCGCAGTCTGAAGGCAATTCAGTGAGAGAGGTTTAAAGTTTGTACAGAGCACAGGGGTCAAAAGTATATAAAATACAGAGTGCAGGCATCAGGATTATTTCATATACAAAATGCAGGTGTCAGGAGTATGTAACGTACAAAATGCAGGTGTCAGGAGTATGTAATATACAAAATGCAGGTGTCAGGAGTATGTAATATACAAAATGCAAGTGTCAGGAGTATGTAATATACAAAATGCAGGTGTTAGGAGAATGTAATGTAAAAAATGCAGGTGTCAGGAGTATGTAATATACAAAATGCAGGCATGACGGAGTATGTAATATACAAAATCCAGGTGTCAGGAGTATGTAATATACAAAATGCAAGTGTCAGGAGTATGTAATATACAAACTACAGGTGTCAGATGTATGTAATATACAAAATACAGGTGTCAGATGTATGTAATATACAAAATACAGGTGTCAGGAGTATGTAATATACAAAATACAGGTGTCAGATGTATGTAATATACAAAATGCAGGTGTTAGGAGTATGTAATGTAAAAAATGCAGGTGTCAGGAGTATGTAATATACAAAATGCAGGTGTCAGGATTATGGCATACAAGTGTACAATAGTCCAAAGCTTCTGGACACTTTTGGCTCAGTAAGATGGGTGGCTGGGTGGCAGAAAAAAAGTGTAGCTGAACCGCGATTTTATTTCCCCCAGCCACCTATCCAAACTTTCAAAATACAGTCAGACAGAGCTGTATCCATGCCGTGGCCGTAATGTTTGCATTTTTAACTAAGGCTAATTACAAAAGTCTGCAGCTATTTTAAAACAAACTTCCGTGGGCATCATTAGTTTGGTGGGGGGCAGAAAGGAGAATTTTTATTGATTTTCAGGTGCAACGTTGTAATCTGCAGCACTGCATTTCCCAACATTTAAATTAAAGTTTTGTTCTGCTGAATTGATATAGAAAAGGCAAGGACTTTCATTATTGGGAACTGTGGTGCAGAAGATTACTCCGCCTGCACCACAGTTTTTGCCTCTGGGTCCCCCTGCTGAATTGGCAGGACTGGGCCCAGTAGTGGAAGGCCAGCGCTACTTCCTTGTAGGCAGCCCTGGCTTTGTCCATCAGACACTGCAGATTACAGAGCGGGGTACAAGGTCAATGAAATTGGGCCTGTACTATGTGATGGCTGTGATTGGTCACACGTGTAAACAAGCCAGCCAGCCCTGCTTTTTTTCATAACGATCTGCTGTGAGAGGAAACAGAGTGTTTCCCTAGTGATCAGCAGTAGTATTTTATTTGCACAGTAGAATACACAGTGTCACCAGTTCAGCCAGCCACTACCCCTGTTCATTACCCACAGTACAGTGTCACCAGTACAGCCAACCAGTGTCCCTGATCACTAGCCACAGTACAGTGTCACCAATGAAGCCAGCCAGTGTCCCTGATCGCTAGTTAACCCAGTATAGTATAACTGAACCAGGCCAGCCACAGTATCCCTGATCGCCAGCCCACCTGTCACAGTGTCTCCAGACCAGTGCAGCTAGCAACAGTGTTTCTGATTGTCACCACTCTCACTGTCACCAGACACACCACTCTCACTGTCACCAGACCAAGGCAGCCAGCAACAGTATTCCTGATTGCCAACACACCAGTCCCAGTGTCCCCAGACCAGTGCATCCAGCAACAGTGTTCCTGATCACCGCCACACCAGTCCCAGTGCTACCAGACCAGTGCAGCAAGCCACAGAATCCCTGTTCACTGCCACACCAGTCACAATGCCATCAGACTTGTTCAGCCAGCATATAAAATTGCAAGAGGGTGTACCGGCGCCAACTCTTATAGTGACTATATTAGTGAAGGCTGCGATCTGAAAAGTAAAAGATACTCGTTGTACGATTACTAGTTAAGATGTGATATAAATTGAGAATTGCGCCAACCACACTGTTACATTGTTGTCACCTGAACCCTGGTTATAATGGGTTGATTTTATTACTACTGCTATCAATTGCCGGTTCCTTGGACAGTTCGGCTGATTCTAAATTATGTCAGATGAACAAGAGAAGGTCCTGTTATTAGCTAGTGAAATAAAGTAAATTTTGATAAAATATGCAATCCTAAACTTCCCAATCCTAAATAAAATAAAATAAGAAAGCAAACCTAAAGCTTGCAATCCTATATATCACACAGCCTGTACTTTTGTGTTAGTAGTCCTGTAAAAAAACTTTTTTATCTGTGAAAAGAAAAACTTAAAATCCCCCTTCACCACAATTTGCTGTTGAAGAAAAAACACAATTCCACAATATTACAGTTTTGTGGATAAAATGCATAAATACGCATGTGACATAATTCTGTGAAGAAAAGTATACATATATATACGTGTATCACAATTCTGTGACATAGACTGGAAAACTAAACCAAACTGAAACAGAGCCCCCCCCAAAAAAAACAAAGCCAATACCCTTTTAGTCCAAATCCTGCAAAAGAAATTTCAAACAATCTGGGTATAATCCCTAACAATGTGTCCGCATAAATTATGTGACAAAAAAGTTCATATGTTGCCACCACCAACGTTCCAGCCGCTCCAAAAACAGGTGAATTCCAATGAATACAGTGACTGCTAATTAATGCTTTCAAAATATATATCTTTATCACCCTGTGAATCCACCACCATAGAGAATGGCCACTCACCAGATATAGGTGAGTAATAAGCCTTTGGTTTATTTAGCTGGATAACCACTCCTTCTCCTTGTTCAATCTCCACTTTACAAGATCCGGATCGATTTAATACAGAAAGCGTCCTTCTTTCTCAAGGAAAATAAAAAGATGTTCCCATAGCGTAATATGTTTCAACAATTTATTAAAATAAACAAATAAAAACAAGAGGACTATTGCACTCACATGATCAGTCAGCAACAGTGTTCCTGATACCACCACACCACCCTTAGGGGTGGATTTACTATAGGCAAATAAACTTCATTTTGCAAGTGCAATTGCTCTAGTCTAGAGCTTAGCAAATGAGGGGAAATCTGCTGACTTCCATCATCCAATTATTTGCAGGCAATATTTTTTCATTGCATGCGATTGGGTATTTTTTGTACAGTAAAACTTTATCTCATTTATTAAGCTATGGAGCAACTGCATTTGCAAAGTGTACGGTCTATTAGCCTTAAGTAAATCCACCCCCTCAGTGTCCCCAGACCAGCGCAGCCAGAAAAAATTGTCCACACAAAACACATAGCCAAGTATTATTCTCCACAAATTTTTTATTGTGAATTAAAAAAAGAAAACAAATAAAATTAGACATGCTATCTGCCAATAGAACTTAACCAAAAAGTGCATTCTATGCATCCAAAAATATAGAAAATATACCAAATCAGATCATAATTATTCAACCAAAAAAATAAAATAAAAGCGTCAAGCATGTGTCCTGCTTCTTAATATAGGGGATCAACATTGCCAAGAGTTGGTGAAAGCAGGGATCCGTCCTCCGGAGATAATTCCGAAAACCATCTGGATTATTCTCCTGGAGCTCCCGCAGCAAAGGCATGTGACATAATTGGTCACGATTAATAAAGCAAGCAATTTTTGGTCCAAGAACTCTTCCTCCTCCTGTTCCTGGACTGGACTTGGGTCAAAGCAATAACTCCAAGGCCAATAATAAATAACACGTTATCTCCTCTGATTCTGCAACATGTCTGTTTGACGAACGGCCATTCAGAAACCAATTGAAAAGCATGAAATAAAAAACACAAACTGAAAAGCGCTAAATGAAAAGTGCAAAATGAAAAGTGAATCAACACTCACCAAACTTCTACTAATTTGAAATTAGCAGAAGTAGCCCAAAGGGTGGCGCTAAAGAGCTGAAAAATGCATAGTACGTCAGTATGTTCGTGTTTGTTAGCCGACAATTCCTTGCCGTTTGTATGCAAGACAAAATCCAGGCACACGCCTTCGGACAAAAGTCAGAGGTTTTGTCTGCAGAAAATCCGATCGTACAAGGCTTAAGCCAGTAACAGTGTTCCAGATTGTTGCCACACTATTTCCAGTGTCACCAGACCAATATAAGCCAGCAACCCTGTTTCTTACTGCTGCCACACTAAGCCAGTGTCACCAGACCAGTGTAAGCCATCAAAAGTGTTTCTGATTGCTGCCACGCCAGTCCCAGTGTTTCCAGACCACGGCAGCCATCAACAGTGTCTCTGATTGCCACCACAAGAGTTCCAGTGTCATCAGACCAGTGCAGCCAACAACAGTGTTCCTGATCCCCCCACACCAGGCCAGTGTTACCAGACCAGTGTAAGCCAGCAACAGTGTTTCAGATTGCTGCCACACCAATCCCAGTGTTGCCAGACCAAGGCAGTCATCAACAGTGCCTCTGATTGCTGCCACACGAGTCCCAGTGTCACTAGACCAGTGCAGCCAGTAACAGTGTTCCTGATGGCTGCCACACCAGTCCTAGTGCCACCAGACCAGTGTATGCCAGCAAAAACATTCTTGATTGCTGCCACACGAGTTTCAGTGTAACCAGACAAGTGTAAGCCAGCAACAGTGTTCCTGATCACCTCCACACCAGTACAATGTCACCTGACCAGCATTGGTGTGTGCAGCCTATTGCATTAGGGTGTGCACCCCAGAGCACAAACACACATGCATTTATATCAGCGGAGCCGTGCATGGTGTCAGTAGAGCAGAGATTGGTGTCAGTAGTTTTTATATTTATTTATTTTTATTATTTTTTTTACAATTTTATTTATTGTTTTTTACAATCTCTTTAGGCGCCTCTTTGAGGGGCTTTGGTGAAATATCAGGGGTCTAAACAGAGAGAAAGGCACTTTGCAGTCCTTTTCTCTGGAGCCTCAGCTGTCCAACTGAACTGGACAGTGAACAAATGGGAAATACTCATTGCTGAGCGGCTTTCTGTTTATTCACAAATTGAAGTACAGTAAACATAGTCCACTATGCTCCAGTTAAAATTGAACAAAGAAGCGATCACTGAACAGATCACTCACTGTGTTCATTCATTCATTCATCCTGAAACATCCCCCGCAGCAGCTGGAAGGACTGCAGGAGGAAGACGGGGGGTTATGTTACAACCAAAAACGTAAATGTATTTTATTGGGAATTTATGTGATAGACCAACACAAAGTGGCACATAATTGTGAAGTGGAATAAAAATGATAAATGGATTTCAATTTTTTTTTACAAATAAATATGTGAAAGTGTGGCCTGCATTTGTATTCAGGCCCTTTTACTCTGATACCCCCTAACTGAAATCTAGTGGAACCAATTGCCTAATTAGTAAATAGAATCCACCTGTGTGCAATTTAATTTCATTATAAATAAAGCTGTTCTGTGAAGCTCTCAGAGGTTTGTTGGAAAACCTTAGTGAACAGACAACATCATGAAGGCCAAGGAACACACTAGACAGGTAAGGGATAAAGTTGTGGAGAAGTTTAAAGCAGGGTTGGGCTATAAAACAATATCCCAAGCTTTGAAAATCTCACGGAGCACTGTTCAATCCATCATCCAAAAATGGAAAGAGTATGGCACAACTGCAAACCTACCAAGACATGGCCGTCCACCTAAACTGACAGGCCGGGCAAGGAGAGCATTAATCATGGTAACTCTGGGGGAGCTGCAGAGATCCACAGCTCAGGTGGGAGAATCTGTTCACAGGACAACTATTAGACCCCTTTCACACCGATCCGCCTATAGTGTCGGCGGTAAAACGCCGCTATTTTTAGCAGCGTTTTACCATCGGATTTGCGGCGCATTTCAGCCGCTAGCGGGGCGCTTTTACCCCCCGCTGGCGGCCGAGAAAGGGTTAAAACCCCCCGTCAAAACGCTGCAATAGCAGCGTTTTGCCGGCGATATTACAGCGCTGCCCCATTAATTTCAATGGGGAGCAGCGGTGGAGCAGCGGTGGAGGAGCGGTGAGTTTACCGCTCCTTCATGGCTCCAAAGAAGCTGCTGGCAGGACTTTTTGTGACGCCCTGCCAGTGCACCGCTGCAGTGTGAAAGCCCTCGGGCTTTCACACTGCAGACAATGAAGCAGCAGTTTGAGGGTGGATTGCAGGCGCTATTTCTAACGCTATAGCACCTGCAATACGCCCTCGGTGTAAAAGGGGTCTTAGTCGTGTACTCCACAAATCTGGCCTTTATGGAAGAGTGGCAAGAAGAAAGCCATTGTTGAAAGAAAGCCATAAGAAGTCCTGTTTGCAGGTTGCGAGAAGCCATGTGGGGGACACAGCAAACATGTGGAAGAAAGTGCTCTGGTCAGATGAGACCAAAATTTTACTTTTTGGCTTAAAAGCAAAACCCTGTGTGGTGGAAAACTAACAATGCATATTACCCTGAACACACCACCCCCACTGTGAAACATGGTGGTGGCAGCATCATGTTGTGGGGATGCTTTTCTTCAACAGGGACAGGGAAGCTGGTCAGAGCTGATGGGAAGATGGATGGAGCCAAATGCAGGGCAATCTTAGAAGAAAACCTGTTATGCCGCGTACACACGATCGGACTCTCCGGCGGACTTAGTCCCGCGGACAATCCGCCGGACTTTCCAGCAGAGGTCCATCGGACTTTCCGAACGTGCGGACCTGCCCACACACGCCCACACATGACCAGACTTTTCCGGCGGACAATCCGCCGGACTTTTGACGGAGGTCCGCGGGACTTTTGAAATGAACGGACTTGTCCACCTACGGAGTAAAGTCTGTTCGTTTTGAACGTGACTCCAGGTAGACGGGACTAGCAAAGGAAGCCAATGTTGCCGCCTCGATTGGCGAGATTGACACCTTGCTAGCCCCGTCACCTGGGATTTAAAGGCGTGGGGGTCCCCCCAAAGTCCATAGCAGACCCTTATCCGAGCACGCAGCCAGGCCGGTCAGGAAAGGGGGTGGGGACGAGCAAGCGCCCCTCCTAAGCCGTACCAGGCCGCGTACCATCAACATGGGGGGGTGGGGGCTGCGACCCCCCCACCCCAAAGCACATTGTCCCAATGTTGATGAGGACAAGGGCCTCTTCCCGACAACCCTGGCCGTTGGTTGTCGGGGGCTGCGGGCGGGGGGCTTATCGAAATACGGGAGCCCCCTTTAATAAGGGGGTCCCCAGATCCCGGCCCCCCACCCTATGTGAATGAGTAGGGGGTACATGGTAACCCTACCCATTCACCCATTCCCAGCATCCCCCTAGGACTGTGACATCATAAGGGGTGGGGTCACCATGTGACATCAGCCGGTGACCCCGCCCCTTGACCCTATATAGGTGGCCATGCAACGCATCCCGGCCATCACAAGCGGAGAGAGCATTGTGTCAACATCAGGAGAAGAAGGAGGAAGAAGAAGAAGCAGAAGGCGGCGGCGACAACAGCGACGAACCAGAAGACCGGGCCAACGCTAGTAAAAGAGCTGCAAAAAGATAGTGGAGGCCCGGCAGAAGAAATGAAGAGTGGGACAAGACCCCCGAAGTCGGAAAAGAAGACCCCCGAAGTCGGAAGGAAAGTAAAAAAAAAGTACTTTAAAAACCTGTGTTGTGTTTTTTTTTTAACACTTTTTCCCTTAGGTGAATGGGTAGGGGTACCATGTACCCCATACTCATTCACATAGGGTGGGGGGGGCCGGGATCTGGGGGCCCCCTTATTAAAGGGGGCTCCCGGATTCCTATAAGTAGACCCCGACAACCAAACGGCCAGGGTTGTCGGGAAGAAGCCCTTGTTCTCATCCACGTGGGGACAAGGTGCTTTGGGTGGGGGGGGGGGGGCGGAGGGCCCCCCTTTCCCAAAGCACCCCCCTATGTTGAGGACACGTGGCCTGGTATGGCTCAGGAGGGGGGGCACCCGCTCGTCCAAACCCCCTTTCCTGACCGGCCGGGCTGCGCGCTCGGATAATGGTCTGCTATGGACTTTGGGGGGACCCCCACGCAGTTTTTTTCGGCGTAGGGATTCCCCTTTAAATCCATACTAGGGGACGGGGCTAGCAAGGTGTCAATCTCGCCGAGCGGCGACATTGGCCTCCTTCGCTAGTCCCGTCTACCTGGAGTCACGTTCGAAATGAACGGACTTTACTCCGTGTGTGGGCAAGTCCGTTCATTTCAAAAGTCCCACGGACTAGCACACAGACGGCCGGATTGTTAATAATTTTGAGTCAAGACTTCTTTCTAAGTCTGACGGACTTTTAGGAAGAAAAAGAGCCCACACACGGGCGGATAGTCCGATAGTGTGTACGCGGCATTGGAGTCTGCAAAAGACTTGAGACTGGGGCGGAGGTTCACCTTCCAGCAGGACAATGACCCTAAACATACAGCCAGAGCTACAATGGAATGGTTTAGATCAGGTGTCCCCAAAGTACGGCCCGTGGGCCACATCCGGCCCGCCAGGCCATTTCTTCAGGCCCGCAGCTGGAGTCCCTTGTCCACCTGTTAGTTGTGGAACCTACGCTGCATATTCTCCCCCGGCAATATGCAGTGCAGGTCCCGCAATCCCTCCCGGCGTCTCACTGTGTTGGCTGCTGGGACCATGGGCATCCTAGCAGCCAATGAGGTGTTTTAGTGCAGACCTGTTGCCACCTCCCTGCTCCCGCCTCCCGCCTTGCTGTTAACGAGTAACGAGTGTGTAATACCAGCGGAAGACCAGCAAATTTTGGGGGGCTGATGACTCTGATGGGGACACACATGTGGGGGGGGCTGATGACTCTGATGGGGACACACGCGTGGGGGGGGGGGGGGGCTGATGACTGATGGGGACACACATGTGGGGGGGTTGATGACTCTGATGGGGACACACATGTGGGGGGGTTGATGACTCTGATGGGGACACACATGTGGGGGGGCTGGTGACTCTGATGGGGACACACATGTGGGGGGGCTGATGACTCTGATGGGGACACACATGTGGGGGGGGCTGATGACTCTGATGAGGGCACACATGTGGGGGGGGGCTGATGACTCTGATGGGGACACACATGTGGGGGGGCTGATGACTCTGATGGGGACACAAATGTGGGGGGGTATGATAACTCTGATGGGGATACAAATATCTGGGAGGTCTGATGGCGACACAAATGTGGGAGGGGGCTGGTGGCTCTTATGGTGACACTAACATGTGAGGAGGGGGGCTAATGGGGACACAAAATTGTAGGGGGCTGATGGCTCTAATGGGGACACAAATATGCGGAAGGGAGGTGATGGCTTTGATGGGGACACAAATATGCAGGCAGGGGTGGGCTGTAATGGGGATACAAATGTTCAGGGAGACAACGGCTAGTAAAAAACAAAAAACTGTTAAAATAAATAATGAACAAGAGAAAGCTTGATCAAACGGAGGAACCAGCGATGTTCCCAAGACTAGTGTTAAGTCCTCTTTGGGAAAAAATGATTTCAATGGATGTCTAATTTCTTTGGCTGCCCCTAAAAATCGGATCACCAACAGATGTAGAGCATATCTTGTACATGACATAGCCGACAAGCAGGGATTTGACCCTTCAGGGAATTATAAGCTAACCTTTAGAGACCACTCTGCAGAATCTCCAAAATGTTAGATACTGAGCTTCCTGAAAGGAATACATGTGGAGGTGGTGAACTACAAGTCCCAGCGAGACAAACCACTGCATGAACACACAAAAACATGGAAGGAGAGAGTGCCAGCACCTGCCTAACGAAGGTGTATACAGTCATTTACTTTCTAGTGACCTTTGCCAGTAATACAGTCATTTATACTGTATCATACAATTCCCAGCACCACGGGAACCCACACTCCTCAGGAGATTTACAGCCTATATGGGGGGGTCTTCTGAACCAGGAGAGGCTTAACCCAGACAGGATGGATGGTGGATGGAGAAAAAAATAAATAAATACATAAATAAAATAAAAATAAATATAAATAAATAAAAATAAACTTTAAAAGGCGTCCGGAGCAAGGACGAAAAAAGAACACTAGTGTGGGCAGACAGCCGCCCTTTATGGGCTAGGAAAAAGGTGGTCCTAGAGGGGTCAGAGGGGGTGGAGCTGACCCATAGTAGACTGACATGGGGAGGTCCAGGAAAGTATATATAAGGCAGTTCAGAGTACATAGTGCAGTCCTAAGGGGCACCCCAAAGCACCCGCCCCATGTTGAGGGTATGTGGCCTGGTATGGTTCAAGAGGGGGGCGCTTGATGGCCCCTCCTCTATCCTGACCTCCAGGCTGCATGCTTGGATAAGGGTTTGGTATGGATATTGGGAGCCACACCCATGCCAAAAAATGTTGGCATGGAGTTTCTCTTAAAATCCATACCAATCCCGAAGGACTGGGGGGAGGGGGGGGGCACACACCGTTTTTTTCCTTAATCTTTTCATCTATATTGCCGGGAGCCGGCAATACATTACAGCCATGAGCAAGGGGGACTTAGGACTTAACTAAGGGGACCCCCCAGGCACGATATTTAAAGGAATCTTTTATTTTTATTGTTTCACTTTAAGCATTATTAAAATTACTGCACCTGAAAAAACGGTTGTTTTAAAAACTTTTTTTTTGCATTGATACATGTCCCCTGGGGAAATACCCAGGTCCCAATAAACTTTTTATGGCAATAACTTGCATAGAAGCCATATAATGAGCACTTGATTTTTCATGTTCGTGTCCCATAGACTTTAATAGGGTTCACATGTTCACTAGAGGTTTTGCATGTTCGCAGTGTTCTGGTGCGAACCGAACTGGGGGGGGGGGGGGGGGGTGGGGGGGAGGCGGGGGGGGGGGGGGGGGGGGGGGGGGGGGCTGTTCGGATCATCCCTACTGATCATTACCCAGAATGTTCCCTAAGAAAGTGCCACATACAGTAGGTATCAGTTAAATCACCATCTGTCACATCCAAAAGGAGTATCAGTGAACTGTACCATTAGTCAGTGGCTTTGGTGCAACATTATGGGTAAGGACCAATAAAGTTTAAAACAGTTAGGCCGTGTTCACATATGTGCGGCCGCAGGTTTGTGCCTGGGGTCTGATGCATCACCAGTTCAGGTGTTCACCAGTTCAGGTGCGAATCAGGTCCGAAGTTTTGCCTGAATTTGCAACTGAATTGGACCCAAAGACGCACAGGACCCTTTTTGAATGCGGACCGCGGCAGCGCCAAACATGTGTGAACCGACTCCATTGAGAGTCGGTCACACTCTCCTGTAATGTGAATTGGATGGGGGGAAACCCTCATGCAATTTGCATATGTGTGAACTCAGCCTAAAGCCTCGTGCACATGATCGGATTTTCGGCAGGCAAAGCGTCAGACTTTTGTCCGAAGGGCGGGTTCCAGGAACTTGTCTTGCATACAAACGGTACACAATTGTCAGCCAACAAAAACGAACGTAGTGAGGTACTACGAGGAATTTCAGCTCTTGAGCGCCACCCTTTGGGCACCTTCTGCTAATGTTGTGTTTGGTGAGCGTTGATTCCGATCATGCGTGTTTGTACTTTGGACTTTCGAGTGACGGACTTGTGTACAGACGATACAAAAATCTGACAACAGACCTTTGTCCGCCGAAAATGTATAAGTCTGCCATCCAACATTTGTTGGCGGTAAGTTGGCCAACATTTGTCTGATGGAGCTTACTAACGGTCGGATTTTAGGCAAACAGTCATCACACAATTGCCGGACGAAAATCCGATCGTGTGTACAAGGCGTTAGTGTTCAAAAATCTTGTTGGTTCATTTATGCGGCGTACACACGGTCGGAATTTCCGATGGAAACAGTCCAATGGGAGCTTTTCATCGGATTTTCCGACCGTGTGTATGCCCAACGGTCTTTTTCTGTCGGAATTTCCGACGGACTTTGAATTGAGAACCTGTTCTCAATTTTTCAGACGGAAAACCTTTCTATCGGATTTTACGATCGTGTGTATGCAATTCCGACACGCAAAATTCCGACGCATGCTCGGAAACAGTTCGATGCATGCTCGGAAGCATTAAACTTCCCTTTTATAGTGCTGTCGAACGTGTTTTATGCTGCTGTGTTATTGACGTTGGAAAAACCGTCAGAGTTTTTTCCGACGAGAATTCAGTGTGTACGCGGCATTAGCCTAAGCTTGTTGTGTTGCCACTGGAAGAGAAGATACATCAACAATCTGACATTGAGTTCTATTGCTTTTCCTTTTTTAGCAATTTAGTTCAGTACTTTTGAAATTGTGGTTCTTTGACTAGAGAGGGAGGTGCATTATAGTACATTATTTCATATAACGCTGCTCTATATGTATTTGGTTATATTGTGCGTGTGCACTCAAATTCATTTATTCTTTTATCTGGAAAAGTAGACTATGGATAAACGGCTGTGTGTGACATAGAAAGTTGCAAGAGCCACTATTTTATTCTCCAGGACCTCTGCTTTCAGAAATGATATAATGTTCTCTAATTACATCCTCTAGAAGAATGCAGATTTTATTATGTGATTGATTTTACTTCATTTATTACTTATGCTCTACACACACACTGTGTACAGTGGTTCGCACTGCCTCTTGGAACCCCAGGTTGCTACGGTAACCGCGCGGCTGTCAGCGAGGTGTGGAACGCAAGCACGGGCGCGATGACGCTAACAGGGCGCGCGCCCCATCTGTCCCCGCCCCGCCGGCCCTCCCACCAATCCGTGCGCAGGATGACACTCCATCACGTTGGGTAGGAGGGGGACGTCCTGCGTAGTGACGGCGCTGCCCCGGTCCGGTGGTGGTGTGACGCAGGCTCGGTGGTGTCCGGTGAAGGTGACCGATGACTATCCTCCCGAAGAAGAAACCGCCTCCCCCCTCTGATAAGGAGGACGGGGACCGGAGCGGCGCCGGTGGAGGGGACTCTCACTCCCGCTCCGGGGCACGGCCCCGCTCCTCGCCGCCCCCGCGCTGGGTTCAAGCTTCGCCGCCCCCCGGTACCGGAGGCCAGGGAGGAGGAGCCGGTTCGGGCCCGGATGGCGGCTGCGGTTGCTGTAACGGATCGGGGCTGGGCCCCGGTGGGTGCTGCTCGGGCCCCGGACACAGCAAGAGGCGGAGACAGGCGGGAGGCGGCTCGGTGGGGAGCGGAGGAGGAGGACTGGGGATCCCCGGGGCCGGGAACACCCCTGACAAGGAGGAAGGGGCCGGGAACAACAGCGAGGATGAGTACGAGACGGCGGCCCAGACAGAGACCATAGACCCCGACACCGCCGAGCAGGTGAGACCGAGGACACCGGGGTGAGAGGCCACCCCGAGGGGGCGTGTCCACTGTGTGTGGGGGAGGGGTGTCACATCTACTGTGTATGGGGTATAACCGTGGTGTCATAGGGGGAGGGGAGAGGTGTCACATCTAGAACTAGGGGGAGGGGAGAGGTGTCACATCTAGAACTAGGGGGAGGGGAGAGGTGTCACATCTAGAACTAGGGGGAGGGGAGAGGTGTCACATCTAGAACTAGGGGGAGGGGAGAGGTGTCACATCTAGAACTAGGGGGAGGGGAGAGGTGTCACATCTAGAACTAGGGGGAGGGGAGAGGTGTCACATCTAGAACTAGGGGAGGGGAGAGGTGTCACATCTAGAACTAGGGGGAGGGGAGAGGTGTCACATCTAGAACTAGGGGGAGGGGAGAGGTGTCACATCTAGAACTAGGGGGAGGGGAGAGGTGTCACATCTAGAACTAGGGGAGGGGAGAGGTGTCACATCTAGAACTAGGGGGAGGGGAGAGGTGTCACATCTAGAACTAGGGGGAGGGGAGAGGTGTCACATCTAGAACTAGGGGGAGGGGAGAGGTGTCACATCTAGAACTAGGGGGAGGGGAGAGGTGTCACATCTAGAACTAGGGGGAGGGGAGAGGTGTCACATCTAGAACTAGGGGGAGGGGAGAGGTGTCACATCTAGAACTAGGGGGAGGGGAGAGGTGTCACATCTAGAACTAGGGGGAGGGGAGAGGTGTCACATCTAGAACTAGGGGGAGGGGAGAGGTGTCACATCTAGAACTAGGGGGGGGGGAGAGGTGTCGCATCTCAAACTGGGGGGGGGAGGGGAGAGGTGTCGCATCTCGAACTAGGGGGGGGGAGGGGAGAGGTGTCGCATCTCGAACTAGGGGGGGGAGGGGAGAGGTGTCGCATCTCGAACTAGGGGGGGGGGGGGGAGAGGTGTCGCATCTCGAACTAGGGGGGGGAGGGGAGAGGTGTCGCATCTCGAACTAGGGGGGGGGGGGGGAGAGGTGTCGCATCTCGAACTAGGGGGGGGGGGGGAGGGGAGAGGTGTCGCATCTCGAACTAGGGGGTGGGGGGGGGGGGGAGAGGTGTCGCATCTCGAACTAGGGGGTGGGGGGGGGGGGGAGAGGTGTCGCATCTCGAACTAGGGGGTGGGGGGGGGGAGGGGAGAGGTGTCGCATCTCGAACTAGGGGGTGGGGGGGGGGGGGAGAGGTGTCGCATCTCGAACTAGGGGGGGGGGGGGGGAGGGGAGAGGTGTCGCATCTCGAACTAGGGGGTGGGGGGGGAGGGGAGAGGTGTCGCATCTCGAACTAGGGGGTGGGGGGGGAGGGGAGAGGTGTCGCATCTCGAACTAGGGGGTGGGGGGGGGGGGGGAGAGGTGTCGCATCTCGAACTAGGGGGTGGGGGGGGAGGGGAGAGGTGTCGCATCTCGAACTAGGGGGTGGGGGGGGGGGGAGAGGTGTCGCATCTCGAACTAGGGGGTGGGGGGGGGGGGGGGAGAGGTGTCGCATCTCGAACTAGGGGGTGGGGGGGAGAGGTGTCGCATCTCGAACTAGGGGGTGGGGGGGAGTGGTGTCGCATCTCGAACTAGGGGGTGGGGGGGAGTGGTGTCGCATCTCGAACTAGGGGGTGGGGGGGAGTGGTGTCGCATCTCGAACTAGGGGGTGGGGGGGAGTGGTGTCGCATCTCGAACAAGGGGGTGGGGGGGAGAGGTGTCGCATCTCGAACTAGGGGGTGGGGGGGAGAGGTGTCGCATCTCGAACTAGGGGGTGGGGGGGGGAGGGGGGGGAGAGGTGTCGCATCTCGAACTAGGGGGTGGGGGGGAGAGGTGTCGCATCTCGAACTAGGGGGTGGGGGGGAGAGGTGTCGCATCTCGAACTAGGGGGTGGGGGGGAGTGGTGTCGCATCTCGAACTAGGGGGTGGGGGGGGAGAGGTGTCGCATCTCGAACTAGGGGGTGGGGGGGGGAGAGGTGTCGCATCTCGAACTAGGGGGTGGGGGGGGAGAGGTGTCGCATCTCGAACTAGGGGGTGGGGGGGAGAGGTGTCGCATCTCGAACTAGGGGGTGGGGGGGGAGAGGTGTCGCATCTCGAACTAGGGGGTGGGGGGGAGAGGTGTCGCATCTAGAACTAGGGGGAGGGGGGAGAGGTGTCGCATCTAGAACTAGGGGGAGTGTCCTAGCTACTGTGTATGGGTTGGTCAGTATCTCACAAAAGTGAGTACACCCCTCACATTTTTTGTAAATATTTTATTATATCTTTTCATGTGACAACTGAAGATATTACACTTTTCTACAATGTAAAGTAGTGAGTGTACAGCTTGTATTAGGCCCCTTTCACACGGGCGGACCGTATGTCCGTATTTTATTCCATCCATCCATTTTTGGATGAAATACGGACATGCATGCATCCCTATGGAATAGCGGGTGTCAGCGGATGAGCATCCGCTGACACCCGATATCGTCCATGTCCGCTATGGTCCGATTCTGCAGATGGAGGAAAACCCTATTTTTCTATCCGTCTGCAGAGCAAATCGGATGAACACGGACAGACGGTCCGTGTTCATCCGATCCCCCCCCCCCCCCCCCCCCCCCCCCCCCATAGAGGAGAGCGGAGATCTGACAGGGTGCAGGGACCGCCCTGTCATCCGCCGGCTCAGCGGGCATCAGCGGAGCGATCCCGGCTGAGCAGCGGATGTTCACGGGGCAGATCATTACGGATCCGCCCCGTGTGAAAGAGCCCTAACAAAAATAACAACACGCAGCCATTAATGTCTAAACTGCTGGCAACAAAAGTGAGTACACCCCTAAGTGAAAATGTCCAAATTGGGCCCAAAGTGTCTATTTTGTGTGGTCACCATTATTTTCCAGCATTGCCTTAACCCTCTTGGGCATGGAGTTCACCAGAGCTTCACAGGTTGCCACTGGAGTCCTCTTCCACTTCTCCATGACTACATCACGGAGCTGGTGGATGTTGGAGACCTTGCGCTCCTTCACCTTCTGTTTGAGGATGCCCCACAGATGCTCAATAGGGTTTTCCCTCCCCGGTGTCATGTGACTCGTTAGTAGGGGTGCAACGGATCCAAAAACTCACGGATCGTTTCTCGGATCAGTCACGGATCATTTTTCGGAACAGCAAAAAAAAAAGACAAGACAAATCTTGTTACACCCACCGGAGTTTTAGATTTCAGTTATTTTTAACACAAAACGGAGCTTGTATGCTTAAATACAGTATTTGTACATTCAACGGACTGTTTAGATGTTACATTTTAAAAGCAGCAGCAAACCTGCTGACCTTACATGGTTGCTAATGTCACAGAACACCTCCTGATTTTCACATTTAACTGGTTCAGATGGTGTCTTAGAATAAAAAGATCACGATTCTCGCTGCTTAAAATCTTTCACATTATACCAAAAAAATTGGGCTAACCTCACTGGTTATATATAATTTTTTTGAATTTTTTTTTTAATTCATTAAAATGTAATTTTTTTCCCAAAAAATTGCATTTGAACAACTGCTGCGCAAATACAGTGTGACATAAAATATTGCAACAACCACCATTTTATTCTCTAGGGGCTCTACTAAAACAAAAAAAAAAAAAAAAATTATATATATTCTATGCCTTTGATCTAAGGGCCGGTTCACACTGGTGTGATGTCAGAGATCGGATGTGATTCGCAGTGCAATGAAAATCACAAACGCGATCTCTGTGTGATGTAATTTCAGCCATAAAGATCGTATGGCTGAATTTGCATCAAACTCGCACTGGACTCTTATTAATTTATTTTTGTCCGCAGCAAAATCGTATCACACCCATGCAATCCGATTCCTGTCTGAGTTTGCAGATCGCACTGCAATATACAAACTGATTTGGGGGTGTCAATAAATTTTACCTGACACTCCCAGCAGTTTGCATAGGGCAGTGTGAACTGCCGCCGAGAAACATGCGATGGGGGAACCCCCAGTGGATTTGCAGGGTTCCCGCAGCGCAGTAGTGTGAACAGGCCCTTAAGGACAAATCATTACAATGTTTATACTTGAGTTCTACTCCTAAAGAATGTCGTGATTCTTGGCACACTGCCCGTTTTTTTTTTTTTTTTTGTTTTCTCCTTTCTTTTGACGGCTGTCCGCTTCAGCAGAGCAAAGAGAATTCTCTGCATAGAAAGAATCGGGAAATACTTTGTCAAGATCGCATGGGGGGAAAAAATTGCGATAACGATTAATCGTGCAGCTCTAGTGTCAAGCGTGTGTGGCGGCAACCAGGTGAGGAGTACAAAGACAAGTGTCTTGCCTACAGTCAAGCAAGGCAGTGCTGGAAAATAATGGTGGCCACACAAAATATTGACACTTTGCGCCCAATTTGGACATTTGCCCTTAGAGGTGTACTCACTTTTGTTGCCAGCGGTTTAGACATTAATGGCGGTGTGTTGAGTTATTTTGAGGGGACAGCAAATTTACACTGTTATACAAGCTGTACACTCACTACTTTACATTGTAGCAAAGTAATTTCTTCAGTGTTGTCACATGAAAAGATATAATAAAATATTTACAAAAATGTGAGGGGTGTACTCACTTTTGTGAGATACTATAACTGTGGTGTCATGGGGAAGGGGGGAAGTGTCACATCTACTGTGTATGGGGTATAACTGTGGTGTCATAGGGGAAGGGGGGGAAGTGTCACATCTACTGTGTATGGGGTATAACTGCGGTGTCCTAGGGGGAGGTGAAAGGGGTCACATCTACTGTGAATGGGGTGTACTTAAAGAGATCACAGGGAAGAGGGGAGAAGTGTCATGGCTTGTCATATCTATTGTGTATTTGAGTATAATTGAAGGGTCACAGGGGGGGAGCGGAGAGGTTATAACTAAAGCAGGCCATACATTAACCAACTTTCTTTCCTTCAACCTCAGGTTGAAGGAAAGCAAATTGCTACATTCCCCCATCTACACAGTCAATGTTGATAGGGGAATTCCTCCTACTGTGCTATTGTATTCTGACGGCAGAAGGTTTCCTAGCCATCAGAATATGATAGCAGCAGTGATTAAGCGGCATAAAACACAGGCCGGTTCTACTGTATAACCAGCCTGCCCATACGTGGATCAAAATCCAGCCGTTTCCTGGTGAAGCGGACAAATTTTTATTTGTCTATGGCCCGCTTTAGTATGTTGTATTAGTACTGGGAAGTCAAAAGTTGTAATGAGGTTTAACTAAGGATGTCAATTATGAAAATTTTATAAGGGGTAGAGGTGTCATTGTGTATACCTGAGTGTTTTGTGGTGGATGGGTGAGTTTCTGTAAGGCCCCTTTCACACTGGGGCGGTGAGCGCGGTGACGGTAAAGCAGCACTATATTTAGCGCTGCTTTACCGTCGTTTTCACCGCGGTTTTCGGCCGCGTGCGGTTTTAACCCCCGCGAGCGGCCGAAAAGGGGTTAAACACCCCCCGCAGAGCGCCGCCGTAGCGGCGCTTTGCGGCGGTATTCCCGCGGTTTCACCGCGGTGTCCCATTCTATTCAATGGGAAGGAGCGGTATAGGAGCGGTGAACACACCGCTCCTATCCCGCTCCAAAGATGCTGCTTTTTTTGTCATCCTGCTAGCGCACCGCTCCAGTGTGAAAGCCCGCCGGCTTTCACACTGGAGTTAAATGGGCCGGATTTTTTCATGCGGTGAACAGGCGCTATTTTTAGCGCTGCACCGCATGAAAAACGCTTAGGTGTGAAAGGGGCCTAAGGTATAACTGAGGGTGTAGTATGGGGTGCTGTGGGGTATAACTGAGGATGTACTATGGGGGAAGATGAGGTGTAACTGAGGGTGTAGTATGGGGGAGGAAGGGATGCCATGGGGTATAACTGAGGGTGTAGTATTGGGGAGGATGAGGTGCTATGGGGTATAACTGAGGGTGTAGTATGGAGGAGGATGAGGTGCCATGGGGTATAACTGAGGTTGTAGTATGGGGGGGGGGGGGATGAGGTGCCATGGGGTATAACTGAAGGTGTAGTATGGGGGGGGGGATGAGGTGCCATGGGGTATAACTGAAGGTGTAGTATGGGGGGGGGGGTGAGGTGCCATGGGGTATAACTGAAGGTGTAGTATGGGGGGGGGGGGGTGAGGTGCCATGGGGTATAACTGAAGGTGTAGTATGGGGGGGGGGGGGGAGGTGCCATGGGGTATAACTGAAGGTGTAGTATGGGGGGGGAGGTGCCATGGGGTATAACTGAAGGTGTAGTATGGAGGAGGATGAGTTGCCATGGGGTATAACTGAGGGTGTAGTATGGAGGAGGTTGAGGTGCCATGGGGTATAACTGAGGTTGTAGTATGGGGGGGGGTGAGGTGCCATGGTGTATAACTGAGGTTGTAGTATGGGGGGGGGGGTGAGGTGCCATGGGGTATAACTGAGGTTGTAGTATGGGGGGGGGGGATGAGGTGCCATGGGGTATAACTGAGGTTGTAGTATGGGGGGGGGGGGGTGAGGTGCCATGGGGTATAACTGAGGTTGTAGTATGGGGGGGGGGTGAGGTGCCATGGGGGTATAACTGAGGTTGTAGTATGGGGGGGGGGGGGATGAGGTGCCATGGGGTATAACTGAGGTTGTAGTATGGGGGGGGGATGAGGTGCCATGGGGTATAACTGAGGTTGTAGTATTGGGGGGGGGGGGGATGAGGTGCCATGGGGTATAACTGAGGTTGTAGTATGGGGGGGGGGATGAGGTGCCATGGGGTATAACTGAGGTTGTAGTATGGGGGGGGGATGAGGTGCCATGGGGTATAACTGAGGTTGTAGTATGGGGGGGGGGGGATGAGGTGCCATAGGGTATAACTGAGGGTGTAGTATGGGGGGGGGGGTGAGGTGCCATGCGGGTATAACTGAGGGTGTAGTATGGAGGAGGATGAGGTACCATGGGGTATAACTGAGGGTGTAGTATGGAGGAGGATGAGTTGCCATGGGGTATAACTGAGGGTGTAGTATGGAGGAGGATGAGGTACCATGGGGGATGAGGTACCATGGGGTATAACTGAGGGTGTAGTATAGGGGATGAGGTGCCATAGGGTATAACTGAGTATGTAGTATGGAGGAGGATGGGGTGTAACTGAGGGTGTAGTATGGGGTGCCATGGGATATAACTGAGGGTGTAGTATGGGGGAGTATGGGGTGCCATGGGGTATAACTGAGGGTTTTGGGTATCGCTGAGCAGGTGGATCTGCTGCCAAAGTCTGCCCGTCTGAAAGGGGCCTTATAGGGAAAGGTTGAGGTGTCGCGTTAGAACTTTAAAGAAGTGACAAGGTGTCAGTGGTTGAAGTAAGGGTGCTACATGGGTGATTAGGACAGTTTTGTGGGGGGTAGTTGAGGAAGTCATAGGGATACATTGAAGGTGTTATGTGTAGGAGGGATGTCAATGTTTATATGAGGGGTTCAGTGTGGGGTGTCATGATGTATAACGGAGGATGTTTTGTGGCGGAAGGTAAGGGGGTGTACGGCTGTCACGTCAGCTGACATATAGGAAAGTAAGGTAGAATGGGGATGTAGTAGGACTGGCTTGGAGAGGAAAATCTTCTTCTTTTTTTTTAATATAAATTGAAGGGGTGGGATCATTTTGGCGGATGAAAAATGTAATTGGGGGTTAATAGGAATTACTGGGGTGTCCTATGGGGTTTGTGATCTGCTGAAGTGGAATGTATGGAGAAAGCAGCTGATGTAGGGGGGAGGGTATTGTCCTAGGGAAGAGTATGGTGGGGTGGTATGTACAGGGTTCAGTCACCCCTGTGATTTGTTTTATCCCATTATAAGCTCCCCCTGTATAGTGTTCTGCCCGTCTCCCTCCCTTGTAACCAGGATCAGGCCTATGAGTGACTCTACCTTCCATGTATGAGATGAGTCATATTGGGGAATTTTGTACCTATTAAACACTGGCGGCTTCTATGCCTGATGACTCTTCTCCATGAATGCCTGGTTCAATCCACACACCAAATGTGTATTCTCTTTGGTTCCAGTGTTAGGATTTGTGGATTATTGATATGATTTACTGTATGTGCTGCTTGTTTTCCAGCACGTCTCTATTGTTCTATCCTGCCTCTGAAGTGTCACACCAGATCTGTATGTATGAACACATAGCAGCCAGAGTCTTCCTGTCATTTCCTGTCCTCTCCTGTCCTCCATCCACCTACTGAACTCACATGCAGGTTCCTACAGGGTTCTTTCCACATCGTGATACATGAGACCTAGCTTTACTCAAACGGGTCTATTTATATAAAGAATTACTGTGTGAATGTCTCAGCATAAGCACAGAAGGAAAATAATAATACTCGTAGTAATGTTTGTGGTATGTGTGAAGTGTCAGTTTGTATTTGTTGCCTTTTAGGGGAAAATTTTTTAAATTTCCTAACATTCCATCTTAAAGTGTATGTTACCCCAACATTTCATATTCCTCATATGTGTCTGCTGTACCATGTACTTGAGTTAAAAAATTCTCGTGTTCTCCTTGCATTGCTTCCTTTTGTGTGAAATACCTGGTGATCCCGAGCACAGCTCTTTACTGGGAAGATCAGGGTATTGCTCTTCCTCTGCTTCCTGCTGACACGTCCCCACCCCCACCTCTCCGAGACCCTTATGCAGCTGATAATAGAGGTTTCATGAAAAAAGGGTGCAGGGGTGTGTGTATAATAGTAAAAAAAAGTGTGTGTGTGTATATATATGTGTGTGGTATGTATATATATGTGTGTGTGTGTGTGTGTGTGTGTGTGTGTGTGTATGTATATGTATGTATGTATGTATGTGTATATATATATATATATATATATATATATATATATATATATATATATATATATATATATATATATATATATATATATATATATATATATATATATATATATATATATATATATATATATATATATATATACACATATACATACATACATACATACATACATACATACATACATACATACATACACTACACACATACATACACACATACACATACACACACATACATACACACACACACACACACACACACACACATGTAGCGCTTTACAATATAACAGGGAGACAATACAATTACTATAGAATACAAGAGGTCAATCTAGTGTATGTGTGTATAAATAAAAAAATCACAAAAGTGAGTACACCCCTCCATATTTTATTATATCTTTTCATGTGACAACACTGTAGAAATGACACTTTGCTACAATGTAAAGTAGTGAGTGTAAATTTGCTGTCCCCTCAAAATAACTCAACACACAGCCATTAATATCTAAACTGCTGGCAACAAAGTGAGTACACCCCAAAGTGAAAAATGTCCAAATTGGGACCCAAGTGTCAATATTTTGTGTGGCCACCATTATTTTCCAGCATTGCATTAACCCTCTTGGGCATGGAGTTCACCAGAGCTTCACAGGTTGCCACTGGAGTCCTCTTCCACTCCTCCATGACGACATCACAGGGCTGGTGGATGTTGGCGACCTTGCGCTCCTCCACCTTCTGTTTTGAGGATGTCCCACAGATGCTCCAATAGGGTTTAGGTCTGGGGACCTGCTTGGCCAGTCCATCACCTTAACCCTCAGCTTCTTTACCAAGGCAGCAGTCGTCTTGGCGGTGTGTTTGGGGTTGTTATGTTGGAATACTGCCCTGCGGCCCAGTCTCCAAAGGGTGGGGATCATGCTCTGCTTCAGTATGTCGCAGTACATGTTGGTATTCATGGTTCCCTCAATGAACTGTAGCTCATGCACTCATGCAGCCCCAGACCATGACACTCCCACCACCATGCTTGACTGTAGGCAAGACACACTTGTCTTTGTACTCCTCACCTGGTTGCCACCACACACGCTTGACACCATCTGACTCAAATAAGTTTATCTTGGTCTCAGACCACAGGACATGGTTCCAGTAATCCATGTTATTAGTCTGCTTGTCTTCAGAAAACTGTTTTGCGTCTTTCTTGTACATCATCTTTAGAAGAGGCTTCCTTCTGGGACGACAGCCATGCAGACCAATTTGATGCAGCATATGGTCTGAGCACTGACAGGCTGCCCCCCCCCCTCCCACAATCCCTTTAACCTCTGGCAGCACTCGTATGTCTATTTCCCAAAGACAACATCCTGGATATGGTGCTGTGCACGTGTACTCAATTACTTTACTTGCCATGGCAAGGCCTGTTCTGAGTGGAACCTGTCCTGTTAAACCACTGTATGGTGTTGGCCACCGTGCCGCAGCTCAGTTTCAGGGTGTTGGCAATCTTCTTATGGCCTAAACCACCTTTATGTAGAGCAACAATTCTTTTTTTCAGATCCTCCGAGTTTTTTTTTTTTTTTTTTGCCATGAGGTGCCATGTTGAACGTCCAGTGACCAGTATGAGAGAGTGGGAGCGATGATACCAAATTTAACACACCTGCTCCCAATTCACACCTGAGACCTTGTAACACATTAAACTGGTAAGGGGAAATGGCCAATTGGGCCCAATTTGGACATTTTCACTTAGGGGTGTACTCACTTTTGTTGCCAGCGGTTTAGACATTAATGGCTGTGTGTTGAGTTATTTTGAGGGGCCAGCAAATTTCCACTGTTATACAAGCTGTACACTCACTACTTTACATTGTAGCAAAGTCTCTCTCTCCCCAAAGTGAGGGTTTACATATACTTTTAAGACATAAAAGACTTAAATATAATGTTTGGGGGGCTTCTAAGTAATTTTCTAGCAAAAAAAAAAATGATTTTACCTTGTGAACACCAAATCTCAAAACGAGGCTCTGTCCTTAGGTGGTTAAAAGAGAAGTATGGCCAAAGCTATTTTAGCCCTACCTCTCCTATGGATCACAGGAGTGCGCTTAGCTCTGCACTCCTGTGACCCATTTGAGCCAACAGGCTAAAACCCACTGCCGGCTGATCCCAACTTAACAGTCTGAATCCCACCCCTCCACAGCCCAGCACTCCAGTGAGCACTGGAGGGGATAACAGAGAGCTGGTGACTGATACTGAGAACAGAGTGATCAGTTAAAAAAAAAAATAATAATTGGTGCTACAACCATCCATGTGAATATGTAGGTTTATTTTTTTGTATTCCCACACTTCTCTTTTTAGGGTATTTTGTGACCTTTTGCTGCTATGATGATGATTTTTTTTTATTAATAGACCCCTTTTAGTATCGAGTTTAGAATTACGGTGGAACTAAACCCTCCTTTCTTTTACAGTCAAGGAAGCTGCCAACTTAGCCTCTGTTTGATCTGCAGTTGCCATGGTCCTGCACATGGGATCAATTATGACTCCAGTCATTTGGTGGCTTGACAGTTTGGTTGAGAGTAGAGGTGCACCGATATTTCGGCCTCCGAAAATTATCATCCGAAAACTGTGTTTACAGTATTGGCCGTAAGGGGGGGAAAAAAAGCCGATACTGAAAGTACTAGGCTTAACAAAGCTTTATTTGTCAGAATAACCTAGCATTCAGACACTGGGGGCGTGGTGTGTACAAGATCTTCTAGATGTCTGCGCTGTATTGGCTGAAGTGCCCAGGCCTATGGTTACCCATACTCAGGACTTTTTCCTGTCACAGTGCAGACCTGCTTTGTCCAGCTCTGTCTAATGAATACATTGGTCAGGTCATGTGTTAGCCCACAGACGTTTACATTTTTATGATTCTATCTGACCTTTGCACTTTGCATAATTTGCTTGCAGTAGAGGTATAAGAGGTGCTGTTGACTTGTTTCTAAAGCCTCGTACACGTGATCGGATTTTCGGCAGACAAAGCATCAGACCTTTGTCCGACGGGCGTGTGCCTGGATTTTGTCTTGCATACTAACGGCACACAATTGTCGGCCAACAAACGCAAATGTAGTGATGTGCTACGTAGAATTTCAGCTCTTGAGCGCCACCCTTTGGGCACCTTCTGCTAATGTCGTGTTTGGTGAGCATTGATACTGAGCATGCGTGTTTTTGTACTTTGGACTTTTGTGTGACGGACTTGTGTACAGACGATATGAAAATCAGACAACGGACCGTTGCCCGCCGAAAATGTATTAGCCTGCTAACCAACATTTGTTGGCAGAAAGTTGGCCAAAAATTGTCGGATTGAGCGTACTAACAGTCGGATTTTAGGCGAACAGTCTGTCATCGCACAATTCCCGGACGAAAATCCGATCGTGTGTACGAGGTTTTAGGCTTGGTTCATACTACTGCATTGTGATTTGGATGAGAATTGTAGTGCGATTATGTAGTGCAACTTTGGTTGCCTTTTGGATGTGGTTTGCATAGTCTATGGGGCCACATCACACTGTACTTCACACCAAAGTAGCACATGTCCCCCCCAAATTGCCTCACATCGCCGCTGCATTGCTGTGAACAGGTATCCTTGGAAGCAATGTTGTTTTCATTGTCATGCGATTCAGTGTGACCCAAATTGCATTAGTGTAAACCAGGCCTAAGTTCTTGGGCTATCATGCTGATCCTGGCTTTTACGGATCAGGGTGATAGTAAAGCTTTACGCTAACCATTCTTGAAACCGTTCCCTGCACTCTTCTCCTACTTATCCCGCATAACCTGTATAGGAATAGAATGGCCAGCACTACGGATTTGTCCAACCATGCTAAAAAATCTTAACTTGTATGGCCTTCATTAGTTAAAGCGGAAGTAAACCCATCTATAAAACCAGTGCCGGAAATGTAACACTCCCATTGGTTGCGCTCTCAACCAATCTGTCAAACCATCCAATGGCTGGTGTCATAACTGATCACATGCAGCATCATGGCAGTTGTAGATTAAACGGAGGCTAAGATGGCAGCTTCCTTGGCTAAAAACGATAGGAGGTTTACTTGCACTTTAACTGTTGAACTGGACCATGTATGCAGGATGATGTCAATTTTAAATTCTGTGGGATGCTACTGTACAGAAGGAGCTCAAAGATGGACGACTAAAAATCTGATTTGAGATTGAAACATTAGCCTGGATAGTTACTTAGTGATTCTAAAGGTTAAGTTTTATTTTAATTCTTTCGAAAATAAATAAATAAACCTGTTATACTTACTTTATGCAATGGTATTGCACAGAGCGGCCCCATACTTCCTCTTCTGGGGGTCCCCCACTGGCACTCTCAGCTACTCCTCCTCTGTGTCCGCCATAGAAAGCTGCTTGCTATGAGAGTGAGCAGACGTGTGGGCTCGATCCTGAGCCAGGCTGTGTGCGTCTAGTGACACACAGTTTAACTTGTCCTGCTCCCACTCCATTGATTTTGACTGACAGCAACAGGAGCCAATGGCTCCCACTGCTGCCTGTCAGTCCCTGTGTGGAGAGAGAGAGAGGGGAGAAGACTGCAGCTTGGCATTGCTGGATGGATTCATGAGTGAGGTAAGTGTTTAGAAGGCGGGGGGGGGGGGGGGCACAGCAAGCCCTAAAAACATTTTTTTTTACTTTAATGCAGGAAATGCATTAGTGTAAAAAGAAAAAACATTTTAGCTTTAGAACTAATTTAATACTTAAACATAACTAAGTGGAGAAAAATTAATCCAAAGAAGTCCATAAAAGTCCATACACCTGGGTGGTAGCCACAGGAGATGGGAAGCTACCACCGGAGAGGCAGCACGCTGAAGAGCAGAGGAGACTCTGGGATAAACATAAGAAAACAGACAAGTAGCGCCAATGTGTGTAGCAATGTTAATGACCCATTTATTTTAGTAGTAATGTGCTCACTGAAAGGAGATGAAACCAGGCACATCTTTAGAAACAGCAGATGAGTTTCAGGGGTTCAGGGCGGCATCCATGGAGTGCGGCGTCAGTGGTTTCAGGTGTTCCGGGCTGGCAGGGGAGGGCGCAAAAGTAAGCCGTGTTACAGGAAGTTTGGCGCATGCGTGCCCCTCCGTCAGGCATCCTGATGAAGGAGGTAAGTCTGCCCTAATGTGCAAGTCTGCTCTGCATGCATGCCGTTCTGGCAAGAGCTCCCTCCCATGTAACATCACACCTAACCTATTTTAACAAATTGATCCTTACAACCTCAGATCTAAAAGTTAGGCCTAAAAATTCTTACCTTGTAGTTGGCAAAAAGTAACAGTTACACTTTGGAATGGCATTATAAACTTCCAACAAATTTGACCCATGTGCATCAAAAATGTTCTTTGGACTACAAATGGCAACAAGCTAGGTAAGAGTCAGGTTACTCCAAATCGCGCTAACTTTTTTTTTTTTTTCTTTAAGGCCCCTTTCACACTGACAAACTGATCGGGTCCACCTGACATTTTTTCAGGTGGACCCGATTGGACAATCCATTGCTCTCTATGGAGCGGCGGATGTCAGCAGACGTGTCTGACACCAGCTGGCATCTGATCAGATCCTGTCCACTAAAAACAGATGGATGGGATTCGTTCCCCATGCGTCTAGTAGATTGGTTTAAATGACTGTCGAATGGAAACGGACAGGCGGTCCATTACCATCCGACTGCCCCATAGAGCACAACAGGCTGTGTCCGCTTTACATAGCGGAGTGGACATGGACTTGTCGTCCGCCTGATCTGTGGGGATCTGCAGACCGACCCTCCCACTTGACGGAGTCTACCCTGTTTGAATGTGTGCGCTGTAATATGCTCGCTACCCTGTTTGAAAGGGGCCATTTGGGACATGGGGGGCCACAGCTTTTTGGATAGGGGAGGGTGGCGGCCAGCCGGCCCCATAGATCTATCAACCTCACTGAGGATTGTTTGCTCCCTGGAGCACGTTTTAATATATAAAATATACTTTTATTTTCTGTGAAGCTGGTATTTATCTTTTTTTTAACATGGTTAAAGAGGAAGTAAATCCTGATGGGTTTACTTCCAATTTGTTTCCCTGCAAAGGTAAAGCATAATGGGCTACTATGCATCGCATAGTAGCCCATTATGTTTCACTTGCCTGACACAGGAGCCAGCGATGTCACCGCTGTCCCCTGTTTCACGAAGCATCCATCTTCCTTCCGGGTATCGCTGCTCCGGTACTGAGTGGCCGAAACAGCGATGTCACGCGCGGGAGCCGTCAGTGCCTGCATGCTCAGTGGGCTTATGGTGCCCCTTTTTAGAAAAAATATCTCCTTAACCGTGTAGGTTAAGGAGATATTTCTTGCACCTACAGGTAAGCCTTAATCTAGGCTTACCTGTAGGTTAAAGTGGTATGTAAGGGTTTACAACCACTTTAAAATGCATTGAACCTGTGTTAAAGTGGTTGTATAGTCAAATTTGTAACTTTTGCCAACAGGTAAGCCTATAATAAGGCTTACCTGTAGCTTAAAAAAAAATATCTCCTAAACCTGCGCACAGGGCATTCTCGGCTGAAAGCCCGGCGGACGCCGGGCCTTGCCGGAAAGAAGTCTACGCGCATGCGTGGGAGTGACGACATCGCGGCTCCGGCCACTGAGCGCTGGAGCCGCGATACCCGGAAGACACGCAGAGGGAACATGTCGGCTCTCTCTACGTGGATCGGGTGAGATGCTGGCACCTCGTTCTAAGGTAAGTATTTTATAATGAGCTAGTATGCAGTGCATACTAGCTCATTATGCCTTTTGCCTTACAGGGGTATAAAAAAAGAAAATTAAAAATAAAGTATCAGCGGGTATACAACCGCTTTAAGTACAATCAAATTGGAGAATGTATCAAAACTGGAGCCGCCAGAATCTGGAGAAGCTGTGCATGGTAGCCAGTTTGCTTCTCTTTTTTTTTTTTTTTTTTTTTTTTTTTTCAAAGCTTAAAGCACAACTCTAGGTTTCAGTGAACTTTAAATAGTTAATTTGGACGAAGCTGTCCAAGTATTAACTTCTCTAAGGCCCCTTTCACACCTAAGCGTTTTTCATGCGGTGCAGCGCTAAAAATAGCGCCTGTTCACCGCATGAAAAAATCCTGCCCCTTTAACTCCAGTGTGAAAGCCGGCGGGCTTTCACACTGGAGCGGTGCGCTAGCAGGATGACAAAAAAAGTCCTGCTAGCAGCATCTTTGGAGCGGGATAGGAGCGGTGTGTTCACCGCCCCTATACCGCTCCTTCCCATTGAATAGAATGGGACACCGCGGCAATACCGCCGCAAAGCGCCACTACGGCGGCGCTCTGCGGGGGGTGTTTAACCCTTTTCGGCCGCTCGCGGGGGTTAAAACCGCACCGCGAGCGGCCGAATACCGCGGTTAAAACGAAGGTAAAGCAGCGCTAAATATAGCGCTGCTTTACCGTCACCGCGGCTCCCCGCCCCAGTGTGAAAGGGGCCTAACAGATTCTGTCTGTGAGCAGTGTATAAAATGTAGCCTCCGCTACATATAGTATACAGCGCTGTGTTCTGGCAGTGGGATGGGAACTTTTTGTTCGTAAAAAATATTTTTGAGTCCGGCTGAGTGCTGTGCAGACTTTTCACAGGGAGCTTTGTGTTTTTTTTGAATGAATACAAACCCTCCTCTGGTTGGCAGGTGGATGATGTCACAATCTTGCCAATCAAAGGAAGCTTATTCAAATAATGCAAAGCTTCCTTTGAATGGCTGCGCAGCACTCATCCCAACACAGCTTTGTTTCCGGGAGCGGGACAAGAAGTTCCCATCCTGCTGCTGTAACACAACCTTGTATACTGTATGTAGCTGAGGCTACATACAGTTTATACAGCACTCACAGCTGTTGCTGTTGGTGAAATAAATACTTTATTTGGACCAGCTTGGTCCAAACAAACTATTTAAAGCTCACTAAAACCTGGACACCAGTTTTGACTGAACAAACTGAAAATAGAAGCCGATTGGTTGCCATGTAATCGTTCTGATAAATTCCCCACAAAGTGCATTGCCATTGTATTAACCTCATAGAAAAAAAAACACACTCGATATACTTTTTTCTGCACTTTTTGTTTACAAGTTTAAACCAGTATTTTTTTGCTAGAAAATTACTTATAACCCCCAAACATTTCTATATTTATTTATTTTTTAGCAGAGACCCTAGGGAATAAAATGGCGATTTTGGCAACTTTTTATGTCACAAGGTATTTGTGCAGTGTTTTTTTGAGGGAAAAAATTATTTTAATGAATTAAAAAAAAAAAAAAAAAAAAAACAACAATATATACCCCAATTTTTTTCTAACTTCAAAGATGTTACGTCGAGTAAATAGATACCTAACATGTCATGCTTTTAAAGTTGCGCACACTTGTGGAATGGCGGCAAACTACACTGTAAACGCCTTTCCAGTTCATCTGTTTAGAGTTAGAGGCGGTCTAGTGCTAGAATCATTGCTCTCGTGCTATCGTTCACGGCAGTACCCCACGTGTGGTGCAAACACCATTTACTTATGCAAAAAAAAAAAAAAAAAAGTTTGATCTTTTACTAAAAAAAAAAAAAAATATATATAAGTTTACTTCCACCCTGGACTGGAAGTTTTTACTGCCTCTGTGACCAGTCGGGGGCACTGTTGGATCGATTCTCGGGCGAGCCGGCAGTAACGGTACGCCTGAGAGACACAACCCCTCCGCCGCTTCTAAAAGCATTCCAGCGGTCAATGAGCTGCTCGGAATGCTTACAAGAGAGAGCCAGCCGCTGGCTGAAAAAAAATAAATTCAGTGGTTATGGCTGATGTGTTCAGCCATAACCCCGGTAAACCACTTGCAGACCGCAACATGTGTGTGTATATATACATATTGTCGTCGTGAAGTGGTTAATGCCCATAAAATACATTCAAAGTGATTGTAAATGCAATCCTTTGTTATTTAAAAAAAAATAAAAATAAAGGATTTATACTTGCCTGCTCTGTGCAATGGAATTGCAGAAAGTGGCCCAAACCTTCCTTTGGTCCCCCGCCAGTGCTCTTGGCTCCTCCTCATCTTGATGGGCCCCCATAGGAAGCCGCGTCCTAATGTGGCATACTTGTGGGCTTGATCCCGAGCCACGCTGCCTGCATCCATAGACACAGACAGCACAGGCCCTGCAAAATTTGGCGCTGCCCCCTCTCCCCCGTCACAGGATTTGACTGCGAGCCTCAGCAAAGCTTGTGAAAGTGGGAAGAACCGATACAGGCCGGCACAGCACTGGATCGTGTGAGGACTCTGGTAAGAACGGGGGGCTGCGTAAGGGGGCATTTTGCTACCTAAACATTTTTTTATCTTAATGCAATGGAATGCATTAAAGGCTAAGTTCACCTTTTGAAAAAAATTAATAAATTCTTTATTTTTTTTGGGCTAGGGAGCCTGCAGAGCATTGCATCCGCGATCAGCAGATCCTGGGTGCAGTGTCATGCTCCTGCAGACTTTCAGGATAATAGTGCAAGTTTAGGCTGTTTCCAAGGTACCTACAGGTAAAATATACCAGTAGCCCAATGATTAAAATTAGAGTTTAATGCCACTTTAAATTGATTGCAAGCTGAATAGTTCATATTTGTCTGCAGTTTCTGTTAAAATTGATAAAGGGAAGGGTTGCCTTTTTTAAAGGTGTGTTTTATTTATTTTTTGTTACACTTTATTTTTTTTTTTTTTTTTCATTCCTAAGGCCTTCGGTGATGTAAGGGTTACTAATAATATCATCCTTCTCCCTTCATACCATTTCATTAGTTTTAATTGAGAAAGAGTGTTTGGCCAGGGAAACATGATTACTACTAGTTGTTACAGACTAGAAAATTACTGCTTAAAGGAAACCTGACATAAGGAATAATATGCAGGTTGCTTTTCTGGTTGTGCTACAGGAGATGGTCAGAGACTGCGGACATGCTACGGTGATGGTTCGAGACTGCGGACATGCTACGGGGTGGGTGGCTTGGGTAGGAGCCCACAGACATGCTACTGGGGGGACAGGGTCGGAGACTGAAGACATGCTACTGCTGGTGGGGGTGGGGGGGGGGAGGTAAGGGTCAGAGACTGAAGACGTGCTACTGCTGGTGGGGGGGGGGTAAGACGTTGCTACGAGGTGTAGGATTGGGGACTGCTGACTTTCTTAGTCAGGGATCATTGCCTGGAGGATTAATTATGGTTTTACATTAGTGTTTGCAGGCAGCACTTGGTACTACACTTTTGGACCACATCTGGTTCACTTTAAATCAGATCTGCTATTCATTGGATCTTAGCAGAACTTACTCTGTGGAGGTCTGAGCCTGTTTTTGATGACTGCTCCCAGAAGTTGTTTTTTTTTTTACTAGTGGAGGTTACATAATATATAAAAGCATGACCAGTCACTTGATAATGGCTCAGTCACCTTTTTGTTTGTTACCCGCAGAGCAGTTTTTTGCAGTGTGTCACGTTGTATGGTAAAGTTCAGGAATTTGTTGTAGGTTTTTGTTCGGCTTTTGTTCTGTTCTGCTTTGTTTGTCTTACTGTAGCTGGGCCAGTGTACCTGCCAGCAAAGTCTTCAGATGCTTCATCTGATCTTCTGGTTTATAGAAGTTGAAAGTATAACTACACTTAAAAAAAGTATAAAAAAGTATTTTATTTTTTTTACCTGAACTCCAACTTTTTTTTTACTAGAATTGAATGGAATGATCGATCCCGACGTAGATCATACCTCTGTACCATGTTGCTCCTGTTGTCTGCAGATCCTCTGCTATTCTGGGTTTAGTTGTAGCTTTGTATCCTGTGACACTCTGTATATCCTGTTGATAGACTCTGTCCCTTCCACACCCACTTCCTGCAGCAGCCAGAGTCTGTACACTCCCTTCTGTAGTCTTTCAGATTCTGCAAAACATCAACTCCCAGAACTGGTACAAGTGACTCCCACAGCCTGCCCTGAAGCTCAAAGGATCATGAGACATGTAGTATCAGGAATGGAAAATGAAGGAAACAAAGTCAGAGAACTTAGAAATTCAGGCAGGGGGAGTGCCATCACAGATGCAGAAACCTGCTGCTTACAGCTAAAGGAGGTAAGTTACACACAGACAGGGGGGTTGTGATCCATTTACATGCACAATGAATCTGTTTTGGGGCAGAAAAGTTAGAGTTCGTCTTTAAAACTGCTATTTTTTTTTCCCATCTCATTAGGCAGATTTCCATTCACTTCCTGTCCTAAACACCTGGTACAAGTGAATGATTTCCCATTTATTCCTGTTCTGGAGGCAACCCAAAATTTGAGATTTGCAATCACTTGCATTCCCAGTGACACTGGTGATCAGGACAATTTGGGAGAGTGAATCTCTAATGGGGACACAGACTGCAATAAAAACCAGATAGTAGTTCTAACCTCTCACCAAAATTCTAAAAAAAAAAAAAAAAAAAAAAACTATAACCATTTGTGGGGACCGCCTAACTGTAACTGTCTGTCATTACTTTGACGTTAAATACCAGGGTTATAGTAGCCCCCATAGAAAAAATGGGGGAAAAAATCTAAATTCAGCAGCCTTCACAACAGTAGTGTATGTTAAATAAAAATCGTGAATATATAGGGTGCGGTGCTCAAAATGTTCAATGATGAGTACCGAACATTTAGTGTGAAATGGTATATATTAATATGATAAATATACGGTATATCAAATTGGTATTAAAAAAGAAGTGTATATAAATGACCAATATTAGAATGTAAAAATTCTATATATGATACCTGACATCAAAAAGTGACCATAATATAACTCAAAAGAATCATACAAGTGACAATTGTAAAACCACAAATAAGTGCAAAAAACTTGGTCTAATATTAATATCTTGAATGAACCAATGATAAATGGCAAAATCGCACAAAAATCCAAAATCAACAATAATACACCAAAATGTGACATAGGTGAGTATTATAAAGGAATAAAGTGACATGTGCAGCTTGTCTGATGTGGTTCGTCACCAATTTGAAGAAGGCTTACCAACTGTCGTAGACTCAGGTAGGCTTGCGCCGTATGAGTCAATTGCGCTGGATGGTGTTTTGGTTACACCGATAAAAGAAGCTACTCCCGGCTAGGATGTACAGTGGCCACGGACAAGGCTATGCACTGGATGATCCGGAGGAACTCAAGGTGAAAGTAATGAGCGGTGTACCATATGGTTCATCCCCGGTGGTGATACCGACAATAAAAGAGTGAAACCATATAGTGTAATACCGTCAGGCAATTAAAAAATGTATTAAAATCATATGGATGGGTACTCGCATGTACAAAAAGACGTTAAATCGTGTATAAGATTTTGACAGCAGTGGCATCAGCAAATAATCTCCCGACGCGTTTCGCCTCAGTAAGGCATCATCTGGGGGGTCACTGAATTTTTAATGATTATTTGTGCAGCTCTAGTGTAAAGAGCCTCTCCTGTCTCTCCAGTGTGAAAGCCAGAGGTGTGCTTGCAGGACGGTAAAAAAAGTCCTGCAAGCCGCATCTTTGCAGTGCTGTAGCAGCGGTGTATACACCACTCCTAAAGCGCCCCTGCCCATTGAAAACAATGGGGCAGTGCCAGGCAAACCGCCGCAGCCGCACTTTGCGGGCGGTTTTAACCCTTTAGCGCCGCTAAAACGACTGTAAAGGGGCGCTAAAAATAGCGCTGCTTTACTGCCGACGCCTGCCCGCCCCAGTGTGAAAGTAGCCTTATTTTTAAGTTTTGGACACAGTGGAGACAGATTAGAACACCTATTAGGTTTTTACTGCTACCTCTGCCCTCTTTCGGCTGCTTTCACACTGGGATGGGTGGGCGTTGACGGTAAAACAGCGCTAGTTTTAGCGGCGCTTTACCAACGTTTTAGCGGTGCTATTCGGCTGCTAGCAGGGCCCTTTAACCACCGCTAGCGGGCAAATAAAGTGTTAAATGCGCCCGTGCAGCACCAAAATGATTCGGCAGCGGTGCCCATTCATTTTAATGTGGAGGAGCGGTCAAAGGTGCTCGGGGAGCGAGAGCAAATAATCGGAAGTTCTACTTTTGGGTGGAACCCCGCTTTAGTTCTATTCAATATGCTATATATTTTGAAAAAGCCCAATTCACACAATCGTTAAAGTGTTTGCATAGCTTTTAAAATCATTCATCTCATATCAAGGATTGCCAGTCCATTCACTAGGTTTGTATTGAATGCGTGAGACCTAAGACCCCTTTCACACGGGGCTGTCCGTTTTTTACGCACTCCGCTTGCTCAGCAGGGATCGATCCGTTGTTCCCTTCTGAGCCGGCGGATGGCGGGTCCGTCTCTTCTCACTGTGCAGGGACTCGCCTGTCAGAGCTCTGCTCTCCTCTATGGGGGATCGGAGGAAAACTGATCCGCCTGTCAGTTTTCATACGATCCAATAGACGGATGGAAAATAGGGTTTCCATCCATCTGAATTCAGCGGATTGGATGTCAGCGGACATGTCACCACTGACATCTGTCGCTCCATAGACCGGCATGGAGCATCTGTTAAGGTCCGCCTAAAAAGCTGACAGGTGGACCTGAACGGTCTACCCGTGTGAAAGGGGCCTAAGGCTGGATTCACACCATCCCTGTTCCATCCAGCTTACATGTGGCGTGTTTGTTTTTTTCTTTAAGCGATGAATTGTAATGGGAAACAGCACATGTTGGGTAAAGAGTTTGTTCTGCGTGTCCATGCAGGATGCACCATTTTCATAAACGTACAAAATACATTAGAAACAATGTATTTTAGCTTGTCATTGCATTGGTTCATAAGTATTCATAAATCAAAAAAAAATAAAATCTCTGCATCTATAGCCACCAACATTCTAACACTAACCTCTCTAGCCCTGAAAAGATAAAATCTGTATACATACCTTTTCTGCAGGCAATCTGACTTCATCTCCAGCGGCGGAAGTTCTGCAGAGGACATGACTGCGATGTGTGACGTCAGCCATAGAGTTACTATGGGGCTTCTGTTGACAGATGTGTCCTCTGCACCCGCCCACACAGTGAAGCCGCGGCTGACAGCTTAGCGTGGGATCAGAGCTTCCGCCACTGGAGATCGGGTCAGATCGCCTGCAGAAAAGGTATGTATACTTGTTTTTTTTCTTTTTAGGGCTAGAGAGGTTAGTGTTAGAATGTTGGTCGCTGTAGATGCAGGGATTTTAGTTTTAGCATGGACTTTAGCGCATTTCTTGCATTAAGGTAAAACATTTTAAAGCATTGGCATCCGCCCTCACCCCTTAGCAGGTAAATATAGACATGTTTTATTTATTTTTTATTTTACCTTTTACAGTAGCTTTGATGTCTACCTTTTTTGGTTTTTGTTTTATTTGGATTTATGAATAATTATTATGGATACATTGTGAACTGAGCAGTATCATTTTTTTGAGCACAATACTTTTGAAAGTGGATATTTTTCAGATACATTGTAACATAGTGTTATGTAAACTTCTTGTTTTAGGTATTTAACACTTAAGTAATATTAAAGTCTTTGTTCGTTTATGTTTTTATGAAAAAAAAAAAAATGTTATTTACCTGCTCTGCGCAGTGGTTTTGCACAGAGCAGCCCAGATCCTCCTCTTCTTGGGTCCCACGTCGGCACTCCTGGCCCCTCCCTCCTGCCAAGTGCCCCCATGGCAAGCAGCTTGCTATGGGGGCACCCAAGCTGAGCCACTGCTCTGTGTGTTCAATCACACACCGAGCAGCGGCTCGGCCTTGCCTCCTCTGTCTGTTGATTTGCGGCTGTGATTGACAGCAGCAGGAGCCAATGGCTCCTGCTGCTGCCAAAAGCCAGTCAGGAGTGCAAGTCCCTGGAGAGGCAAGGCCCTCCTGGACATCGAGAGGGGGCTTGGGTTAGAGTTTTTTTTTTTTTTTTTTTTTTTTACCTTTTATGCATAGAATGTATGAAGGTAAAAAACCTTGTGCCTTTACAACCACTTTAATATTTAAAGCATGGTCACACACATTATTTTGCACACTCCACAGAGAACCTAGTGACTGCAGCTGGATAATCATTTTATTACACCTTTGGCGTGGAGTTATTATGTTTATATTGTCATTGCATTTGGCCTGCTATGAGCCCGACGGATGTGCTATGAATAGGCCGTGAATGTCTTATGTAGCTGGTAAAAACCATCCACAGTCGGCTGTCTTTTTTTTTTTTTTTTGTTTGTTTTTTTTCTTTTTCGTTGTCATTGTTTGTGTTTGCTGTACATCGGTCACCCACTAGGTGGAGCTCATTGGCTGATAGATTCCAAAACGGCAACAAACATGACATCACCAGGAAGCATGCTGTCAGATGGGTTGTCATTGAAGATTTGTAATAACCCAGGAATGGAAAAATGTACATATTAAGGTTCCCATTCAATTGGAGTTCTTCATGTACATACAAGTGTTGACTTGTAAATCCCATGTGTTGCTTGTGTTGGCGTGTGCCATCAGACATGACCTAGATCCAATCTTTTGTACCTTGGGTGATTTAAGGACTCGGATTACTACTCACTTCTCTGTTGTCTCTTTCTGCTTTTCTCACTGACACAGCGATTTTTCTAGCACAATCATCACACAGTGACATGAAAGGACAGGTTGTCGACTCTCCCAGGATCAGTGCATGCCACTCCTATAATCTGTTCAGCTGCTCCTTATGCCATTTGTCATTGACTTTGTATTACTCCAGCCCAGCTTGTGTGTGTTTGATTTTTTTTTTTTTTTTTATGACATATAAAACTGTCTAGACCGTTTACACAGAACAGTTGAAGTTGTTTTGCTATTGTGGCTATTAAAGTTCATCTGACTTGGTGTTTTAAGTATTTATAAGGTAACCGTACCGAAGTGCAGGGACATTGTGGTTCTTGTATCCTCCCTGAATCTGAGTCCCAGGCTGTACATTAGGCCTCAAATTCTACTCAAAGGGCTGGGAGGGAACAAGTCTCTCAATATTAATGTCAAATTCAAATAACCTGGCACAGTGAAGGCAGCTGCTGAAGTAGTCAGTTCAATGGATATGGCGCCATTACAGTTCAAACAAAGATGTCCCCAGACCTCCAGTAATGCTCAGTGCAAGCTATTGGCTTGATAAGGATGTCCTATTGTGACTCATATATACATCTATTCTGTTTTGTGACTATTGAAAGCTCACTTTAAGAATTATTGAAGTGCAGGTGACATCTGCCTATTGATTGTCAACTTGGGTGTAAGTCAAGGGGCCTTCTACATCCTGGGCCACAGATCCAAGGGGGCAAACAGAAACAAAAAATAACTCTCCTGAGTGCTCAACCCAACAGTGAAAACAATAAGAAGATGAGATGAATAAATATCAATAGCGATTAAATGGTTTGAAAAAGAGAACGCAAAAAAAAAAAAAGTCTACCAATATGTGCAATTATTGATCCCCAGTGCCCTGAAAAAGTATATATCCAAAAAACGCCACAGCGCTGACACTGTACCCATCCTATAGTGATACAATGTCTCTTGTGCCCTGTACACACGAGCGGAATTTCCGCCAGCAAAAGTCTGATGAGAGCTTTTGGTCGGAAAATGCGACAGTGTGTATGCTCCATCGGACTTTTGCTGGCGGAATTTCAGCCAGCAAAAGATTGAGAGCAGGGGCAAGGCCGAGCCGCTGCTCGGTGTGTGATTGAACACACAGAACCGGAAAAAGTTCAGATCGTCTATACCAATTCCAACGCGCAAAATTCCTATGCATGCTCGCAAACAATTTGACGCATGCTCGTAAGCATTGAACTTCATTTTCTGGGATAGTTGTAGTGTTGTACGTCACCGTGTTCTTGTCGGTCAAAAGTTTCGCGAACTTTTGTGTGACGGTGTGTATGCAAGACCAGCTTGAGCTTACGATTCCGTCGGAAAAACAATCCAAGATTTTTGTCCGACGGAAATTCCGCTTGTGTGTACGGGGCATTAGATTGTAAGTTCTTTGGAGCAGGGCCCTCTGATTCCTACTGTATTAAAGTGTATTGTATTTGTACTGTCTACCCTCAAGTTGTAAAGTGCTGCATTAACTGTTGGTGCTATATAAATCCTGTATTATAATAATAGACCAGGTGAAAAAGAGGTACCTATTCCCGGAGGTATAGGAATAAAAATGTCAATTAGTAGAAAATGGCTGGCAATGTGGTGCTGGCAAGGCGGTTTTCATTTGTGGGCTGGAAATCCACAATCTGTAAAATAGGAAAGTAAGGGAAGAAATCGCTAAACCGGCATAGTGTAGCACAATTTATTAAGTAAAATATCATATAAAACAAATAGAACTCACAAGCGGGTAATGGGGAGAGAGGATGACAGTTCGCAGTGGATTGTAATGAGCTGGGAGCTGTGTGGTAGTCCTTGGGGGAGAAGAAAGCCGGTGTCCTGTCGTATTGTGTCCCCCATCGGATACTGTTGGACAAGCAGATTCCGAAAATAGCCGAAGATGAACGGCGCCTGCGTCGTGAGTCCAGGTGCAAGCCCCACCATCCAAGTGGACATGGAGTTAGAATAAAAAAGAGCCGAGCGCAGCGAGGCCATGCCAGAAGCGTAGCGAGCGAAACAAGCCAACGAGGGGCCCTCTAACTTTGTGTAGCACTATGTCCACTTGGATGGTGGGGCTTGCACCTCAACTCACGGCGCAGGCGCCGTTCATCTTCCGAGATTTTCCGAATCGATTTGTCCTCTGTACTGCGCAAGCGTTGCACCTGCGCAGTACGACCCGGACACTATTTGATAGCCGGACTATTCTTGACAGAACACCGGCTGTGGTGGAGAGCAAGATGAACCTGGAGTCCGTGCAGGGAGACCCCTTGAAATTTTCCACATTTTTGTCATGTTGCATCCAAAAACGTAAATATATTTTATGTGATAGACCAACACAAAGTAGCATATAATTGTGAAGTGGAAGGAAAATTATAAATGGATGTTCAATTTTTTTTTTACAATTATCTGAAAACTGTGGCGTGCATTTGTATTCAGCCCTCCCCCCCCCCTTACTCTGATACCCCAAACTTAAATCTAGTGGCACCTATTGCCTCCACCTGTGTGTAATTGAATCTCAGTATAAATACAGCTATAATGTGAAGCCCTCAGAGGTTTGTTAGAGAACCTTAGTAAACAAACAGCATCATTAAGGCCGGGTTCACACTGGTACGACAAATGCTCCGACATTGGGAGCACAAGTCGTAGGCTGTGTATAAATGATTGGTTTTCTATTAGAGCTGTCTTAACTGGTCCGACACAAGTCGGTCCAACTTTGAAAAAGGTTCCTGCACGACTTTGATCCTACTTTATTGAAGTCAGATCATCGTCTTAACCGATCCGACATTGGCATGAGACTTGATCTCTGATGATATTGAAGGAAAATCCATGCCAAAAAAAAAAAGTCCCCCTCCCCTTAGGTCTGACATTGGATTTTAAGGGGAACCCCCACGCCAAAAAAGACGGTGTGGGACCCCCCCCCCCCAAATCCTTACCAGACCCTCATCCAAGCATGCAGCTCAGGAAAGAGGGTGGGGACGAGCGAGCGCCCCCACCGAACCATACCAGGCCACGTGCCCTCAACATGGGGGGTGATTTGGGGCAGGAGGGGCCCTGTGCCCCCCCACACCCCAAAGCATCTTGTCCCCATGTTGAACGGGACAGGGGCCTCTTCCTGTCAGCCCTGGCTGGGGTCTAACAAGAGGGGGCCCCCATATCCCGGCCCCCCACCCTATGTGAATGAGTATGGGGTACATTGTACCTCTACCTATTCACCTAAAAAAAAAAAAAAAAAAAAGCTCAGGTGGGAGAATCTGTCCACAGGACAACTATTGGTCACGCACTCCACAAATCTGCCCTTTTTTGGAAGAGTGGCAAGAAAAAAGCCATTGAAAGGAAGCCATAAGAAGTCCTGTTTGCAGTTTGCGAGAAGCCATGTGGGGGACACGGCAAACATGTGGAAGAAGGTGCTCTGGTCAGATGAGACCAAAATTGAACGTTTTCGTCTTAAAGCAAAATGCTACATATGGCGGAAAACTAACTGCACATCACCCTGAACACACCATCCCCACTCCCCACTATGAAACCTGGTGGTGGCAGCATCATGTTGTGGGAATGCTTTTCTTCAGCAGGGAAGCCGGTCAGTTGATGGGAAGATGGATGGAGCCGAATACAGGGCAATATTAGCAGAAATCCTGTTAGTCTGCAAAAGACTTGAGACTGGGGCGGAGGTTCACCTTCCAGCAGGACAACGACCCTAAACATACAGCCAGAGCTACAATGGAATGGTGTAGATCAAAGCATATTCATGTGTTAGAATGGCCCAGTCAAAGTCCAGACCTGAATACAATTGAAAATCTGTGGCTAGACTTAAAATTGCTGTTTACAGGCGCTCTCCATCCAATCTGACAGAGCTTGAACTATTTTGCAAAAAAAGATATGCAAAGCTGATAGAGACGTTCCCAAAAAGACTTGCAGCTGTAATTGCAGCGAAAGGTGGTTCTACAAAGTATTGACTCTGGGGGGACTTTTCACATATTTAAAAAAAAAAAAATAATTGAAAACCATTTATCATTTTCCTTCCACTTCCCAATTATGTGCCACTTTGTGTTGGTTTATCACATAAAATCCCAATAAACTTAAGTTTTTGGTTGTAACATGACAAAATGTGGAAAATTTCAAGGGGTGTGAATACTTTTTCAAGGCACTGTATATGTATTGAAAAAGTGACAAACTGTGGGGTGAATTAAATGTCAAAACCACTGATGATGACCGCAGGTGGTTTAATGCTAAACAGAGGCACCTATGGTGGTGCTCACACTAGCGCTCTTTTCCAGCGACTACATGTGAAAACACATAGGGGTTCATTTACTCAAGGCAAATCCACTTTGCACTACAAGTGCACTCGCTGTAGTTCTGAGGGAAAGATCTGAAATGAGGGGAAGCTCTGCTGATTTCTATCATATAATCCTGTACAAACAAAAATGCTGTTATTTCCCTTGCATGTCCCCCTCAGATCTACAGCGACTGCACCTCCAAGGTCGCTGGCAGTGCACTTGTAGTGCGAAGTGGATTTGGCTTTCGTAAATCTCAGTTTTTAATGGGTGCTGTCTTAATTGCTGCGACTTGAGTCACTGCAACAAAAAAAATACTACTTTTGGGCAATTATTATGTAGCATGACTCTATAACACTATAATCTTCAATGTAAAATCACCAGCAAGTCCTACATTTTGTCTTAATTGCAGCGACTTTGCTGAGACTTCTGAGGTTGTTTTTTAAACCTCACCTCTCTTCCATGGTCATCCTTGCTGCCTATAAACGTCCTCTAAAGCGCATCCCATTAGAACTTGCGGGTAGCAGAAACTCAAGTTCCCGTGTTTATTTATTAATTTTTTGGTGTTTTTCACGTGTAAAACACTGTGTGACAAACGCCCCAAAGTAGTTTGAGAACCTTTTTGGTTGTGGAGCATCGCACATTTTGGCAGCAAATTGTGCTTCTGCTTGACCACAACTGAGGTGTCATTAACAGTTAGCCTGTATTCACATCTGTTCATTTCCGTACACGTGGAAGCCTACATTTTGGAAACGCGCAGCAAACGCTTAGCCTACATGCGTCACAATTTAGACAACGTTCCCATCTGTGTTTTTGAGGACACGCAACCCTCACAGAAAATGCATGCTTTGCATTTCGAAAATGTGCAGCTACGCCCACATAACACGTTGTGCTCACGGTACCATTTAGGCTGCATTCACGTGCACATTTCTAAATGCACGGCAACCCGCACACAAAATGTGCGCCTTGCCATGCAGATCGTAAACTCCATGACAACGCTTGTTGCGCTTGTGTTACTTTTTTTATTTTCATTTTACGCGATTCTGAACATACGGCAAGCCGCGTGCATTTTGAAAACAATCTAGAGCTACTTGGGGGGGGGGGGGGGGGGGGGGCATTTGTTGCGCGTAGGGTGAATGGGCTGCCCTATGCGCGGTGCACATTTACACTTGGAAAAAACTGCATGCAGAAACCCACATTTCCGCTACACTCCGCTGTGAATGGAATGTGCTTTGGAGAACTTTTTAGTCCACAGAGGTGACCAGGGAGGAGAGGGTTAAAAAGAAAAAAAAAAACACTGATCCAGCCGCTGCAACTTTATTTTCGCGCTAGTGTGAACCAGAGCTTAGTCTAATGCTGCCAGGAAGCCAGAGGGGGGAGCTCTGGATACATGTAAAAAACGGAAAATTGTATACTTACCTTTCCGTAATTTTCCTTTCCTGACGCATCTTCATGGCAGCACACACTGGGTTGTGACTCCGCCCCCACAACCTGACAGGATTGGATAACTATAAAGTTGAAGGGGAGATCCCCCGCTGTATTCTCTGTATATATCATCACAAAAACGGGGTGGGAAATTGTGTGCTGCCATGAAGATGCGTCAGGAAAGGAAAATTACGGAAAGGTAAGTATACAATTTTCCGTTTTCCTGACGCCTTCATGGCAGCACACACTGGGAAATAACTCGCCAGTCTGGTGGGTGCAAGAAAAATAATGTTTATTCCTATAATGCGGAAGAATTGGCTCTAACAATGGATCTTCCAAAGTCTGACATGGACAAATGGGCAGAATCCACTTTGTAGTGAGAAATGAAAGTATGTCTGGAAGACCACGTTGCTGCTCTGCATATTGTCTCTGGTGATACCCTGCAATATGCAGGAGGTAGCCACTGCCCTAGTAGAATGAGCCTTGACATCTTCAGGGATCGTCAGGTGCTGAGTGGAATATGCCTTCTTAATGGCTTTGACTAACCAGGACGAGATAGTCCGTGAAGAGGCTGCTTGCCCGCGTCTGGTTCCATAGGGAATGATCATGAGGGAATCCGTCTTCCTAAAGGAGGTGGTAGCTGCCAGGTAGTTAGAGATCGTTGTTTTCACATCCAACGGATGCGGTTCACCCTGATCGTTGGTGAAGGATGGCAGAATGATGTCTTGGTTGTAGTGAAAAGAAGTTACTACTTTAGGTGTGAAGCGCTCTGATGGTCTTAGAACTACTCCGTCGGGTAGAAAGACTAAGTGGGGTTCCGAGATCATTAGTGCTTGTATCTCTGACACTCTCTTAGCTGATGTTATAGCTATGAGAAATGATAGCTTCAAGGTCAGGTCCCAAAGAGATATGGTTTCAAATGGAGTAAACGGAGGGTTGGAAAGAGCGTGGAGAACTACTGATAGGTCCCATGATGGAAAAACTGGTTTTCTGGGGGGTTTTATCTTCAGGCAGGCTTTTAGGAATTGTATTACCAGTGGGTGGAATGCCCACCTAGTTCCCGTCTTTGCTGACAGAGCCGACACTTGTACTTTAAGGGTACTTGAGCTTAGTCCTTTGCTTACCCCTGACTGGAGAAACTCTAGAATTTGGTAAGGTTCTGGAGAGAGGTAGTTCCACCCTTTCTGTTGTGCCAAGGAGCAGAATCTCTCCCAAACCCTCGTATAGATGGTATTGGTAGATACCTTCCGGGCTTGCATCATGGTTGATATGACCTCTTGTGAACAGCCTTGTGCCCTTAGCCTAACCCTCTCAACCTCCAGGCCATCAGATGTAATCTCTCTGGTGCTGGGTGAAGGAACTGCCCCTGAGATAGAAGGTCCGGGATCATTGGAAGAGGAATTGGAGGTTGAAGGCTGAGTTGTAGGAGGGTCGTGAACCACGGCCTTCTCGGCCACATCGGGATTATCGCTATTACTGTTACCGACGATCTCCGAAGTCTGGACAGGAACCTCGCAATCAACGGGGTTGGAGGAAATATGTACCCCAACTTGAAGTCCCATGGGTGGATCAGGCAGTCTATCCCCTCTGCTGATGGAAATGAGCCCCTCGTCAGGAACCTGTGGCACTTGGTGTTCATTGGAGTGGCTGCCAGGTCTATTTCTGGCATTCCCCAGGCTTCTGTCAGGAGAGAGAATGCCTGCGGACTCAAGGACCACTCGTTGTTGGACAACGTTTCCCGACTTAGGTAGTCGGCTAGCATATTCTGGGCCGCTGGAACGTACACTGCCTTCAGACTTGCCAGGTGTATTTGAGCCCATTCTAGAATGGGTCGGACTTCTTCCATCAGGGTGGTACTCCTGGTACCTCCTTGCTTCTGAATGTAGGACACTGCTACCTTGTTGTCCATCCTGATCAGCACATCCTCCCCCTCTAGTAGCGGTGTAAATGCCCTTAATGCATGGAAGGCTGCCCTGAGTTCCAGGATATTCGAAACTATCCCCTGAGCCTGAAAGGGCCATCGGCCTTGGGCTGCCCGATCTTGAAAGTGGGCTCCCCAACCGCTCTGGCAAGCATCCGAGGTGATGACTTTGGGATCTGGAGGGATTATGGGCTTGTATTTCCTGAGGTTGCCTTGACGCGTCCACCACCATACTGATCGCTTCACTGCTCCGGATATAGAGATGGTCTGATGCATCGACACTCCATCCCACTGCCTGAGAAATGAGTTCTGCAGGGTTCTCATATGCCACTGTGCCCATTGTACCATTGGTATGGTTGCGGACATGGATCCCAGAATGCTCAGACAGGCTCTGGCAGGTAGGTGATTGGTGGAAAGTAGTCTCTGCATTTTCTGAACTAGAGGCTGTATTTTCTCCTGCGGGAGCTGTATCCTGTTCGTCTTGGTGTTTAAATCTGCTCCCAGGAAAACCATATTTTGGGTGGGTTGTAAACTGCTCTTTTTCCAGTTGATTATCCAACCAAATTCCTGGAGGGTTGCGAGTAGAACTTCTCGGTGGTGAATCAGCGTCTCCTGATCCTCTGCTAACAGTAGGATGTCGTCCAGGTAATGGTGAATGCGTAACCCCTTTTGTCTGAGGAGTGCTACCAAGGGTAGTAGAACCTTTGTAAATGTTCTGGGTGCTGAGGAGATGCCGAATGGGAGGCACTGGAACTGAAAATGGCCTTGGTTTATGGCAAACCGGAGGAATTTCTGAAAGGCTGGATGGATTGGTATGTGCAGATAAGCGTCTGATAAATCGATTGAAAGCATCCAATCTCCCAGATTCACTGCCAGAAGTATGGACTGGAGACTTTCCATCTTGAAGGCCTCGACCTGTATTCCCTTGTTGAGCCTTTTGAGGTCCAACACAGGGCGTAAATCCCCTGTCTTCTTCTTTACTAAGAATAGGGGGGAGTAGAAACCTCTCCCCCTTTGACATGCTGGGACCTCCAGTATTGCCCCCTTCTGCTTCAGTTCCGCCACATACTTTATTAACAGGCTTCTTCTGTGTGGTGAGGATGGTTGTTTGGTTGCCTGGAAGTGATTTCCTGGAGGTCTGTTTATGAACCTCCACCTGTGTCCGAACTTTATTGTGGACAATGTCCATGAATCCTCTATGTGACTTGACCAGATTTGGGAGAAGTTTCTTAGCCTGGCGCCCACCTGACTGCCCCCCGGAGCCGAATGGGCAGGCGAGACTTCAAAACGACTTCTGTTGATCCCCTGCCGGAGTGGACTTGATTTTCTGCATTCTAAGAAAAGCCGGCTTTGTGTTCTTCCAGTCCCTCCTAAATTCCCTACCAGGGCGGTAGGATCTGGCCTCTCTGTACTTATTCGGAAGGTTACGCCTGAATGCTGGTCCTTTCTGTGCCTTGGGTCTCCTATCGGAGGGAATTAATCCTGACTTTCCCCCCGTTACTTTGGAGATAGCAGAGTCCAATTTGGTGCCAAACAGATTTGTGCCGTCATACGGGATCCTGCACCAGTTCAGTTTAGATGCCGTATCGGCCATCCATGGTTTGAGCCATAGGGCTCTCCTTGCTGTCACTGATGCCAGCATGGTCCTGGCTGATGATCTTAGGACGTCTACAGATGCCTCTGCTACAAAATCACCTGCCAATCTGATTTCCTGTAGGGAGGAAATTATTTTTTCCATCTCGACGCCATCCTGCAGGTCTTTTTCTACTTTAGATGTCCATCCCGAGATGGCTCTGCCTACTGCTGCTGTAGCTATTGCAGGTCTGCAGGCCCCCCCAGCCGTGGAATATGCCTTTTTCAACTCCAGGTCCATCTTGCGATCGAGCACATCTCGAAACGATACCGCATCCTCAATCGGTAAAGTGACGTGGCGGGCGAGACGCATCAAAGAGGCGTCAACGGTAGGAGCGTTGGTCAGGGGGTTTATTTTCGACTCCCTCAAAGGATACATCTTGGCCAACCTGTTGGTCAGACTAGATCGTTTGTCCGACCTTTCCCATTCGTCCTTTATGAGATCTTCAAGCTCCTCTATAAAAGGAAAAGTTTCCGGATCCCTCTTCAAGTTTGGAAAATATTTCCGAACCTTTTGAGGTTCTGCCTTGTCGTCTTCCCAGCCGATCGCCTCTTTGACTGATTTGGCGAAAGGCTCCACCAAAGAAAAATCAAAACCTGCTGAGACGTCTTGAATCTCGTCCTCAGAACTGGGGGAATCCGATGCCTGGAGGTGAGACACTGGTTCCGCCGATGATGTACTGGGAACAGCTTTGTCCAATGGTGGTGCTGTGGTTTCCAGTAGAGACTCCCGCACTGACTCCCTTATGAGCTCTGTTGCTATCCTTGCATCTGCTTCCTTCTCTGTAGTGGCTTCATTGAAGCAAGAGCGGCAAGCAAGTTTTTCCGGTAGTGCCGGGGCGCCGCATACCCAGCAGGCATTGGCTGCGGGACGGGTGTGGCGGCTTTGGCGATGCGAGGAGGGGGACCTCCTGCGATTTGACCTGCTGCGGCGGGAGCGACTGTGCCGCGAATGACTTCGCCGTGAGTGGCTGTGCCGATGGCGTGAAGGTGATCTTGAACGGCTCCTGCGGGACCTCCTGCTTGAGGTATGGCTTGACCTTTTCCCGTGCCGGGAGCTGGTGGTTCTTGATCCCGCCGGGCTGCCAAGAGAAATGCAGCATTTTAGCGGTCTGGCACTCTTTTTTTTCTCCCCTTCAATACTTACCTACTATTTGGTCCAGCCTCTTACCTAGTTTGCTGTTGGTGGTCTGCGTGGGCAGTGGGCTCCATAGGGAGAAAAGAAGGAGACAGGGCAGTCTGGGAAAGACAAAATAAACGCGCACATATATATATATATATATATATAGTTTTTTTTTTTTTTTTTTTTACACACACTCCCCTACGCCACATATATACACATACATATATATACACACAGTTCTATTATACATATATATGTATATACACACACACATCTTCACTACTACCCCTTTCCCTATTAATTTATTTATTTATATAAACACACTTTTTTTTTTTTTTTTTTTTTAATTAATTAATTATTTATTTAAACAAAGTTTTTAGGGAAGAGGAACCCTTATAGGGGCTTACCTGAGTGTTGCAGAGCAGTATTTTCCTCTAATTCCTTTCCAGATTCGCTGCAGAGTTGCACAGGGAGTTTTCACAGGAAAAGTTTGTCTTTTAAATCTGGCGCCATTACGGCGCCCAAATGACGTTTTTCGCGCATGCGCAGATGCGCCCGAGCGACCCCGCGCCATCTTGGATCAGGGCACAACACACCGAAAACACAGCGGTGTTGCCCGACCCTGTACAGCGCATGTGTGATGCGGGAACGCGCCGGCTACCACGCCGCTCTGCTAGTGGGACAACAAGGACCAGCATGCCTCAAATGTAAGTCATATATTGTATTCCTTTATGGGACAACAGGGGCCAGCATGACCTGCACTGTACTTGAGAGGCACACGGCTACAAATAGTAGGGACTATTGCAGTCCCCCCCTAGCACAGACACACAAAAAAGGGAAAAGAGAGTATACAGATAAAGGAGCCCACTGCAAAATAAAAGCTTCTTTAAAGCTTGTTACTTGCCGGAATTCTTGACGCCCCCTGAGACCACCAGAATGGGGGTTCCCTCCGTAGAAGCTCCTTTAGAGACTGTACAGGAGGGACTTCCAAACAGGAGAGGCTTGAACCTGCTGGGGCGATTGCGGTAAGAGGCTTTATTCATCTGTCCTAGGAACATCCGTCCGTCCAACCTGTTCAGGTGAGGAAAAAAAGGAGAATACAGCGGGGGATCTCCCCTTCAACTTTATAGTTATCCAATCCTGTCAGGTTGTGGGGGCGGAGTCACAACCCAGTGTGTGCTGCCATGAAGGCGTCAGGAAAAAGAAATAGAGAAGGACCAGCACAACTTCGTATTGAAAGATAAATTGTATTTATTGAAAAGTAAAAAGCAGATGCGCTCACAAAAAACAATACAGAGGCTGCAGGTGTGTAGAAGACCATGTCCTGCTGCACCTTCCCCCAATCTGACTGATCAGTCCAGCTGATCCCAATGGTGTACTGCCTGGCCAGGATGCAGAGAAGACTGCACCGATTCCCTGTGGGAGGACGCTGATGTGTAGGCTCCGGAGCTGTCACTGTAAGGCCCACCCTCTGGGATGTCCTCATCTGAAAGGCGTGTGCACCTAAAGCAAGTGTGTTTCAAGGGGGAGGAGTCCTCTTTTGTCAGCTTAACTGGAAACCACCTGTAGTCAAATTTTAAACTGGTGGCATTTTCTACATACCTGGTATTCATCATATAGTGATCACTGCTCAGCCACATCCTATAAGTAGAACGAATTGCTGCTCACAAAAAAATCAACCTTGTATATATTGGTTACCTGGGTAACATGATACAATCCTTATAAGTATTGGCAACAGGACTAAAGCTCCGGGCAGCCAGTTTATTTTCATTGATGCCTAAAATAAATGAAAAAACATGATCTATTTTTTATAAAGTGTGTGTGTGTGTGTGTGTGTGTGTGTGTGTGTGTGTGTGTGTGTGTGTGTGTGTGTAATAATATATATTCATTTATTTTTTTGTGTGTGTGCTCAGCATAAACAAGTAAACCCGAACAGATTTGTCAGAAAACCTTTTACTTTCCTTTCAGAATCAACATTTTCTATGGGACACTATACTACAAAATACTCCATTGATTGCCACCAAGATTTGGTAATTTACAAACACAAAGTATTTTTCCTAACAAATTCATTCAAGACCATGTTGCAAAAATGAATACACCCCTAATGAAAGTTTTGGGCCCCTTTTCAAATATGCAGACCATTTGTCTGTTTTTCATCCATCTGTTGACGGATGAAAAACGGGCATCAATGCATCTCAATGGAAAAACAGATTTAAATGGATGATCATCCGCTTCCGTCAACATCTACCGTTTTTTTAAAAATCAGATTGGATGAAAAATTTTTGCATGAAAGAATGGCTTTTGGATCCAAAGGGTTAAGGACTCTAGCTGGCAGATGACAATCTGATGTGAACTTCATAGACTTAACTAATCAAACAAACGGTCTGCATGTGTGAAAAGGGCCTTAGGAGGAAAGCTAGATTTTAGACAACGAAATCCTAATTAACAATTCAGTCTAATTTATTCATTAAACAGGTTTCCAGCAGACAGTTGATTATAAAAGGCTGTTACTTAAAGAGGAGGTCCGCCCACTGCTGCAAAAATTAAAAGCCAGCAGCTACACACACTGCAACTGCTGACTTTTAATAATCTGGCACTTACCTGTCCTGGAGTCCAGCGATGTCGGCACCGCAGCTGATGTTTCCATCAGCTGTCAGGTGCTGCCACCTCCATTGCGAGTAAGGCCCCTTTCACACGTGCGGACCGTATGTCTGTCTGTTTTTCATCCATCCATCCATTTTCGGATGAAAAACGGACATACATGTACCCCTATGGGATAGCGGGTGTCAGCGGATGAGCATCCGTCTGCAGATCGGATGAACACGGACAGACGGTCCGTGTTCCTCCGATCCCCCATAGGGAGAGCGGAGATCTGACAGAGCGGTCCCTGCACAGGGTGCAGGGACCGCACCCTGTCGTCCGCCGGCTCAGCGGGGATCAGTGGAGCGATCCCCGTTGAGCAGTGGATGTTCATGGGGCGAATCGTTACGGATCCGCCCCGTGTGAAAGGACCCTAAGGGAACCTGGCAGTGTAGCCTTGTGCCTCCATGCCGAGAACCCTACTGTGCATGCGTGAGGCTCCACTCCTCTCTCCTACTGGCTCAGCGGCCGGTGAAGGAGCCTGAGCAGTGATGCAAATATCCACGGCTGAGGCTCACTACTGTCGTCGCCCCCAACCCCCTCCGAAAAGTGCCAAATGTGGCAATGGAGTACAATGAGCAAAAGTTCCACTTTTGGGTGGAACTCCGCTTTAACAAAGAAAACCCATTTCATTCTGTCAGCAATGGCACCACATGGAAGAGAAAAGTCACAAGGCATGAGAAAGAAAATAATTTCTTTACACCAGAAAGATGAAGGATACAAAAGTGATACAAAAATTCAACAAAGATGGAACTGCAACAATCTGACGTCCAGTCCGTCCACGGAAGTTAACACCTCGGCAGGAGTGTCTTCTGATGAGAAAGGTTGAAGAAAATTGCCATGCAAGTTCACTGCAGTTCGCTAAAGATGTAGAAAGCCAAACTGGGGTGATTGTTTCCCGTGACACAATATGGCGTACACGGCAGAGGAATGGCATGCATGGGTGTCCTCCACAAAGAAAGCCTCCTAAAGCCCAACCTTTTGCCAGGGCCCATGCTGAAATTAAGACTTTGTATTCTGGGGTGATGAGACCAAGATAAATGTTTTTGGAATGGATTGCTTCAAAACTGTATGGCATCACAAAGGTGAGGCATACAAAAAAAATGCATGGTACCTACAGTGAGACATGGTGGTGGTGGCGGTGTTCTTCTGTGGGGTTGCATGAGTGCTGCTGGTGTCGGGGAGCTGCATTTCATTGATGGTATCATGAATTCAGATATACTGCTCTGAAATTGAAAGAGAAGATGCTACCATCACTCTGTGCTCTTAGTCATCGTGCACTTTCAAAATGACAATGATCCAAAACACATCTAAGGCCACTTGTTGCATTTCTGAAGAACAGGGTGAAAGTGATTCAGTGGCCAATTACTGTATGTCTCCGGATCTGAACCCAATCGAACACCTATGGGGAATTCTGAAGAGACAAGTTGAGCATTACTATCCATCCAGCATCCAGGCACTAAAAGAGGTCGTTCTTGAAGAATGGAAAAAGATGTTGCGATATGTCCCCAACTTGTCCATTCTATGCCTAGAAGACTTGGTGCTGTCCTTACAAATCATAGAGGGCATACAAAATACTAGATGTAGCAGTTTTTGTTGTGAGGTGTATTCATTTTGTTTACATCAACTAATTTGAGTAAGGGCTCTTTCACACGGGGCGGATCCGTAATGATCCGCCCCGTGAAGATCCGCTGCTCAGCGGGGATCGCACAGCTGTTCCCCGCTGAGCCGGCTGATGACAGGGCGGTCCCTGCACACTGTGCAGGGACCGCCCTGTCAGTTCTCCGCTCTCCCCTATGGGGGCTCGGGTGAACACGGACCGTCTGTCCGTGTTCATCCGATCCGCTCTGCAGACGGATGAAAAAAATAGGGTTTTTCTCCGTCTGCAGAATCGGACAATTGCGGAGGCGGACAATAGCGGGTGTCAGCGGATGCTCATCCGCTGACACCCGCTGCCCCATAGACATGCATGTATGTCCGTTTTTCATCCAAAAACGGATGGATGAAAAACGGACATACGGTCCGCATGTGTGAAAGGGGCCTAAAACTGAAGATTTTGTAATCCAAGTTATATTCTTAACCCTACTTTTCATGTGATGAGCTGGACAAATGTTCTATAAAACTCAGTTTGGTCAAAGTTTTGAAAATAGTTTTTGTGTTCATTGAGATTTTTTTTTAAAAGGGGTGTACTCGTGTGTGTGTGTGTGTGTGTGTGTGTGTGTGTGTGTGTCTCTATCTCTCTATCATCTCTCTGGCTCTATCATCTCTCTATTCATCCCATTTTGGAATCACCAGATTACCATTATATAATTTTCCCAAAATACATTATCTCTACCCTTTCTCTGTTTTTGTATTTCACAGATCCAAGGGGGCCTTAGGAATGTTTCAGGCAGGTCTGGTTCCTAGTAATAAAGCTGCACATACAGGGCCAGTGAAAACAAAGAAAAAAATGATTTGGATTGGCATAGTTACTTGCATAATTGGGGATTAAAGAAGAGTTCCACCCACAAGTGAAACTTATGCCTATTTGTCTCCTCCCCCCTCCGGTACCACATTTGGCACCTTTTTTGGGGGGGGGGGGGGTCGGATACCTGCCTTTGACAGGTATCCTCTCCCCACTTCCAGGAGTCCGGGCTTTTGCGCTTTACATCAGCGGCTCGGCTCCCTCCTCCTTTCCCTGCCGCCAGGCCAGTAGGAGAGCGCAGCGGTGCCTCACGCATGCGCAGTAGGGACCCGGCGTGAAGCCGTAATGCTTCACCGGCAATGACAGCGACAGCACCTGACGGCTGATGGAAACATCAGCTGCGGTGCAGACATCACTGGACTCCAGGACAGGTAAGTGTCCTATTGTTAAAAGTCAGCAGCAGTATGTGTAGCTTTTAATTTTTGCAGGAGTGGACGGACTTCCTCTTTAAGCAATTGATGTCTTGGCTGGGGTCCTACAAGTGTAAGCAAGGGATGAACATTCAGGCACTGCTTTAATAACATTATGGATCTTGGACGGGATGTTGTTTCACCCAACAAAACAGGAATTAAACAGTTTAGTAAAATGAGGAAAAAATATATATGACAGTATGGGGAAATTGGGCTCTGTTTTTTGAGCATGTTATATACACCCTTAGGTAGGGTGACAGGTGGGTTCTAGCCACAGCCAATCACATGCTCCAGAAATGTCAATTGCGGCAAAAAACGCAGCAATGGGTAATGTAGTTTTACCTGTCAAATGATGTCGCAGCACTGAGCAGATGCTGGTTGTAGGCCCATGTACCCAGCCCCCCATAAGGCTGCTTGCACACTGGGGCAGGCGTTGACGGTAAAACGCTGCTAGTTTTAGCGGTGCTATTAACCCCTGCTAGTGGCTGAATAAAGGGTTAAATGCGCCCGTGTAGCGCCAGAGTTGGCAGCGGTGTACATTCATTAAAATTTTCAGTATACTATGCTATTTTCAGCCCAAAAGCGCCTAAAAAACACCTCCAGTGTGAAAGGGGGGTCTAAGAGGAATAATGTGGTCACCTGACAGCTGGATAAAAGTAATTTTACAGGAATGAAGGTGGTTTATTCCCGCATTCTATTGTTTCCATGATTTATATTTTTACAGTGCTGTGGGAGCCTGATTGTTGTGACTGGACTTCAGATACTAAAGGCTCAACGTGAGACCCCTGATAACAATATGCAAGAATATGGGGCTACCATTGCTGAACTCTTCTCAAAATGCTAGTTACCTGGCTCTCATGTTGCTTCTGCTAAAATTCTTTAACATGCACCTCCCTGAAACAAGTATGGGAATATGGAGTTCTGACTGCACGTTGACTTTCCAAATCCGCACACTTTTTACATGGCCAGTGACTTGAATTATTTGTGACCGAGCAACTACTGGTATTAATAGGAGTTCAGCAGTGGGGCCCCTTTTTTTTTTTTTATTTCACGTTTCGTATATATATATATATATATATATATATATATATATATATATATATATATATATATATATATATATATATATATATATATATATATTATTTTTTTTTTTTTTTTTTTTTTTTTTTTTTTTTCCTTTGCATTTTTAAAGCTTGTATTTGAGAAGGTGTTTGTTATTTTTAGAGGAAAAAAAAATAAACTTTACAATGACTTTAAGGATACATTTTTGGGCTTATCATTTTGTTTTTACTGGGGTAGAATGGTGAAATGTTCTGCTGTCCCAGTAACTGTGGTCACCAGGGTAGGAAATAAGGGTGATGTCTTACTCTCTCCAGTACAGATTTATACAGTAATAAAAATAAATACTTTAAAGTAGTGGAGTATGCAAGTATTAGACCTTCTGTTATATTTTTATTGCTATCCAAATTTCTTTCTTTCTTTCTTCTTTTCTTTCTTCTTCTTCTTCTTTCTTCCCTGCAAAGCATTGCATTCATGATCAGCAGATCACAGGTGCAATGCAGGACTCCTGCAGACTGTGTCAGGTCACCTGAGTCCAGGTGACAGATGCTCCCCGTTGGGGTCTGGAGTGGACCCTAGAGCAGACTTCTGCGGATGAACCTCTAGGATATACAGGAGAGCAGGTATTCTGTAGTACCTACACAGGCTTTCACACTGGAGTGAATGGAGCCGTTTTTTTCAGACACTATTTTAAGCGCTGTAGCGCCTGAAAAACACTGGCAGTGTGAAAGGGGTCTTAAAGTGGAAGTAAACCCTTCCATATGACTTTGGCCTACAGGTAAGCCTATATTAAGGCTTACCTGTAGGTCCAATAAATATCTCCTAAACCTACATGGTTTAGGAGCTATTTAGCGATGAAAAGGCATTGCTGTCTACGGCGCATGCGCAGGCGCACTGAAGATGCCGAGATCACGGCGATATGCCGATCTCGTGCGCATGCGCGGGAGTGACGTCTCGCCGCTCCAGCGAATGATAGCGATGGAGCGGCGAGACCCGGAAGTCAGTCCGGCCCTGGATGGCGGCGAAGAAGATCGAGGATAAGGACGGCTTTGGGGGCTTCGTTTTCAGGTACGTTTTTCATAATGAGCTAGTATTCTAGGCATACTAGCTCATTATGCCTTTGCCTTGCAGGGTGTCTTTAAAAAAAAAAAAAAAAAAAAGAGGCTTTACTTCCTCTTTAAGAAGCCAGGTGAGAGTGGCTGCCCTCTTAATCTGAAAACATAGAGAGGTAAGCTGACAGACAAACATTACTGCATAACCATGACACTGTGTAAGCTGTCTTCTTGTACCTCGTTACAGGAAGGCAGGTACACCTGACCGGAGGAAACAATGAACTACCTAGAGCTCATTAAGAACTACAAGTCGACAGCCACAAAGGATATCGGTACCTGTAGTTTATTAATTCACTGAACAGACTGTGTGTGTGTGTGTGTGTATGTGTATATATATATATATATATATATATATATATATATATATATATATATATATATATATATATATATATATAGCAAGTTTGGGGAGAAGATCCCCGTCTCGTGGTCACTAGAGGTGAATGGCTGCAGCAGTCGGAACATGTTCCAGCCTAAAAACGGGTGCAGTTCCTAAAGATGCTTAAGTTTGTATAACCACATTCTTTATTTTGCCTATCTATAACTGTGGATTCGTTATTGTTTCACTTGAGATAAATATTTAAACACACAATTCCTGCAGTGCTGTAGCTATAGGGTTTGCTTGCTGTGAATCTGGTACTCTAGCAATGGCCAAGCATGGCGCTCCTTGTTGGACTCCCCTGTGCGTCTCTGCTTTTTTTTTTTCCTGAAGGTACTGCTGCAGAATTGACAGTCTCCAGTGCTAGTGCTTGGGAACATGGATATGTGCCAGTAGTCAACCATTCAAACTAAAGCCGGCCATAGATGATCTGATTTTCTTTGGTTACAGGAAAGAAATTTGCTTGATTCACCCATCGAGCCTGGGGAGGGGGGGGGGGGGGGGTTGACTCTGGAAGCTGTCCCTACTGTGAGAACACAATGATTGTTGCATAATCGCATGCCCAAAATCCGGTCGATGGATCAACTTTGGTCCAATCAGCTCGCCCATAGATGGTTCTAATCTCATCCCTGCTGAACTGCCTGGGATTCTAACTATCTATGGCCGGCTTTAGAAGTGGGCTTAATAATATGTTGATTGGCCAGGGTATCCTGGAGTCAGAACGGGAGACAGGGTGCCTCGAGAATGGTCGGCTTTCAGTAAGGTCCTCAATAATTGGACTAACTCTGCAGCTCAGACTGAAGTAAGATGGGTAGATCGGCCTCCAAATACTCGGGTAATGGCACTTGATTGGGGAAGAGTACTAGTAGAAGCAGTGGTTGGTCAGTACTATTATTGTACAACTGTAGATCCTCTTTTAAACACTCTTATTAAATAGGAGGGTTCCACTTTTCTTTCAAATGGCCTCTAAGCCTGCTCATGTGTGGTTTATGGCTTCCTGGGACTTGTTGATCAGCAGTTGGAGAATCTGTCATTACTTAGATTTGTTAGTTTGACTTTAAGTGGACCCTCTAATGCAGCTGTGTGTCTTTACCTTCCAGCAGGAGAACTGGTTTGCAAAGGCGCTGCAAGAGAAGAAGGGATTTATTATTAAACAGATGAAGGAAGATGGCGCTTGCCTATTCAGAGCTGTTGGTGAGTGCTTTCTGTTTGTGTCAAACTTATGTGGATCACTGCCAACAGAAGTCCATGGTTTTACCAACCCAGGAGACTCTATAACTAGAGGGAAGGGGGTCAAACTACTGAAGGTATGAAATACAGGCACCCTTAAATGGCTGCATGTACCAGCTTTAGGCCCCATTTACACTTGAGAATAGGACTGTTTATGATTAGATGCAGGAGACCCAGTGGAGGTTCCTGCGATTATCTGCTGGCGGGAAGCCCCATTGAAAACAACGGAAGGGCTGACTGCTCCTGCAGCTATTTGCAGACGTGTACATGTAAATGCTTGAGCAGAGATCACCTGTGAATGATCAGCCTGACTGTCAAGGGTTGATACATGCAAGCTGCCACGAATAGCTGCAGGCACTGTCAGCCTCCCATTGTTTTCAAGCTTCCAGCCCATAACTAATTGCAGGAACCCCCACTGGATCTCCTTCATCTTATCGCAAACTGCCTTCATTGCAAGTGTGAATGAGACCTTAAAGTGGAACTCTGGCCAAAAAACATTTTTGGCCTTTTGCATTGTAAAAATAAATTCACTAATGAAATGTGCGCAATATGTGGCTACTTCTGTATTACTCTTGTATTTCTTATCCCCCAAAACTTAGTTCTGGCTGGAGTACACAGGTCACAGCCGGTCGCTTGCTCTGCAGCGTGTCCGTCGGGGACTAAAAAAAAATCCTTGCAGATGAGCACTATGATCTCTCCTCCTTCAATCAAAGCCTTTCATTCATTGAAAATAATGCAAAATGGTTTCAGCATGCACACACTGTAGAGTGAGGGACCTCTGTGATCTGTGTACTCCAGCCAGAACTGTAAGGTTCGTTGCTGGCTGCACTTTGCGCAGTGAAATTTAATGTTAACACAGCAGCAGCCGTCACACATTGCACACACTTCATTACCGTTCGTTTATTTTGCAAATGTTTTTGGTTGAAGTACAGATTTTTCTTTTCATAGCACCGGCAGTCCCTGGGTTTTCCTAGACACGAATCTGCAATTAGATTTGAGATGCAGCTCCATCTCCTGGTGAAATCTTGCATGTTACCTTGGTAGTCATTTGATCTCTGCTGACCCTTGGGGAGCAAAAAGGCTTTTTCTAGTATATAAACCTCAATGAATTATCAGGAGAGGAGGTCGGTGACCTAGTGATTGTTCTATTTGTTTATTTAAAAGCTAAGTTCACCTTCATGTTACACCCATATTTAGGGTGTACATTTACAGTGAGGGAAAAAAGTATTTGATCCCCTGCTGATTTTGTATGTTTGCCCACTGACCAAGAAATTATCAGTCTATAATTTTAATGGTAGATTTATTTTAACAGTGAGAGACAGAATAAAGAACAAAAATATCCAGAACAACGCATTTCAAAAAAAGTTATACATTGATTTGCATTTTAACCACTTCAGCCCCGGACCAATTTGCAGCCAAAGGACCAGGCCCCTTTTTGCGATTCGGCACTGCGTCGCTTTAACTGACAATTGCGCGGTCGTGCGCCGTGGCTCCTAAACAAAATTGGCGTCCTTTTTTTCCCACAAATAGAGCTTTCTTTTGGTGGTATTTGATCGCCCCTGCGGTTTTTATTTTTTGCGCTATAAACAAAAATAGAGCGACAATTTTGAAAAAAATGCTATATTAACTTTTTGCTATAATATCCCCCCCCCCCCCCCCCCCCCATAAAAAAAAAAAAGTATAGGCCGATACATATTCTACATAATTTTGGTAAAAAAAAAATCGCAATTGGCAATTATTGATTGGTTTGCGCAAAAGTTATAGCCTTTACAAAATAGGGGATAGTTTTATAGCATTTTTATTAATTTTTTTTTTTTTTTTCTTGTTTTACAGTAGGGGGCATGGCTGACGTCACTGATCGGCTTTCCCGATGACAGGGAACAGCCGATCAGTGACAGGCAGTGTAGGAAGCACGGGGAGAGGTTTGTTTATACAGACCTCTCCCAGTTCTTCAGCTCTGTGACCCGATCGGGTCCGCTGGTCCCACGGCCGTGGTCACGGAGCTCCCGACCGGGTCGCGAGCGTGACCCACGGCTGGGCTCTTAAAGGACCATGTACCGGTACGTGGTTTTGCCCAGCCGTGCCATTCTGCCGATGTATATGTGCAGGAGGCGGTCGGGAAGCGGTTAATGAGTGAAATAAGTATTTGACCCCTTTACAAAACATGAGTTAGTACTTGGTGGGAAAACCCTTGATGGCAATTGGAGGTCAGACGTTTCTTGTAGTAGGTTTGCATCTCAGGAGGGATTTTGTCCCATTAATCTTTTTTTTTTTTTTTTGTTTTTTGTGTTTCCTCCATTTGCGAATAATCGCACCGCTTTTCACCCTCTCACCAAGCTGCTTGGCGATGGTCTTGTAGCCATTCCAGCCTTGTGTAGGTCTACAGTCTTGTCCCTGACATTCTTTGACAGCTCTTTGGTCTTGGCCATGGTGAAGAGATTGGAATCTGATTGCTTCTGTGGACAGGTGTCTTCTTTTTATATATATATCATATATATATATATATATTTATTATATATATATATTATATATATATATATATTTATATATATATATATATATATATATATATTGTATATATATATATATATATATATACATATAATATAATATAATATAATATAATACATATATATATATATATATATATATATATATACAGGTAGCAAGCTGAGATTAGGAGCACTCGCTTTTAATCTCAGCTCATTACCTGTATAGAAGACACCTGGGAGCCAGGAATCTTGCTGATTTGATAGGGGATCAAATACTTATTTCATGCATTAAAATGCAAATCAATTAAAAAATTGAATTCAACTTTTTTTATTTATTTTTTAAATGCGTTTTTCTGGATATTTTTGTTTCTCTCACTGGTAAAATAAACCTACCATTAAAATTCTAGACTGATCATTTCTTTGTCGGTGGGCAAACGTCCAAAATCAGCAGGGGGATCAAATACTTTTTTCCCCTCACTGTAACATGCTGCTATACGCCCACGTCCCGACTTCTCGTCACTTTTTTTAAAACAGCGTGGCTGTGCGGTGCTCCGCCCATACAGTTGCATCATTTATTCACGGTTTCCTGTAAATTAATCAACTACAAGTACTGTTATGTGCTGCGGCAAATGGCTTTTAGTTCTTAATGAACTGCGAGGGAGTAGGTGAGCACTCCTAGTTCATTAATTCTTCTTGCCGTTCAGTATACAGGAGGTACAGCAAACAGCTGACTGAGAGTCTGCAGGATCCTGGCATTGCACCCACCATCTGCTGATAGCGGGTGCAATGCTTTACAGGCTGCAGTGTAAGAAGGTATTAAATGCACATTTTATATTTTTATTTTTTTCCTGCAAAAAAAAAAATATATATATATATATATATATATATTTTTTTTTTTTTATGACAGGTGAACTTATCCTTTTTATATAAATAAAAGTATCCAAAATGTATTTTGTCTTATTTTCTCTGTTTTTGTTATAGGTACATACTTCAGACACACAAATGTTTTCAGACAACTTTCACCCAAGTTTCACACAGAAAATGTGTTTAATCCCGTCTGAAAGTTGTGCGCATTTTGTGGGAAACCTCTCTTAATGCGTATCTAATCTTAAAAACAAAAATTCTATTTCTCCTTCGTTCATCGACTGACACAGTGCCTCCTTAATCTTGACCATTGGGTTATATCGCCTCTGCAGGAGTAGGACGAGGAAAAACATAAGACTTGGCTACGCCCCATGGGCCGTCCTCAGTCAGCATCTAACCTCCTCCCTGCTCTAGGTATTTTTATTTTTTATTTTTTAGTTTTTTTTCTGTCTAGTCAGTAAGGACCTAGCTCCTTGTTGGGATCTTTTCATCCTAGAAATGTATTTATTTTTTTTCTCCTTCTGTGCATCTTTTCTCCTGGGAGATCTACAATCAACTGCCGGGCTGGGTGACAGGCTGGATAATCTAGATCCAGTGGTGTCCCCCCCCCCCCCCCCCCTCAGTCCAGCCAGCAAGCGCATGCAGACCACAGCTAAGTGCTAGGTCGGTCGTGACATAGCCTTAATGGGCGGAGGCTGGCCTGTGAGTTAAACGTCTTGCAGGGTCACATACGACTGGGCTTCAGTCGAAGTCGCAGTGCCCCCCCTTGGCGACAACCCCCCTTTTTAGTGGCGAGGGTCATCTCTGGAGCGATACCCGCATCCATGGAAGGGTAAAGTACAGTCCCCCCTCCTGTATACGGGGTGGGGTGGATGCGGGTACTCTCCAGGGATGGTCGGACCTGCCTGCAGGATCGTTCCTGCAATTCCGCAGTTAAGCTGGGTGTCCCCCTATCTCCCCTCCATCCCACTTCGGTGAGTGTTCCCTGAGGTGGGGGAAGGAGGGACTCATGTGCTGCTGTGTATACTGCCTTGCTAGGTGTGGGGTTTGTGTCAGTGTGGGTACAGTACCCGGAGGGGGGTCCCAATGCAGATGGCACAGTGGGGGATTCTGGGCACAATCTGGCAGTGTTCAGTGGCCATTTTCCCTTAGTCTGGCTTGATGTTCGGCCAGCAGCCATGTTGGTGTGTAGTCCATGACGTCACGGCCGGCAGCCATTTTCTCTTAGTCTGGCACGATGCTGGAGACTAGCTGTGCAGAGACAGTCTGAGCGGGTCATGTGATCTACGGAGCTTCCAGGCCCCTCCTCTTCCTCTTTCTCCTGGGATACTTATTAGAACACATGGCATGCTGAGTGGTCTGATCCAGCATTCTCCTGTCTGGTGAGTCCTTGGGGCCCCTTCTGTTTACCAGCAAGCACCTTAGTAGGGGGAGGTTCATAGCAGTGCCAAAAACTCCCTTTTGTGCTTCAAGGGCTTCCTTATCCATGGGGTCTTAGGGTTGCACCTCCCCCACTAATCCCCTCTTTGGGGCGCCTGGTCCTTTGGAACCCCAGCTTCCTGTTAATGCGCTTTTGCATTCCTAGAGCCCTTAGTATGCAGGGTGTAAGTGGCGTGTGGGCAAAGGCCTGCCAGGAAGCGTCCTCTGCCTTCTCCTGCTCAGTCTCTCTCATTTGACTCTGAGGCTGCCGTGGACGGGGCTCATCCATGGGACTTCATACCACGCTCCCTGATCTGTCCAATAGTGACATTGACTCCTCCACAGTCGCAACAGTGAAGGAAGAAAACACTGGTGGACGCACTTGTTACTGTGTTGCATGAGACTTTAAAAATGGAGGATGTGGCCATGGACGTGGCTGTCCCTTTTGGTACACACAAGGGAACTCGTGCAGCTAAGGCGTTACCTTATATGCCATGTTTTGACAGGTTTGTCTATTAGAAGTGGCGGCAACCTTTTATGGTCCCTCAACGCTTTGCAGTACGTTACCCCTTTGAGGAGTCTCTTAAAAGAAGTGGACCAGTCCACCAGTGGTGAACCCTCCTGTTTCCAGGTTGAATAAAGCAACCATGATTTCAGTAGAGGATTCCCCGTCCTTTAAAGACCCGGCCGATAGGAAAGCGGAGTCTGTGCCCCACAGCATGTTTACTATGGTAGGTTCGGCAATGCAAAAGGTCCTGACCTCGGCCCTGGTGTCTCAGACTTTAACCAAATGGGCCAAGATTTGGCACCCAGGTCTGGGGAATGGAACAGGTTTCTGCTGCTTATGTTGATCTGGCAGACCAGTTGGTCCAAGGGCTGCAGTTTATATGTGATTCATCTTTGGATGCGACTCTCCTGCTGTCTAAACTTTCAGTTTCAGCGGTAGTGATTAGACGCGTGCTGTGGCTTAAGAACTGGTCTGCAGACCAAGCCTCTAAGAAAGCTCTCATTGAGCTGCCCTTTCAGGGCGTTCGCCTGTTTGGGGATACCCTGGATGACATCATTAATCACTTCAAGCCCAAGGACGTCCTTTGACGTCCTAGACTTTCAGTGGGAATATCTGAATGATGCCTGCAGCTACACCCGGAGAAGGATGAGCATAGACATCTCTATGACTGCCGGAGGCCCGGGTGCGATGTTATGCCGTCACGTCCAGGCCGCAGATGTAAACAAAGTCGTGGTCGCGGCTGGTAAGCATGAGATAGTGTTTTTTTTTGTTTTTCTGATCTCATGCTTTCCAGCCCGGAGGAGAGATGTGGGGTCTAATTGACCCCGCATCTCTCCATAAAGAGAACCTGTCATGAATGATTCCTATTACAAGGGATGTTTACATTCCTTGTAATAAGAATAAAAGTGATCAAAAAATAAATAAAATTGTTGTAAAAAGTAAAAATAAAAAAAATAACTTCAAATGTCCCTGTCCCCGGTAGCTCACGCTCAGAAGCTCCAAAAAAAAAAAAACGCATTTGAAAAATCGTTGCGCAAATACCGTACAAGATAAAAAGTTGCAATGACTGCCATTTTATTCCCTAGGGTGTCTGCTAAAAAAAAAATATATATATATATAGTCTTTGGATGTTCTGAGTAATTTTCTAGCAAAAAAAATGATTTTTACATGTAGGAGAGTGCCAGAAAAGGCCAGGTATGGAAGTGGTTAAGTGTGTCACAGGGGGGAAGAGTACCTTCCTGACAAAGTCTAAGAAAGGGAAGGGCCCTCGCAAACGTCCTCCTTTTCAGCCCATAAGAAATTATTTCGGGCTTCCGCTGCAGACAAGGGAAACAGATCTACAGTCTTTTCTGGGGGGTCCCAAGCAATCTTGGTCTGGTAAGCCTAAAGCTGGCTTCTCCAGTCCCGCAGACCAGACCTCTTCAGCATGAAGGTCTACCCTTGCCCATAATTGGGGTCGGGGGGCATCTTTGCTGGTTTCCAGCTTTGTGGACCTCCTTCATGAGTGTCAAGGGGATCCACAAACTAATCTTTTTGGGGGTACCAAAGAAGGGGGGCAGAGTCTCCTTGTGCAGATATAGTTCCTGCAAAGGTTCAGGTGACGTGCGAGCTACCCAAATTCTCCTCTATCCCCATCCAGGAAATGTTATTAATTACTCTGGATTTAATACTGACCAGGGTAGTCCTTCTTCTTCTTTTTTTTTTTCCTACTCAAACTTCTGCTCCTTCAGCAGGTTCGGTTCAACAGGAAGTTGGAGACTCGTGGCAATGTCACGAGTGCCTCTGGTGAACGCTGCAGCCATCTTAGCACCACTGTTGGGTGCCAACATCTTCTTCTTCCACGGTTTCCGGGGAAGGATCATGGGCGAAAGTATTTGGGTCATTCTGGTGGCCGTAAACGTCCCTTGGGAGCTACCTCTCAGAGGACCAGTTGTCCCAAGGGTGAAGCTTCCATCCTGTTTTAGTTACTTGTTTTGATGGCTTGGCTGTTGAAAGCCAGGTACTGAAGGATAGAGGTTTTGTCTGGATCAGTGATCCCTACTATGTTGAAGGCAAGGAAGTTGACTTCTTGTAAGATATACCATCGTACTTGGAAAGCGTACATTTCTTAGTGTGAGTCGATTGGCGCTCATCCTCACTCCTTTTCTATAGCTCGGCTATTGGCCTTTCTTTAACGGGGAGTTGGGCCGAGGTTGGCCCTGAGTACCATCAAGGGCCAGGTGTCTGCCTTGGCGATCTTTCAGTGACCCCCTAGCCATCCACTCTTTTTAGTTCGTACCTTTTATTCAAGGAGTCCGGCATGTGGCTCCACCTGTACAGTCTCTTTTGCCGTCATAGGATTTAAACTTGGTACTCTCGGTAACCTCTATTCAAGAATATTTGGGAGATTCCCTTACCTACGTTGTCCCAGAAGGTGGCATTCTTGGTGGTTATTACATCTGCCCATAGGGTGCCGGAGTTGGCAGCATTATCCTGCCGTACTCCCTATCTGGTGGTCCACAAACATAAGGTGGCTCTTCGTCCCTGTCGATCGTTCCTACCTAAAGTGGTCTCGAACTTCCATTTAAATGAGGACATTGTGTTGCCTTCCTTGTGTTCCAAGCCGGCTCATCCCAAGGAATTTGCTTTGCATACCTTGGATGTGGTTCGCGCGATTCGGGTGTATCTGGCAGCCACAGAGTCCTTTCGGACTTGCTTTTTGTGGTTACATAAGGACCAAGGAAAGGGCTGGCCGCTTCTTCGGCTTCCATCTCCAGATGGGTCAGACTGTAACTCAGGCCTATTCTATTAAAGGTTGGGTTCCTCCTTTCCCTGTCATGGCGCATTCTACTCGCGGGGGGGGGGGGGGGGGGGGGGGGGGGGGGGGGGGGGGCTTATTACTTCTTGGGCTTTCTGTCATCAGGCGTCAATATCACAGGTGTGCAAGGTGGCCACTTGGTTGTCGGTGCATATTTTCATCAAGTTCTATAAAGTAGACACTTTTTTGCATCTGCTGTTGCTTCTTTTGGCCGCAAGGTTTTGCAGGCTGCTGTATTAAGAGGGGGGTTCCCCTCTTGAGGGGTGTTTTTCTTAAAATGTTTGTTTTTCAGATGGGGCTCATGTTACCCAGTTAAGGTTCCTGTGTCCTGGTTAGGGCTCTTATGTTTTAGCCTTGGGTTATTTTCCCCACCCCTCATTTTTCCTTCTTGGCATTGCTTTTGGAAGTCCCTATGGTCAAGATTAAAGTGGAGTTCCAGTCCCCCAAGCCATTTTTTTTTTTTTCTAAAAAGCTCCCCCGCAATTGTTATCTCTTCCACTGCAACATTAGCATAATGACAGCGATGTGGTCCTTTTTTTGTTTTTATTAAAGGGGTTGTATAGGTTTGTGTTTGTTTTTTTTTTTTTGTTTTTTAAATAACAAACATGTCATACTCACCTCCACTGTGCAGTTTGTTTTGCACAGAGTGGCCCCGATCCTCGTCTTCTGGGGTTCCATGGATGCATTAAGGTGAAAAAACACCAAGCTTTAAACCTCTAACCTGATCTCCGAAGCAGGCAGGGTCCATGGCTGTTGTGGGCATCTGAAGCCCGCTTGTCTTCATTTGCAGGATTCGGTGCAGATGGCTACCCAGCATGCACCTTCCTATCTCGGGCATGCGCAGTAATACCACTGTGCGGCGATGTTAATTCCAGACAGGTTGCCATAGCAGTGGCACATTACTCCTCCCGTTCACGTCAGTTCAAGTCTTGAGATCACGCAACATTTCAGTATTAGGTGATTCCCATAGACACCTAGGAAAGATGACGCTGATATCCCATGAATCCATGGGAATCGCCTTGTGACATAATCGCCTAGGCGACCAAAGGCGGAAGTACAGCATGAAGACAGAGAAAAAGGTATTTAGAGGAAAATAAATAAGCGATTGCCATTTAGAATAGCAGTGAGGATGTCCATGAGACTGACTGTAAATGAAAAAAATGGGTGGAACTCCGCTTTACGGAGGCGCTGTGTTCGTCGAACGAAGGAGAAAATGGGATTTTTATACTCAGCGTAAAATTAATTTATCTGAGTTTATCGACGGACACGGCACCCACCCCTCTATGGAGTTTTGATACTTCTATTACTGCTTGCTACTAAACTGAATACCTAGAGCAGGGAGGGGGTAATATACTGACTGAGGACGGCCCGTGGGGTGTAGCCAAGATTTATGTTTTGCCTAGTCCTACTACTGCAGAGGTGATATAACCCAATGGTCAAGATTAAGCAGGCGCTGTGTCCGTCGAACTCTGAGAAATGGATTTTACGTGAGTACAAAAATTTCATTATTGCAGCTTACCAGCCCTTCAGATGTTATGGCTGAATTTACATTTTTCAAGCTAAGAATATTTTCAGCAAGTACAGAATGATAGTTGGTCGTACCAGAAATGCAGTGTCCTTGTCGCTTACTGTGAGCCTAAAGTGTATGTAAACCCGCACAATCACCATTTCTTGTTGACTCTATTGTTAGTCTGTTAAAGCGTTCTTAAACCCAAAATCTAAATTTTTTATATATCGCAGTTTACCAATCAATTAGATGTGGTGGCTGTATTTATTTTCTCTTTTTTGGGCTTTTTCCCCTCTGCTTTCCCCTGGTGATCTGGCTGGAAACACACCTCCTGTGTTATACAGATGCTACTCTGGATGAAGGAGCACAGGGGCAGATTTGGACAGCAGCATTGTCAGTCTGGGGGGAGGGGAGTGTTAGAAGTACTAGCAGATTTAAATACACTAACAAATTGAAGCCAAACTCTTGCTAGTACTTTATAATCAGTTACAGCAAACCGTTTCCTTTTTGGGATAAAGGTTTTACATAAAAGCTGATTTTTTTTATTTTTTTTTTCTCATGTCCTTTTGGCTATGGGACAGGAAGTGAAGGCACATCTCCAGATCTCACAGATGGCAAAAAAAAAAAAAAACAGCCCCCCCCCTCTTACTCTATCCATAATGTAAAAAAATAGTTCTACTTTAAATTCATCCCTGTAACTGCAAGAGAGCTTTTCTTTTGAGCTCGGGCTAATGTGCAATAAATTATCTTTGTTCTTACTTCGTACTTCTGACCATATAAGACCACCTTTGCAAACCACTGTTATGCCTGTGTATACATTTTTTTAAATATTGACTTTAATAAAATTTATATTCTTTTCTCTTTTGCTATTATATATTTTTGGAACTATTAAACCTATAGCACTGTTAAAATACTTTACCTCTTCCCCAACTCTTTCATACTTTAAATTTATTGGGATGTGGTGCAAATTCTAATGGGTGTTTTTTCCTCTAGTCTGACCAAATCTACTCAGACTTGAGCTTTATTCACATCTCGGCGATCTGAATCGTGGGCAGAATCGTCACGATTCTGTCCGCAATACAGAATCGCTTGCAAAAATGTGGGAAGTGTTTGTGATGCCATTATTTCTCAATGGCACCTGGTGCGATTCAGCTACGATTGTCACACGACACATCACCGCAAAATAGCACAAACAATGTCAAGGAACGCATATCGATCTAGGTTCCGAAAATTATTTTAGGCGAGATGCGCCCTGCGATTTTGTTTGCACAATTTTGCAGAGATTTGTCGTGCGACAATCGCGGCAAAATAGCACCACGTTTAGGGTGCAATTGAGAATTAATCTTGGGCTACAGAATGATTAGCCTTTTATGTTGTAGTGATCTGAGTGTGGGGATGGTTGAGTAGTTTAGCAGTAGACGACTGGTCTGATGCCACCCAGCCCAGCTCCGGACCTTGGAACTCAGTGCATTTCTGGCAGATCAGCAAGTGTTTTTCTGTACTTCCCGCGGCTTCAAAGCAAGAATGAATGTATGGGAAGAATGGCACTCGCCAGTGTGATGGAAGGAGCGAAACGGTGTTGCAGTAAACTTGATACAATGTCAAACAGTAGTTATGTGTACAAGCTCAGTGAGTCATTCTCTCTGCTCAATAAAAAAGGGCCAGTTTATGCTGCGCACACACTAAACCGCAGCAGTTCAGTGCTCCATTCTGGCTGCAGTGAGCCAGCGGTAGGAACAAAAAAAAAAAGGCAGGCACTGTGTGATGTGAAGTGTTGGTCACCGAAATATATGTGAACAGGCACTGAGTGAATTGTATCTGCATTTATTAAGAGGAGTGAATGACTTCCTGAGCTTGTACACACAAATTCTGTTTGCCATTGTATCCCGTATAGTGCAAAGCTGTTTCTCCCTCTCCCTCCCTCCATTCACCACTGGGGAGCAGTGTTTTTTTTTTTTTTTTACATGTTCATTATCGATACTTCCTGGAGGCTTTCTGGGCGTGCCCCACTTTCTTGTGAACCCTGCCGATGCCACTTTTTTTTTTTTTTTTCCAGTTTATTTGAGCCTTATTTAAAGTGCACAAAAGCAACACTTTATGTCACTGTAAATTGCACCATTGTACAGTGACATGCTGTGCCTCCCTGTGTGCTGCGACCAAACGCAGCATGTCATATTTATCTGAAGCTCCACATCAACTTTTTACAGATTTTTTATTTATTTTTTTAAAGGGATAAACTGCAGGGAAAAGTTAATGCATCGTAAAGATGTACTGCATTTTTGTTCGCATGCATAAGCTTAAAGTCCAGCTCTGGCCAGAAAAGAAATGATCCCAATGCAGTGGGGCTGTGTCTGCTCTAGAAGCATTAATAGCTAGTTTTGTCCAGAGGAGAAGAGAAACCATTTTCCTTGCCTGTTCCTCTGGTCCCCCCGGCAGACAGCACCCCTGCACAATCTACTGGTGGGCATTCCCTCGGCATCCTGGCATCTAGAACAGGGCTATGGACCCAGCTCTGTTCTTGATGACATCAGGACCTTTGGACATCAGTTGCATGACAAGTCGTTCCCAATGTTTTCCAATGGTAACCATTCATGTATGTTCAACTTTAAAGTTGCAGCTACTTCAAAGTAGTTTCTGCACTACTTTGGATCCGACTTGCATGCAACTTGAGGGCCATAAACTTCTAGGTTAACCCTCAAAAGTTGCTTGAAATTCGTACCTGACTGTTATACAATGCAGCAGTTTTGATAATTATGACTGGTCAAAGTCGTATCCAATGGCACCCATCCAAAGTCGGCGAAATTTGGAAGTGGGTTTATTTGCACCAGAAGCAGAACCCCTGATAAATTGCGCATATTGGAGGTCAATGATGACATTTTATATCAGAATTTTCTTTTCAGAAAAAAATAAAATGGGAAAGCTCACCTTTAAAGTGGAGGGCCACCCTAAAAAAAAAAGCATTAATATTCTGGAGAGAAAATTTTTTTATTTTTTTTTTTTACCTGATCTGAACTCCCTGTTGCTAGGCAATCTTCCTAATCTGCCTCCTTCCTACTCTTCGGTCTTCTGTCCTCCGCCACGTTGTCTTCTGGGTAATAGGGCTTGCTGTGTTTTGGGAACTGTGTGTTCCCTAACACAGCGCGTCCCATTCAGAAAGCGCAGCGCGACTCGTGCATGCGCAGTAGGAAACGGGCAGTGAAGCCGTAGTCTCCACTGCCTGTTTCCCTTACTGAGGATGGTGGCGCTGGGACCGGAGCGCCGAGGGACATGGCCTCGGCGGCCGACATCGCGGGCGCCCTGGGAGGATAAGTGTACTTATTAAAAGTCAGCAGCTACTTTTTTTTTTAGCTAACTTTGAACCCCTAAGCATCAACCGCACGAAAATAAGCAGCCTCTCGTCGGCCAGGCTTTGGCGCAGAGGGACCGCTTATTTGCGCACATTAGCGCCGATATAGCTGTGCCGAGAGCGTGCTCCCAGCACAGTGACCGGCGGCTCACAAAAAGCTCCCTATCACTTTTTGTGATGGGGACCATGTGACCGCTGTGACAGCCAATCATGGTGTTCACAAGACCACCTCCCGGAATGCCAAACCCCTTTAAAGGGGCCGCCACCAAGGGGTTAAGGGCTCATTCACAAGACTGAAGAGGTCTATAAAGTGTGCAGAGCTGTGTGTGTGTCCATAAGCCTGGGTGTGACAGGTTCTCCATGCAGCTGTGGCCAGTAGCTTGTTTTAAAAAAAATAATAATAAAAAAAAAATATGTCAGACTTGCAGACACAGCGACTGTATATGGAACACCTGCTCCTGGTGCGTAAAAAAACGCGCACAACTTTGCGCCCGTGTGGATTAACCCTGAAGTGCACCTTTGCCCAGACTATACACATTAAAGTAGAATTCCGGGCTACTAACTAATTTTAAAAACGCTCCCATCCTCTAACACCTATACTAACTAATCTGTAGAAGAAAGATGTGTATACTTAGCTGTTTTCGGGAAGCTCCACTCCATTTATGTAGAAGCATAAGCATATGTACAAGTACACTACTGTGCAAAAGTTTTAGGCAGGTGTTAAAAAAAAAATGCTGTAAAATTAAGAATGCTTTCAGAAATAGAAGTGTTAATAGTTTATTTTTATTACCGTAATTAACAATATGGAAAGTAAACGAACAGAAGAGAAATTCAAACCGATATTTGGTGTGACCACGCTTTACCTTCAAAACATCAATTCTTATAGGTACACTTGCACAGTTTTTGAAGGAACTCTGCAGGTAGGTTGTTCCAAACCTCTTGGATAACTAACCACAGATATTCTGTAGTTGTAGGCTGCCTCAGATCCTTCTATCTCTTCATGTAATCCCAGACATACTCAATGTTGAGATCGGGGCTCTGTGGGGCCAACTATCACTTCCAAGACTCCTTGTTCTTTACAGTAAAGATGGTACCTAATGACTCATTGGCTGTATGTTTGGGGTCGTTCACCTGTTGCATAATAATCCCAATAAGTATACATTAATTTTGTGTGAAAATGTATAATGTCTACAAACTGTGTGTGTGTATACTGGAATTTAGACAGCTCTGATGCTATACATTATGGCGGTAATCAGTGACTTATAGTGGATTGTGTGGATGACAATGTGACTCGCTCGTTGGGAGGTACACTAACTGATGCTGACTTCAGTAGTGAAACAAATACTGTGATCAGTGATAATACTGTACACTGGCTGGGAGGGGCAATCGTGGGGTCAGCTGTGTGCTTAACATGTAATATGTACTGCTTTTACTAACAGATTGTCTGTTTGTTCTTCCTGCTTTGCAGGGAGAACAAACAGCCTGACTGGTGTACTGCGTTACACAGGACTCTGTGCTGCGATTGGCCGTAGCCAATCGGCAGGTCTCAGACATAAATTATTGTCCAGGACCTGTTGACAAAATCGCGCTGTCCAAACACAACATGGGTTAGCAGGGGGTGAGCGCATGCATGCCCCAAACCTGGAAACAATCCGGCAATGTTTGTTTACATTACTGAGCCTGCAGCCGACGCTCGGTCACAGTAGATTTACTGTGTGTGTGAGTGGCGAATAGTGTACAAAAGATCACGGAGCCCTGATCTCAACATCAAGTCTGTCTGGGATTACATGAAGTGACATAAGGAAACAAGGCAGCCTACATCCACAGAAGATCTGTGGTTAGTTCTCCTCCAAGATGTTTGGAACCACCTACCTGCTGAGTTCTTCAAAAACTGTGTGCAAGTGTACCTAGAAAAATTGATGCTGGTTTGAAGGTAAAGGGTGGCCACACCAAATATTTATTTCATTTGGATTTTTCTTCCACTTTGCATTTTGTAAATTGATAAAATAAAATGTGTGTGTAAAACAAAAAAAATTTTTTATATATATATATATATATATATATATATATATATATATATATATATATATATATATATATATATATATATATATATATATATATATATATATATATATATATATATAAAGAGTATTTGATCCCCTGCAGATTTTGTATGTTTGCGGCTGCAGCACCCGCAAGGTCCCCCTGCTCAAGAAAGCACATGTACAGCCCGTCTGAATTTTGCTAATGAACATCTAAATGATTCAGAGGAGAACTGGGTGAAAGTGTTGTTGTCAAATGAGACCAAAATCAAACACTCTTTGGCCTCAACTCAGTGTTTTAAGGAGGAGTAATGCTGCCTATGACCCCAAGAACACCATCCCCATAGTCAAACATGGAGGTGGAAACATTATGCTTTGGGGGTGTTTTCTGCTAAGTGGACAGGACAACTTCATTGCATCAAAGGGACAATGGATGGGGCCATGTACCGTCAAATCTTGGGTGAGAGCCTCCTTCCCTCAGCCAGGCCATTGAAAATGGGTTGTGGGTGGGTATTACAGCATGAAAATCCATGATCTGAATCTCCCATTCCACCACATCTCAAAGGTGCTCTATTGGATTGAGATCTGGTGATTGTGGAGGCCATTGGAGTACAGTGAACTCATTGTCATGTTCAAGAAACCATTGGTGAGATGATTTGGAGCTGTGTGACATGGTGCATTATCCTGCTGGTAGGAGCCATCAGAAGATGGGTACACTGTGTAGTCATAAAGGGATGGACATGGTCGGCAACAATACACAGGCCATGGCGTTTAAACGATGCTCAATTGGTACTAAGTGTGCCGAGAAAATATTCCCCACCCCATTACACCTCCAGCCTGAACCGTTGATACAAAGCAGGATGGATCCATGCTTTCATGTTTATGCCAAGTTCTGATCCTACCATGTGAATGTCGCAGCCAGGGCTTGACAAATTAGATTTGAATCTAGCCATTTTTATTTTTATTTTTTTTAACAAATTTTACGGGTGGAACATGTAACATGTTTGCAAAGGTGAACTTATCCTTTTAACCCTTTCACAGCCAGAGGCGTTTTTGCACTCGTTTAAAAAAAAATTTTTTAATGGTAGTTCCAATTTTTTATGTCACATTATATTTCCACAAAGGTAATAAAATATCGGTAGAAAAACATATTGAAAGTTCATTTCTAGGGGGCACAAGAACACGGTTACCCAATTTTTGGTAAAATATAAAATCCGAGGTTGCACGGTTGAGTAATTTAAATACCCTACATGTCAGTACCCTATATTTTCCATAGGGGATGCTTTTAAAAGCCCTCTATAGGTAATCAGTTTAGCGTTACGAAAGGAGGCGTGGTGCTAGAATTATTGCTTTAATTTGGGCGTGCGCAGCGTTATGTAACATGTATTGCAATTGCTGTTTTCAGGTGTAGGTGCCCCGTAGCGTGTGTTTACATTTGTGTGTGTTTTTTATTTATTTTTTTGGTGAAAGGTTCTCTTTTAATGAGATGTCTTGGGTCTGTATGTCTCCCCTCTGCTCCACTTAATGGAATGCAGTGCCCTCTACCCTGCAGCACCCACAATGCCGGTCCTGGGCCCGCAGATGGGCAAGAGTAGCCTGGGATATATAGTGGGGGGGATCACACGTGGGGTGTGGAGAGCATTCGGGGGTTAGCTTAAACTTCTGGTCGCCATGGCAACCTGGGGTTTATCAACCCCTGGTCACAGCTGAAATCGAGATTCCTAAACCCAGGCATTGTTTTTCCAATTTTCTATTGTCAAATTCTGGTGAGCCTGTGTGAATTGTAGCCTCATTTTCTTGTTCTTAGCTGACAGGAGTGGCACCCGGTGTGGTCTTCTGCTGCTGTAGCCCATTTGCTTCAAGGTTTGATGTGTTGTGCATTCAGAGTTGGTATTCTGTGTACCTTGGTTGTAACGAGTGGCTTTTTCAGTTGGCGGGACGGCCACACTCCTAATTTCTTTATTCAAATGCCGAATACAAAGGTGAACTACAGATATCAGATTACATGTTTCACACCAAGGTCGGGTGCTTACTCATGTCCAGCCTTCTTTTGTTCCAAGTACCGGTTTGCACACAGGGCTCGCAGCCTCTATGTGGGATAAAGGCTTTTGGAGCAGCAGGGTAAGTGAAATTGCCTGTACATATATATGTATGGCTTTTTGAGTTACTGTTGCCTTTCTATCACCTCGACCTCAACCATTCTCCTCCTGACATCAACAAGGCGTTTTTATCCACACAGCTGTTGCTCACTGGATATTTTCTCTTTTTCGGACCATTCTCTGTAAACCCTAGAGATGGTTGTGCGTGAAAATCCCAGTAGATCAGCAGTTTTTTTTAAATACTCAGACCAGCCTGTCTGAACTTGGCATGGCTGTTAGCGCCAAAGTCGCCTAAATCCACTTTCTTCCCCATTCTGATGCTCCAGCAAGTTGTCCTTGCCACGTCTAAATGCATTGAGTTGCTGCCATGTGATTGGCTAATTTAGCAATTTGTGTTACCAAGCATTTGAACAAGCGTATCTAATAAAGTGGCCAGCCAGTGAGAGTGTGTGAGAGTGTGTGAGAGTGTGTGAGAGTGTGTGTGAGAGTGTGTGAGAGTGTGTGAGAGTGTGTGAGAGTGTGTGAGAGTGTGTGAGAGTGTGTGAGAGTGTGTGAGAGTGTGTGAGAGTATATTAAAAAATAATTGTATTTTTATTTTTTTAGTTAATAAAAATGCACATGCACACACACACTTGACTCTGAGCCTGGGTTCTCACTGATGCAAATTTACAGCGTGTTTGATGCGTTAAGGAACACACATATTCGCAGGTCGTGTAAAAAGCATAGTATTCCATGGCTTTGGTTCATATCCTATGCGTTGCGAATTTGGTGTGTGGGAGGTCCTGTGCGTGTTGACTGCGCGTGCGATGCAAATTCCTAAGGTGCAGTGCGAAATTTATCTTAGGCTTCAATTGAACTTGCCGTAAACTCGCAGCACACGGTTCACATCTCTGCGAATTGTTCACTGTCTGCCTCCTGAAATTTGCTGTGAAATCGTGGTAAATTCGCACATGTCCACCTCAAAACACAAGGCAAATTCACACATCACACAGGACAAAAAAAAATGATCAAATTCGCAGTGGTGTGAACTGGGGCTGCAACTAACGATTATTTTCATAATCGATTAGTTGGCCGATTTATTGTTTTGAATAATCGACTAATAACCTTAAAAAAAATGTGTGGTGTATAATTTCGTTACCGTGTAAAGTTTTAAAAAAAAAGGCAATTTATTCTTAAATATCTCTATGCAGTGGTAAATATAAACAACCAACTATATGGTTAGGGAGCAAAATATCAAATCCACTCTGAGAATAACAGACAGAAGAGATATACTGTATATACTATTAGGAGATATACTGTATATACTATTAGAGGAGATATACCGTATACACTATTAGAAGAGACATACTGTTTTTTGGCCAAATTTGTTGTTGGGCAGAATAAAAAACACAAATTGCTGCAAAAACGCATTACATGCTTTTCTGCAGCTTCTCCATTGAAGTTTATTGAACCAAAAAAAAGTTTTGCGTTTAAAAAAAAAAAAGTCCCTGACCCTTTCCAAATACGCAGCAGCTGAAAAAAGCCTAGATGTGAACGTGTCCCATAGGAAACCATGTAATGAACTGTAGTACGTTTCTGCAAAAAGCACCAAAAAACACATAGATGTGAACCTAAGACGTTTAGTAACATAATGGGGTTAAAAAATAACTATGATGAGCCCTTTATAGTACAAAAAAAGCAGATAATCACTACTGTAAGGGTTTTTTTTTTTTACAGTAGAACTGTGAAAGTAATATTTACAGTAGTGATTATTTGCTCTTTTTGTACTATAAAGGGCTCATTTTATTAATTTTTTTTACCCCCATTAGATTACTGGCCGATTAATCAATTATGAAAATAGTAATCGATAAATTTCATAATCGATTAGTTGTATATATGTATATATATATATATATATATATATATATATATATATATATATATATATATATATATATATATATATATATATATATATATATATATATATAATCTATATTTTTTCAGCCTGAAAAAAAAAATCTAGAATCTGCAGTGTCGGCTATTGTGTCATCGGAGTCGGTATTACAGTACAGGGAGTAGTTGCTGAGCAAAGATAGCACTGTCTTATTGTAGGGGAGTAGTATGATCTGTGTTTAGAGGTAATAAATACCTGGAAGTGTTACACTTTCACCTTACGTGGCATTCATGCACATTGCATTAAAAAAATATGTATAATGATGCCAGGTCCACTTTAAATGGTTGTGATGTGGCTACCTTTTTGAAGCAGATAATTTGGAAAAGACTGAAATCTATGGGTGGGTCTGGGCGTCTACACTGACTCAGCACATAAAATGCTGATTAAGAGACTCTGCTCTGGAGATGCCGAACCATCTGATAAGAGTAACGCTGCTTGGTAGCAGTAGGGGGCAGTAAAATACATTTAAGTACCAGGAATCTGGCAAGTGCACATGCATCTGCAGTGTTTACTTCTTGCACAAAGAAGATGGTTGACTCAGCAGCTGCTTTATTAATTGTAGTGTTGATAGTGTGTTTTTTTTTCTTTTTTTTCTTTTTTCCCCCTCTCCCTTCAATGACACTCCATTGTTAAAAAAAAAATATATATATATATAATCTATACACTACCCTACATAATACAAATTATGCAAGCACATTAACCATTATATTTTTTGGATAAAGAAAAAAAACATTCCCTTCCATACGATCAGCAGACTCTGTTGGCACCTAATTAAAGACACATCAGCATACCTTACAATGTGCACACAATAAAAAGTTTTGGCTTTTTTTAAAATCAAATCAGATTGTAACATGCAATTACATTTCTTTTGGAGATCTAATTTTGTTGCCTATAGGTACATAACATCTTCATTGATGTCCCAGCACACAAACTAATTCCTTTTGACCAGATTTTCAAAGTGATTGCATATAAAATGTATGTTTTAACGATCATCTTTACAAATTTGTAATTAAACTTTAACCACTTGACCACTGGGCACTTCAACCCCTGTCCTTTTTTTCACACAAATGGAGCTTTCTTTTGGTGGTTTTTGATCACCTCCTGGGTTTTTTCATTTTCTGTTCTATAAATTAAAAAAGACCGAAAATTTTGTAAAAAAAATAGCATTTTTCTTCATTTCGATTATAAAATTTAGCAAATTAAGTAATTTTTTCTTCATAAATTTGGGCCAGCATGTATACTGCTACATATCTTTGGTAAAAATAACCCAAATTATTGGATATTTAGTCTGTGTGAAAGTTAGTCTACAAGCTATGGTACCAATCACTGAAAATGTACACTTTTGAAGGCCCTGGAGCACCAGGACAATGGAAACGCCCACAAAGTGACCCTATTTTGGAAAGCAAGCACCCCAATGTATAATCTATGAGGCATAATGAGTCTTTTGAAAGGTTATTTTTTTCCCAGATGTTTTTGGAAAATGTGGGGGAAAAAAATAAAGCGCTTTTTTTTTTTTTGTTTACACAAAATTGTCAACTTCTAAGATATTGCCAACACATAGCATGTACCGTATATACTTGAGTATTGGTCGACCCGAATATAAGCCGAGGCCCCTAATTTACCACAAAAAAAACTGGGAAAACTTATTGACCCGAGTATAAGCCGAGGGTGAGAAAAGTGGAAAAGAGGGTCACAGCCTACCTGTGTCCTGTGCATGCCCCCGTGTGCCGTTCTGCAGCCCCGGTGTCCCTTGCATTTGCACCGATGTAAAGTGCAGCGTGTAAAAAGATGCAGCGGCCATTCTAGTATTCAAAAGCCACGCCTCCTCCTTGTCTGTGATAGGCGAAACCAGCAGTCAGTGTTCCGCCTATCACGGACATCCGCTCATCCTCATACCACGGATGCGGATGAGAGGATGTCCGTGATAGGCGGTACACTGACTACTGGGAAATGGAGTGTTCCTCCTATCACAGACAAGGAGGCGCAGCGTTTGAACACTGCCAAGGCCGCCGTCTGTCTGCATGACACACTGATCAGGTAGGCAGATGGCAGCCACTTGAGTATAAGCCGAGGCGGGTACTTTCAGCCCAAAAAAAGGGGTGAAAATCTCGGCTTCTACTCGAGTATATGCGGTACATAGCCCCAATGACACTCCAAAATATATTCTGCTTCTCCTGAGTATGGCGATACCACGTGTTACACAGCCTGGCCACATACAGAGACCCAACATTGAAGTAGCACATTCAGGCGTTCTAGGAGCATAGATTACACATCTAATTTCCTTACAATCTATCACGTTTTTGAAGGCTCTTCATATTTCTAACACATGGCATGAACATACCAAGAATTGCACCCTAAAATACATTCTGCTGAGCAAAGGGTAAACAAAAGATTACCTGTGGTTTTAGTAGTGCAGTTGTCCACAGGAGGAGAGCCCTGATCCAGGCAGCAGGCAGGGACGTGGTCAGCAACAGTGAATGGAATTGTCCAGACAGCAGGCAGGAATATTGTCCATAGTCAGTACAGGCAGGGATACTGTCCATATACAGTCCAGGGTCAGTGCAAGTATTGCCAGCAGTGCCAAAATATTGGTCCTGGTAGTAAGCAGGAACATGGTCCAAGTAGCAGGCCAGGAAAGAATGGGGACAGGGGTAGAGGCTTCTCCCACCCAAATCTCTTTTGAAGCCTTCGAGTCTCCAGACCCTAATCCGGGAATGAGAAAACAAAAAAATGTTGTTTTCTTCATCCAGAAAAACATTTCTGGAGCCCCTCACATATGTGTGAGACCCCTGTGTGCCCACTAGCATAGCAGGGTAAATGATCAGTCCAAGAGGCAGGCAAAAAACGTGGTCAAACAGTCCAGGGTCGGTTCCAGAGCAGGCAGAGGTAGGTACAGTTTAGTGTTAGGCAGAAGCGTGGTCGTATAACAGGCCAGGGTCGGTTCCGGAGAAGGCAGAGGTATGTACAGTTCAGCGCAGTGGCATAAGGGGTGTGTAGGAAAATGACAGGAAATGAGAATTCCGTTTACCATACTTCCCTAATAATGTAGAGAAGTATGGTAACGGTGGAAGCATTCACCTATACAGAGGCCTGGTTGGGAAGGACATTGGGGATGATAATATGTGGTGTTTCTTCTAACTTCTCCTCTGGAGCACACCCGGGCCTTTTTCTGTCATCTGTGGCCTGTTTCTCATTTTCTCAGGCAAGTGGCATTCGTGGAGTCTGCTCACGGAATCAGAGCGAATATTTTCTGGTGGGCTTTTAGGGTACAAAAGTGTGGAGATTGCTTGTTCCTGGAAGTGCAGCTAGGATATGGGGGGGGGGGAGGGGTGGTCTCATTAGATTTTTGGTAAATAACATAAGTGTTATATATGGCCTAACTGAAAAAATAAATGGACACATTTTTATACCAATGACGGGATTTTCTTGTAGGAAGGTAGGGTTTAGTCATCTGATCATTGAAGTCCACTCCCCCATAAACAAATTAGTCATAAATACAAGCTGGTTTCTGGATTTGGCCGTTTCTTCTTGATACTTCCACGTAGGTGTCATTATGGATTGTCGTGAGCATGTGGACGTTTCGTCTGTCCCTCCACTTGACAGCCAATAGCTCCTGGTTCCGCAAAGACGCCGTCTCCCCTCGTCGTAGCCTTTCATTGACGAGTTTTTGCGGGAAGCCCTTTCTATTGGCTCTTACTGTACCACATGCTGGGGTGTCCCTCTGGTGAAGATTGCGGAAGAAGGGCAAGCTTGTATAAAAATTATCCACATAAAGATGGTATCCCTTTCCAAGGAGTGGATAGACAAGCTCCCAGACCACTCTTCCGCTGGCTCCGATGTACTCTGGGCATTCAGGGGAGTGCAGTTGGGAGTCCTTCCCTTCATGCACCAGGAAGGCGTAGATGTCCCCCGTTGCTCGGTCACAAAGTTTGTACATTTTAACCCCATATCGGGCCCTTTTGCTGGGAATAAACTGTTTGATGCCCAGCCTGCCTGAGAATCTTACAAGGGACTCCTCTACGGAGATATTCTGTTCGGGGCATATAACTGGGAGAAATTTTCAGAGAAATGATTTAGGAGTGGCCTAATTTTAAATTTGTCAAAAGCTAGGTCATTTTGGGGAGGGCACTGGGTGTTGTCATTATAGTGGAGGAACCGCATAATCATAAGGTATCTTGATCTTGGCATAATGGATGAGAAGAGTGTCATGTGGTGGATGGGGTTGGTAGACCAATAAGAGTACAATTCGTTTTTTTTGTGAGTCCCATATTAAGTTAGGCCTAAAAAAATTTTGAATTCCTCTACGGTAAGTTCTCTCCACATAAAGGGACGGGCGTAACTAGAACCAGGGTTGCTTACTGTGTACTGCTGTGCATAGAAGTTGCACTGGGCCACAATGGACGATGGTAAGTCCTCGGTAAAAATCAAGCATGGCAAAATCATCGGTGTTCACCTGGACACCTGGCTGGGCGGTGAAAGGGAGGGGTGTTTGCTGCTCCGGAATTAGGGGGAAGCCACAGGGCGTTTTGAAGAGCATAGGGAAGGCTGGCATGGCCCTCTCCCTTTGGGGCTGAGATGAAACCCTACTGGTGCTTAGCCTTTGTTGCAGTGGCCCTGCGCTCGAGGTGGATGGCCATGCGCTGCTGGTTGTAGGCTGCTGCTCTATGCCAGAACGCCTTCTTTTCACGGGTGTTTCTCTTCCGATGCTGTATCAGACCCACTGCTTGTCACAGGTTTATAGGCCGAATCGGACTGAGACTCTGAGAGCTCCCCACTGCTCTCATCGGCCATGCTTAAATGCTGGTAGGCCTCCTCACTGGTAAAATTTATTTTTTTGCCATACTGGTGGCTGGTGAGGCTGCACTACAGAGTACTGATGTGCACTATAGGGCACTGTAGTGGCACTAATGAGTTGCACAGGTGGCAACGATTGGCAAAGTAGTGGCACTGATTGGCACAGGCAGCACTGATGGAGCGCAGATGAGCACTGGTGTGACTCTGGTGGCACTGATTAGCACAGAGGCGGCACAGATGTGGCACTGATGTAGCACTGTTGGGCACTGCTATATAGGATATGACGCACGGTTTCTAACATGATGCTCTCCTCTCACGCTGTATCGGTGTAAGGAGAGGTTTGAACTTTTAATGACCCTGGTTTGTTTACATTTGTGATCACTCCGTCATTGGACGGAGAGATCACGTGGTAAAGGGCCACTGTCATTGGCCCTTTACTGCGATCTGTGCTGCTCCGGTCCTGTGAACCAGGCGAGCACAGATGTTCCCATGGGAGCGAGACTCTGAGAGGATGTCAGTGTACGCCCTCCCAGACTTATCGAGCCGCACTGTAGCCGTCATTCGGCTATAGTGCGGTGGGCAAGAGGTTAAAGCAGGGGTCTCAAACTAGCGGCCCTCCAGATGTTGCAAAACTACAAGTTCCATGAGGCATTGCAAGGCTGACAGTTACAAGCATGACTCCCACAGGCAGAGGCATGATGGGACTTGTAGTTTCGCAACAGCTGGAGGGCCGCCAGTTTGAGACCCCTGGGTTAAAGGGTAAGTCCCACCTTTTTACAGAAAAATCTCTGAGCCCTGGTATAGCCACGTATTGAGTCCGGGGTTAGAAATTCCCTCGGCATCCATGCGTCCTGTTCATAGCTGACAGGACGGGCTATGGGGCTGCTGATTGGACGGGGCTGCCCATGTGATGGTGCTGACCAATTAAAATGCTCCGAAAATAGGTACGTTTTGGAAATTCAGCTGAGTGGATTTCTAAGCCCTGGACTCTTGATGCGGATATACTCGGAACTGGAAATTGCCATGGTCTAGGTCAGCGGGACCAGGGGGGGGGGGGGCGAGGAGGGGGACCTGTGTAAGTTCACCTTACAGATTTTTCTGTAAAGGTGAACTTGCACTTTAGGATGCGTAACAGGGAACAGTGTCTACCTAAACCCAAACCTCCACAATCACATACAGAGAGCAACCAGTCAGATTCAAACCTGCATTGAAAGTTTGAAGGTGATTGGTGTTAATGTGATGTTAGACGCCACAGGCGGCATGAAGTACATCCCCCATTGACCCTGTGACATGCTCCTTGGATTCTTGCTGCATGGGGTTAAAAAGGGCTTGGGTTAATAGTGTAAAGTGTATATTGGGCACCAATATTATCCATCTTTGAGGGCAGGGACTGATGTGAATGCACAATATATATGTGAAGCGTTGTGTAAATTGACAGCGCTACATAAGTACTACTAATATTGATATCCAGACATGCCCAATCTGTGTCTGTGAAATGATCATAGAATTGTTATGCTAGCCATCATCTCATTGAGATTTTTTTTTTTTTTATTTTTTTTTTTTAATTTACATTTTTTTACTCATGTCGGCCCAATATGTGCAGATTTATTCATTTTTATTTTATAGCATTGGTTTATTGTGTGACACTTTTGCGACTATGCAACTATTAAATGTTCTAAGATCTTATTGCGGAGGGCTGAAAATTCCTGGTGACTGCTCCCATTTGCGTTTAGTCTTCCAAAAGATTGAAATAGTTTTGGTTTTATTATTATAATTCTTTTTTTTTTTTTTTTTTTTACCATTGTACATATACTTGCTTTGGTTAAAGTCGGCTCCACTATGCTTTTTTCCTGTTACTAACCTGTTGTAGTTGCAGTATGCATATTCTGCCATGTGGGTTGGGTCTCTCTCGGTAGAGCAAATTGCACAGTAGATCCGAAATGCTCATCGGTAAAGTTGTACCAATGTGTTGTGTTTTTTGCAGAGCCTATACAGTATTTCTCAGCAACAAATTGCATTATTCAGCTTTTTATTTTGACTTTTGAAGCACATATCATCGAAAAACGAAGTCCTTGAAATGCCCAAGCAAAAGGTGCATTTGGGAATTAGACTGCAGAGATCCCATGAGTAGTAAGGTGTGACTTAGGCCCCTTTCACACTTGTGCGACTTCACTGCGATTTTGCCGCGATTCACGGCACGCAATTTTTGCCGCGATTTCAAGGAATGCCTGTGAAATTGGAATCAAAATCGGACCAAAGTAGTGCAGGACTACTTTGAAGTCGGAACGACTTGAAGTCGCTCTAATATGAATGGCTGTCATTGGAAATCATGGGGAATGACTTGTCATGCTACTTTGCAGTCCCAAATCGTGGGACAAGTCGTGTAAGTGTGAAAGGGGCCTTACTTAATATCCACCCTGAAACCGTTTTGAGGGGGGTTATTATTTTTACTTTAAAGTGAACCTTTGTCCAGATCATACACACTAAAGAATTTACATGATAAAGCCGTAAAAGTACCTGGAAAAAAGTTATTCATCTCTGTATCTATAGGCATTGTGTTGAAATTTAGTTTTCAAAGTTCACAACACAATGATTAAAATCTTGGCTCTTTCCCAATTACTTTCTGTGGCATTCAAATCTTGATGGCCCTCTAATGCAGCCTTTTTCAACCATGGTGCCTTGAGGTTTCTTTAGGGGTGCCTTGTCCAAATTCCTAAAAATTGCCCCAAAATTGTATACAAGCCAGCAGGTGGATGAAGCCTTCCTTTTAATTACACATAGCCACAGCAGGTTTTCATTGTACACCATTATGACCTTCTAGCCAGAGGCGTCTTAACCAATGATGTCATTAGTTGATAAAGAGGATGTTGGTTGTCTGCACAGCATCCTTGTTTGACCCCCCCCTGCCCCTCTGTCAGCGCTGGGGTCCCATTAGCAGAGTGATGGCAAAAAAACCTGTGGGAGAAGAGAAACATTGGAATACTAGTCAGTACCAGTGTGCAAAAGGATTTGGAAGAATAAATCGCCTCCAACGTTGGGTGGCCTATGTGATTTAGATGTTGATGTATTATGTAAACTATTAGAATTGGGGTGCCTCAAGACTGTCCAAAATTTTAGAGGGTGTCTTGAGATTGTCCATAGTTTTCACGGGTACCTTGACTGAAAAAAGGTTGAGAAACACTGCCCTAATATATGCATACAACTGGTGTTCCTAAGCTGTTACAAACTGATTGTAACCAGACTTTAGGGTCTTCATTTTGTTTTTTAAGGATGAATCTTTTCACATTAAAAGCACCTCTTTTTTACTGATTGGTAAAGTACCAGTAAACCCAAAAACAAAAATCACACAATACATTTGACTAACAAAAAGTATCTTTAAAAAAAAAAAAAGGAAACCTGCCAGTGATCTATTCCTCCTTGTCTGAGATGGCAACGATCTGCAGGCCTGTGTACTACAGTGTTGCCACTTCAATGTCTGGGGGGGGGGGATGCTTATTCTGCCCTACAGGCCATGTGACCACCTTGCTTATTGTGAGATCTTCATTGAATTCCATTACAATTCCATTACATGTTGTAAGCAGGCTTCCCAGTCTGCTCTAGTCGATGGCAATGACAGCAAAACTTATCGGGTGGTGCTGCAAGTGACATACAGTACTACAAACTGCTGAGAGCCTGAGCAGATAATATTGATTGACAGCGGCTCATCCGGAGAGCCTCGCTGTCATTGCCATTGACTGCAGAGCAGACTGGAAGAGTACTTATGTCAGTATGACACGTGACTTGCTGTGGCATGGTACTGCCCACCGCATGGGCAGTGCAGAGCCCACAACGAGCAAGTCGATCACGTCACCTTTGGAAAAATAAAAGGAACTGTTATTTAGAAGCACTTTTTTTGATAGTCAATGCTTGCTGCTTTTAATTGTGAGACTTTTAGGACAACTCGGTTGCTGAAAAATGATTTAGATTTACAATCAATTTAAGACTATATAAATGGTTTGTGTCCATAGTCTGCGCACAGGTGCACTTTAAATGTAAACTTCCCCCCCTTGTGCAGGGTTTACCTAGTCATTTACATGTCAGCTTCCTGTTATGTATGATTTCTGCCTGAACCTGAAGGAGGGGAGTTTTTCCACCTGCTAGAATAATTTCCAGACCTTTTTAAATGACTCAATTAGTGTAATTGCCCAGATAAGGCTCAGGAAACTCATCTGACATCATGGGTTTTCTGTTCATGCCTGACTGCCTGTAAAGCCCACAGTAATTACAGAGTTTCTCCCATGTGATGGTCACGGCACTGTAAACTAAAGTGCTGGATGTGGCCTGTGTAGAGAGAGAGTAATCTATTAGTGTGACCCATAATTGCAGTGTTACGTATCGGTGTCAGACAGTACCCAACGTAATAATACAAACATAAGTTGAGTTATTTAAAGGAGACCCCCAATTGCGGCTGCTGTTGTGTCCCTTGTAGCCAGCCTGACGTTTTCATCCGTTTCTATCATCTTATTTAGCTTGGAGAGTGAAACAGAATTTAGAGATTGCAAAAAAATAATTGCAGGGGAAGCTCAAGTTCGTCACACTATTGCATATACGCAGCATCCTCAAAAAAATAAAATATGACACTGTTAGGCCCCATTCACACCTCAGCGTTTTGTAGTTTGAAGCTCTAAAACTCTGGAGGAGAAAAATGTAATTATTCTCTATGTAGTTGGTTCACATCTCCACTACAAGTCGGCTGAAGCTCAAAGTTCTGATGCTTTTTTTTTCTGTAGCTCAAATCGGGTAGATTGGTGCATTTTTGAAGCATTTTGTTCCATGGAAATGCTTGATTCAAGTGTTTTCTTGCATTTTGTCTTGTGTTTTGGAGCATTTTTCTGCTTGAATGCAGTAATTAAATAAAAAATAATTAAGATTAATAATAAAATAAAAAAACAACCCTAAGGGGTTAATCCTCTGCATTGTTTAACCACTTTCCACCCGCTGTATGCAGAATGATGGCCGGTAAGTGGTTCTGTTATCCTGACTGGGCGTCAAATGATGTCCAGCAGGATAACATGCCGGCGCCCACCCGTGGGGGCACGCAGCATGGCGATCGCGAGTGCGGCCTGTCAGTCTGACACCCTGCATCTCCGATCGTGATAAGAAGCCTCTGTCAGAGGCTTCTTACCACGTGATCAGCTGTGACCAATCACAGCTGATCGGCGCGTGGACCAGGAAGTGTCGGTAAATGGCATTTCTCGGTTCGCGCTGACTGGGAGAGCCAATCGCACCGCAGAGGCGATCAAATACCACCAAAAGAAAGCTCTATTTGTGGGAACAAAATGATAAAAATTTTGTTTGGGTGCAGTGTAGCATGACCGCGCAATTGTCATTCAAAGTGCGATAGAGCTGAAAATTGTCCTCGGCGGGAAGTGGCGTAAGTGCCTGGTATTGAAGTGGTTAAAAAGGCTGTTCTTCTTTGATCCTCTCCTTCCACTGACTCCAATATATTTCCTGGAATTTACAGAGCCAGGGGACAGGCTGCACATGCTCAGTTGAGTGTGTATTGCTAGAGTTTTTTTTTTTTTTTTTCTTGGGAGACTGTATGTAATCAGCACAGGGCCAATGAGCACTGTCCAGACAGAGGGTCAGGGGTCCTGCATTCTCATAGGACAATCGTGAGAGAATGAAAACTACTCCTACAAGCTCTAACCAGGCACTCACAGAAGTCACAAGGCTGATATATACTGCTGATGAGAAAAGGTATTTAGCAGTTTATAGTTACTAAAATAATTGCATTTCCATGTTCTGTGTACTGCAGGAGACCAGATATAGTAAATGCAGGGTCCTGGGTGTAGTAACACTTTAACCACTTTCAGACCGGACCATTTTGCTGGCTTAAGACCAGACCACTTTTTGCGATTCGGCACTGCGTCGCTTTAACTGACAATTGCGGTGTCATGCGACATGGCTCCCAAACAAAATTGACGTCTTTTTTTCCCCACAAACAGAGCTTTATTTTGGTGGTATTTGATCGCCTCTGCAGTTTTTTTTTTATTTTTTGCACTATAAACAAAAAAAGAGCGACAATTTTGGAAAAACGCACTATTTTGTACTTTTTGCTATAATAAATATCCCCCACCCTCTTCTTTTTTTTTTTTTTGTTTCTTTTTTTTCTCAGTTTAGGCCGATATGTATTCTACATATTTTTGGTAAAAAAAATTGCAATAAGCGTATATTGATTGGTTTGCGCAAAAGTTAGAGGGGCTAGATTTATAGCATTTTTATTTTTTTTTAACTGGTAATAGTGGCGATCCTGCGATTTTTTTTTTTTTTTTTTTTTTTTTTTTTTTTTTTAATCAGGACTGCGACATTATGGTGGACACTTTTTTGACACATTTTTGGAACCATTGGCATTTATAGTGATAAGTGCTATAAAAATGCACTGATTACTGTAAAAATGTCACTGGCAGGGAAGGGGTTAACACTGGGGTGCGATCAAGGGGTTAACTGGGTTCCGTGTGTGTGTGTTTCTAACTGTAGGGGGAGGGGACTGACCTAGAGGAAATGACAGATCGTGGTTCCTAGCCATTTGGAATTCACGATCTGTCACTCCTCACAGAACAGGGATTTGTGACACACTGACACACACACACACACACGCGTCCCTGTTCTGCCTCTCGTGCCCGTGATCGCTCGTGGCCAGCAGTTATCGCCCCCCCCCCCCCCCGCTGTGCAGCGGGCATGTGCACACGCCTTCTATCCTGATCCCACGAGCCGACGTATAGCAACGACGGCTCGCGGGATCGTGCCGACCTGCCGCAGTATGATGATGGCGGTTGGTCAGCAATCGGTTAAAATACTTCTGGTGTGCCTTGCAGCATGGTTATTCTCTCAGGTGATGGGTGAAATAACTTGCACAGTTTTTAGAGTTATCGTAAAGCAGAAACCAAACCCTCCTATCCTTTTGCATGTCAAGAGGCTACCATCTGGGCTACTATTTAGACCTGCAGTTGCCAAGGTGCAGCGCATGTGACATTAGTCATTTGAAGACTTAAAACTAACAGTTCTCAACCAGAGGCATGCCTTGAATGTAACTGTTTTAGGAAATAATTAAGTCTATGGGTTTGATTCTACGTTTAGCCACGCTTGCATGTCGCATTTTGTCGCGTTTGCATCTAGGAGCGTTTATTTAACAAAACATCATAAGACCCTCCCAAAGCCCAAGAAACTATATTATTTAACTATTTCAGCCATTCTGTGAGCCCACAGTGAGTAGCAACAGCTGAGAGAGCAGCAGTGTACTTGTATCTACCTCAATTTCGGTGCTTTTACTATGGATCCCATAATGAGCAAATGTGAGGAAATGCTCCTGCTCCAACCACTTTGACCTACAGGTAAGCCTAGATTAAGGCTTATCTGTAGGTCCAATAAATATTTCTAAAAAAACAGGCACCGCTGTCTACGGCGCATGCGCCGTGGGCGGCTTCGGGGGACTTCGTTCTCAGGTAAGTTATTCGAAAACCGCGCTGGAGCGGCGAGACCCGGAAGTATGCTATGCATACTAGCTCATTATGCCTTTGCCTTGCAGGTTCCGTTTTTTTTTTTTGTTTTTTTTTTTTGAGCTGAGGCTTTACTTCCTCTTTAAATGAACCTGTGTACATGTACACATAGGATAACATTGGATGAGTTCAGGGGTAGCTGAAAAAAGCAGCCAACTGCCTCTGAACGTCTGTTTAGCAGCATAGTACATGAGGCCTAACTGAACACACTGAGGATAGAAGCTGATTGCTTGGCATGCACTGCTGCTACATGTTCTGTCTGCTCCTTTTGATAAATCTCTCCCCCCCCCCCCCCCCCCCCCCCCCCCCCCCCCCAATATTCCTTGTAGCGCTAGGAAGGAATATAAACGCTCAGACATTTGTTGCTGCTGGTGTCCTTGCTTGGGAGATTTATCCTTACTTCCTGTACAAGTGATGGGTGTCCAGACAGGAGCTGAGAATGAATCGCCTAGCAATAGTAACTTGACAGAAGTTCTATTCTCACTATGTCCAGAATTGAAATAAATAGTTTGGCTTTCAGTGTAACCTAAGTAGTAATTAGTACCTCTTGGCTTGTGGCAGTATGTAGATAGAAGTTGGTTCTCAGTGGTGTCTTTCTAGGAATTGGGTCTGAAATTCTTCTGCATGTATGATGCGGTCCTGCCTCTTTCTCTAGCTTTGACGCTTGATAAGTGTTATCAGACAGACACCGGATGCAGTATAGCTGACTAAGCTGTAAAACAGACACACAGTTGAGCCTGAAAACCTTAAAATTCAAATACTAGTAAAATACAAAAGCATGTCTGGCTTGTACAGTAATCGGGGATCTGGAGTGAACCATGCCTAGAGTGGCCATCTCCAGCCTTAAGCCTGGTACACAATGAGTCCCGTCCCCCCCCCCTATTCAACCCAGCGGGTGGAACAAACAAAAAAAAAAAGTCGGATCAGCTCGGAGCCGCTGTACTAGCGATCCAACATTAGTACAGCGATCTCCCCCACTGAGCTATTGCCATTGGCTGAGAGCACTGATCGGAAGCTGGTCGGCTGTTGGTTTTCCAAACGGCCAACTTCTGTCTGACCGGCTGCCATCACACAGGCCAAATGTCGGCTGTTTTTTTTATTGAACCAGCCAATATCTGACCAATGATCGTCTCTTTTTTTTTTTTGTGGGGGGAGGGTGGTTTGCATGCTAGTCTCATATCGAATACTAATAGGTTACTAAAGTTACGAAAATTCTTGCAAGACCGAATACAACTTGGAAAGTGATTGTAATGTATACTTTCAATTCCGAGCATGCGTGGTCTTGGTCACACAATGTTTTTCATACAAATACTGCTATTAGTGCAAATTACAAGAACATGGTTTGTTTGTTCTTTTATTGTACAAGAACATTTTTTGTGCTTGTCCCTGTAGATATTTATTACAGGTTCTTGTATAGCGCTGTCAATTTACGCAGCACTTAACACATATATTCTTTGCATTCACATCAGTCCCTGCCCTCAAGGAGCGTACAGTCTAAGGTCCCCAACTCGCATTCATACATACACATACTAGGGCCAATTTAGACAGGAGCCAGTTAACCTCCCAGCTTCTCTTTGGAGTGTGGGAGGAAACCGGAGTACTCGGATGAAACCCACGCAGGCACAAGGAGAACATGCAAACTCCAGGCAGATAGTGTCATAGTTGGGTGGCGAACCAACGACTCTAGTGCTGCTAGGCGAAAGTGCTAACCACTTAGCCCAGGGATCCTCAAACTACGGCCCTCCAGCTGTTGTGGATCTATGTGTCCCATGAGGCATTGTAAAACTGACATTCACAGACATGACTAGGCATGATGGGAATTGTAGTTTCTGAACAACTGGAGGGCCATAGTTTGAAGACCCCTGACTTAGCCAATGTGCTGCCCGATTTTCGCAAGAACTGTCATGGTTGGCTCTCAAAAGCTGTGTACTAATGATTAGATTATCAGACGATTACTCCGAATGTGTTTCTTAAATCCGAAATTCTGTGTACCGGGTCCTTTATGCATTGTTTTTATCTGCCAGAATTTACCCCCCCCCTTCCAGCTTTCTTAAGGCTTATGTTAGTTCTTGTGAGATCAGATTACACAGACTGCAGACTGACCTAGAGGAGCCCTTCCTCTCCTAGCAAAGATTGGACTGCCTGGCTTAGCCGGATTCTACACATGCTGCCAATCATTGAGTCTGCACGAAGTATTCTTGTTGGAAGGCCCAGCATGCTTTTCACACATGTTCCTGAGTTGGAGAAACATATTAAGCATTTGTAAACTTAAAAAATTTGTGTCCAAAACATTATTTTCTTTGAGCGTTATTTATTACAGGTACTTGTATAGCACAGTTAATTTATGCACCCCTTTACATATATATTGTACAATTACATCAGTCCCTGACCTCAAGGAGCTTACAATTCTAAGGTTCCTAACTCCCATTCATACACACACATACTAGGGCTAATTTAGACAGGAGCCAATTAAGCTACCAACATGTGTTTGTCGTGTTACATGTTTTTTGTTCATATGTTATTCATATGTTCTTTATTTTCACTGGTTTGCTGCTTAGTCCCCTCCTTACATTTTGGTGTCGGAGTGCCTATTTAGCTGCAGCTGCATCTGTGTAAAGAACTGCCAGCTGGTGTGCAAATGTGAATAGGCTTTCTTTACATGCCATATTTCTGAATTTGTGTCAGTTTTGTGGAGTCAGTTATTCTACTCCAAACCATTAATGGTTTCACCTTATTAGTGGAGGCCCCTCCAGCGGGTTTCAGTTTCATTAAAAACAATTTCTGTGAATCCCCCGGATTTCTGTGACCTTTCTTTTGAAGTGAAAGATAATTCTGAGAAGTTGAAGTGGAACGTGAGCTGCTGAACCTTTTCATGCTGCGGCTTGGTGTTAGTATAACACTTTCAGGGACCCCCAACTATGTTCCATTATTTCAGGAGCCTTTAATTGTATTTTTCAATACGAAGTTCTTAAATTAATTGTCCTGACTTGGAGCAAACTGTATTAATTGGCTTTCTGCAGAAGCCTGAAGGTTTTTGTGCCAATATTGACTGGTATTTGGAACCAATTATAATTCCCTCTTCCTTGACGAAAGCCCCTGTTCCAGCTTAAGAAAAACAGCCCCAAAGCATGATGCTTCCACCACCATGCTTCACGGTGGGTAGGGTGTTCTTTTGGTGATGTGCAGTGTTTTTGCGCCAAACATATATCTTTTGGAATTATGGCCAAAAAGTTCAACCTTAGCCACTTTACCCCATAGCCCAGACATGTGAGGAATATGGGAGATTGTTGTCACATGTACCACACAGCCAGTACTTGCTAGATATTCCTGCAGCTCCTTTAATGTTTCTGTAGGCCTCTTGGCAGCCTTCCTAACCAGTTTTCTTCTCATCTTTTCATAAATTTTGGAGGGACGTCCAGTTCTTGGTAATGTCACTGTTGTGCCATATTTTTTCCACTTGATCATGACTGTCTTTAATGTGTTCCATGGTATCCCTAATGCCTTGAAAAGTCTTTTGTACCCTTCTCCTGACTTATACATTTTAACAATGAGCTGTCCCTCTGATGCTTTGAAAGCTCTCTGCAGACAATGGCTTTTGCTGTAGGAATGTGACTGAAAAAATGTCAGGAAAGACCTACTAGAAAAGCTGAACTTTATTTGGGGTTAATCAGAGGCACTTTAAATTATAGCAGGTGCGTACTGACTCCTATTTAACATGAGTTTAAATGTGATTGCTTAATTCTGAACACAGCTACATCCCCAGTTATAAGAGGGTGGGCACACTTACGCACACTAACTGCATTATTTAGTTTATTACCTTAAAAGATTTCAGTTTGTTTTTCAATTGTGTTGTACAGTTTATAGGCCACATTAAATGTGGAAAAAGTTCTGACTCGATGTCTGCCAGGACCCACTGATCATTCGGGACACAAGAAAAACGGCGGTCTGCAAACAAGGCAGATTGCTGTTCTATCAGTAGGGAAGGTATTGATCCTCTGTTTCTGCAAAGCAGGAACACTGATCTCTGCCTTCCCATAGTACAAGCACATACCCCACAGTAACCAAGGACATTTTAGGCACACAGTTAACTCCTTGATCACCCCTGATGTGGGAGAATCTGTCCACAGGACAACTATTGGATGTGCTCTACACAAATATGGCCTTTATGGAAGAGTGGCAAGAAGAAAGCCATTGTTTGAAAGAAAGCCATAAGAAGTCCTGTTTGCAGTTTGCGAGAAGCGATGTGGGGGACACAGCAAACATGTGGTAGAAGGTGCTCTGATCAGATGAGACCAAAATTTGTGTGGCGGAAAACTAACACTGCACATCATCCTGAACACACCATCCCCACCGTGAAACCTGGTGGTGGCAGCATCATGTTGTGGGGATGCTTTTCTTCAGCAGGGACAGGGAAGCTGGTCAGAGTTGATGGGAAGATGTAAGAAGCCAAATACAGGGCAATCTTATAAGAAAACCTGTTAGTCTGCAAAACACTTGAGACTGGGGCAGGGGTTCACCTTCCAGCATGACAATGACCTTAACCACTTCAGCCCCGGACCAATTGGCAGCCAAAGGACCAGGCCCCTTTTTGCAATTCGGCACTGCGTCGCTTTAACTAACAATTGCGCGGTCATGCGACGTGGCTCCAAAACAAAATTGGCGTCCTTTTTTTTTCCCACAAATAGAGCTTTCTTTTGGTGGTATTTGATCGCCCCTGCGGTTTTTATTTTTTGCGCTATAAACAAAAATAGAGCGACAATTTTGAAAAAAAAATGCAATATTTTTTACTTTTTGCTATAATAAATATCCCCAAAAAATATATAAAAAAAACATTTTTTTTTCCTCAGTTTAGGCCGATACGTATTCTTCTACATATTTTTGGTAAAAAAAATCGCAATTAGCGATTATTGATTAGTTTGCGCAAAAGTTATAGCGTTTACAAAATAGGGGATAGTTTTTATAGCATTTTTATTAATATTTTTTTTTTTACTAGTAATGGCGGCGATCAGCGATTTTTATTGTGACTGCGACATTTTGGCGGACACATCGGACATTTTTGGGACATTTGTCATTTATACAGCAATCAGTGCTATTTAAATAGCACTGATTCCTATGTAAATGACAGTTGTAGTTAGGGGGTTAACCACTAGGGGGCGGGGGAGGAGTCAGTGTGACGTGTTGTGTTTTTTTTTTTACAGTAGGGGGGCGTGGCTGTACGTCTGACGTCATTGATCGGCGTTCCCGATGACAGGGAACCGCCGATCAATGACAGTCAGTGTAGGAAGCGCGGGGAGAGGTTTGTTTACATAGACCTCTCCCCGTTCTTCCGCTCCGTAACCCGATCGCGGGATACCAGCGGCGATCGGGTCCGCTGGTCCCGCGGCGGGGGTCACGGAGCTCCCGACCGGGTCGCGAGCGCGCCGCTAGCGGCGCGCGCGCGACCCACGGGCAGGCACATGCACGATCACGTACAGGTACGTGATTCTGCCTGCCCGTGCCATTCTGCTGACGTATATATATGCAGTGGCCGGTCGGGAAGCGGTTAAACATACAGCCAGAGCTACAGTGAAATAATTTAGATTAAAACCTATTCATGCATTAGAATGGTCCAGTCGAAGTCCAGATCTAAATCCAATTGAGACTCGCTCTCCATCCAATCTGACAGAGCTACAATGGAATGGTTTGGATCAAAGTATATTCATGTGTTGGAATGGCCCAGTCAAAGTCCAGACCTAAATCCAATTGAGACTCTGTGGCAAGACTTGAAAATTGCGGTTCAGATGCTCTCTATCCAATCTGACAGAGCTTGAGCTATTTTGCAGAGAAGAATGGACAAAAATGTCACTCTAGCTGTGCAAAGCTGGTAGAGACATCCCCAAAAGACTTGCAGCTGTAATTGCAGAGAAAGGGGGATCTACAAAGTATTGACTCAGGGGGGCTGAATACAAATAGACGCCACACTTTTCACATTTTTTATTTTGAAAACCATTTATCATTTTCCTTCCACTTTAATTATGTGCCACTTTTGTGTTGGTCTATCACATAAAAGCCCAATAAAATACATTTTCATTTTTGGTTGTAACATGACAAAATGTGTGGCATTGTATGATTACTGTATGTTTTTGTTTACAGCTAGTGATTTAAAACAGACCTAAAAGTAGCAGTTAGATGTAGATTGATTGGAGAGGTATACATAGATTTGGCGCTATATTTTCCACTTATCGTCTCTTGAATCTTACAGCAACATTTGTAAACATCTCTTCTCTTGTGGTTTCCTGTTTGATATTCTCACTCTGCACACCGCCAAGCCTGAGTCTTGCTACCCGCAAGTCTATTGGTGCCGACTAACCACTTTTTCCTCCCCCTCTGAACTTCTAAGAAAGCTGATCATGTGACAAGCGGGAACGATCGCCATGTATAGCCCTCATTAGCATATCGCATATGTTTACATTCATTGTGGCTTCACAACAAAGCAAATCGTTAAGCTTGTGGTTTTTTTTTGATCCTCTCATTCGCAGTTAGTATCTCAGATACATTTTGCTACATTTCAAATTTTAGCTCTCCCTCACTAACTTCAAACCTTAAAGGCATGGTAGACGTATTTAAATTGATCTTCTTAACCCCTTTATGACTGAGCTTTAGTTGATAAAATAAATAATTGTGGTCTGAAGGAGCTTGCACATGTGTATATGTGTGTGTATATATCAGAAATAATCGGTGAAAATTCATCATAAAACATTAAATTCATAGTAAAAAATTTCCAAAGATAGAAACCGTCCCATATAGATAATGATGAGAAATGAATGATCAAATAGCCAAGATCGAAGATGGGTGCGACAAAGCCGCTCCGCCCTACACGTTTCATCACTAAAAAGTTCTATAGTGATGAAACGTGTAGGACAGAGTGGCTTGGTCACATTGTGTCACCCGGAAGTGGAAGCGGACGCCGTCTTCCCTGCCCAGGATTGTTTGTTTGGAGACATGCGCATGAATCTTTTATACATTGTGAGTGGCCTTTTTTTTAATACAGTATGTGTCCATGTAAAACCTTATCTAGTGTCCTTTTATCCATATGCATTGCACCTGTCTGTGGTATCTATCTTGAAATGTATGCCGATGCGTCTTTTCTGTTGGTTCAAAATGGCTGGAGCATTGTTACAGGGAGAAAGTCCCCAAAAAGCCTGTTTGACCTGCCTGTTCTCAGGGGGACTTTGAGCTTCGGTAAGAGGAAATCTTATCTGGGTGTTGGTGGTTGGCCTTTATGGTTCAGGGAAGAAATTTCACAAATTTTTGATCTTGGCTATTTGAATTAATTTCTCATCATTATTTATATGGGACTGTTTTTCATTGGACACTTTTCATTATGAATTGAATTTTCTAAATTTTCTTGCTGATAGCGCAACACATATACATATTATCTTTGGGTGAAAAATATCTCACTGTTGTGTTTGCAGCTTTTTAATAAGTTTAACACAAGCACACTTTTTTTTTTTTTCTGGTTTATTTTGCACATTAATGTCCCTACCACAGTCCTACAAGTGCATGCCAGTGTCACTATTGGGTGAAAGGCAATGATCTTGGGGCCCATTCCATTTAGAGGGTTAGAGAACTCGCGGTAAAATATGCCATCTAACATGTATTCCTGCAGTGCGTTGTGACATTGTGAATTGCACCCCGATGCACTGTGGCAACCAACGCACCACAATGCATGTCCACTTTTTCATGTGTTAGGCTGGGTTCACACTTTCCCCGCATCCAATTCACATGATAGGACGGTGTGACCGGCTCTCAATAGAGCAGGGTCACACAGCTCCGGGGCAGCCTCAAGCGCACAGCAGAAGGGTCCTGTGCGTCTTTGACTCTTTCAGGTCCGAAGTCATGCAGAAATTCGCACCTAAAACGGTGAATGGGGATGCATCCGACCCCCTGCTGTGCCCCATTCCGCACATAGTGTGAACTCAGCCTTAGCCCTGGTTGATGTGGTTTGGCATGCGATTTGTCAAATCGCATGCCAAATTGGCGGCAATGGCAGCATCCAAATCGATCGATCGATCAATTCCCAAAAGTAGTTTCTGTACTACTTTTGGCGATTTCGGCGTGCAATTTTCATTCCATCTGTGCAGAAACCCACACAGATGTCTCTGAAAACGCCCCCGAAGTCGGGACTGACATGCGGGAATGAAATCGTGCAAGTTCAGCTTAACTCGCACAATTTAATTTCTGCAAACAGTGTGAACCAGGGCTGAAAGCTCAATTCCAGGAATTCAGCTACTTTGGAACAACTGCAGGCATACCATGGGTTACAGTGCCTTGAAAAAGTATTCATACCCCTTGAAATTTTCCACATTTTGTCATGTTACAATCGAAAGCTTAAATGTATTTTATTGGGATTTTTATGTGATAGACCAACACAAAGTGGGAAAAAATTGTGAAGTGGAAGGAAAATTATAAATGTTTTTCAAAATGTTTTACAAATATCTGAAAAGTGTGGCGTGCATTTGCATTCAGCCCCCTTTATTCTGATACCCCTAACTAAAATCTAGTGGAACCAATTGCCATCAGAAGTCACCTAATTAGTAAATAGAGTCCACCTGTGTATAATTTAATCTCAGTGAAAATACAGCTGTTCTGTGAAGCCCTCAGAGGTTTGTTGGAGGCCCATGGTAACTCTGGAGGAGCTGCAGAGATCCACAGCTCAGGTGGGAAAATCTGTCCACAGGACCACTTTTAGTCGTGCACTCCACTAATTTGGCCTTTATGGAAGAGTGGCAAGAAGAAAGTCATTGTTAAATGACAGCCATAAGAAGTCATGTTTGCCAGAAGCCTAACACTGCACATCACCCCGACTATACCATCCCCACCATGAAAAATGGTGGTGGCAGCATCATATTGTGGGGATGCTTTTCTTCAGGGTTAGGGAAGCTGGTCAGAGTTGATGGGGAAATGGATGGCGCCAAATACAGGGCAATATTAGAAGAAAGCCTGCAAAAGACTTGAGACTGGGTGGAGGTTCACCTTCCAGCAGGACGACCCTAAACATATACAGTCAGAGCTACAATGGAATGGTTTATATCTAAGTATATTCATGTGTTAGAATGGCCCAGTCAAAGCCCAGACCTAAATCCAATTCTGTGGCAAGACTTGAAAATTGCGGTTCAGACGCTCTCCATCCAATCTGACAGAGCTTGAGCTATTTTGCAAAGAAGAATGGACAAAAATGTCACTAGATGTGCAAAGCTGGTAGAGACATCCCCAAAAAGACTTGCAGCTGTAATTGCAGCAAAAGGTGGTTCTGCAAAGTATTGACTGAATACAAATGCACGCCACACTTTTCACATTGATTTTTAAAAAAAGTTGCAAACCATTTATCATTTTCCTTCCACTTCACAACTATATGCCACTTTGTGTTAGTCTATCACCTAAAATCACAATAAAATACATGTATGTTTTTGGTTGTAACATGACAAAATGTGGAAAATTTCAAGGGGTATGAATACTTCAAGGCACTGTAAGTCCAACAAGGGGCCTACTGCCTTGTAGACTTTTCTCTATTCGCATCTGACAGTTTTATTGTGCTCCAGGAAAATAACTTCCAGAGCTCCGACACTGCTCACTGTGGTCGCTGGAATGGCTATACCCAACCATCCCCTTCTCTTGCCCTTCTCTTGCCCATTCACAGAAGCCTTTGTATTATGTGAATTCATTCACAAAATACAAAGGCTTCTGTGAATGGGCAGCAGAGGGCAGGGGTGGGCAAAGCTGCTGTGTGTGCTTTCGGGAGTGCAATAAACCTATAAGTAACTTGTAAAAGAGTCCCCTATAAGTAATAGAGAGAAGTCCCAGAGATGACATGCCCCTAATTGGATTTACTAAAACTGGAGAGTGCAAAATCTAGTGCAGCTCTGTATTTTTATTTTTTTTTTTATTTTTTTTTTGGTCAAAGCCTTATTGAACAAGCTGAAGTTGGAAGCTGATTGGTTACCAGATTTTGCACTCACTTCAGTTTTAGTAAATCAACCCCTTGGTTTGTCTGCACTTTTTGCAAAGCTGCTGGATTCCTGGATTCAGCTTTAAGGTGCCCTGCCAGTCCATTAAAAATAACACGTCATTTATGTTGCATTAATTTAAAACGCAATATAAAACGCAATATAAAGCGGTATTAAGATTTTACAGCAGAATTTTTGAAAGGGGATGATTGATAAACAGGAAATAGGGAGATTTTTATTCTGTTTTAAATATTTCAAGTTTTAAGGAACCAGTCTTCCTTTTTAAACTTGTAAAAGTCATACCTTTTTATAGCTGGAACCACATGGAGCCTACCTTGTTAACCAATTCTGTGCATCCCTCTGGTCAGTTTCACATTGTAAGTAAGGGCCTACCTTTCCTGACTTTGTGGGGGAAGTTGCACCTACCTCCTCTCACTGGCCACTGAGGTGCTTTCATTGAACGGGAGTGGGAAGGGTGCCAGGAGCTACACTTCATCACTCTATGCCCTCCTGTCAAATCAGAGTGCCAATGTTACTTTCATTGTATGGGGATTGACAAGTAGATGTGTCTTAACCCATGGAGAGGTGGAATTGGGGCATTAGACACAATTCCTTCAGGATTAGAGTAACCTTAAAGGCCTTTCAAAGCTTGTAGTAGATACCTGGTAGTGTCTACTTTCAGACATGACTTTTAACTGTTTAAACCAGTTTAGAGGCTCACTTTTATTTAGCTCTACAGTCTACACTTTTTGGTCCTTGTTGTTGGGCTTCTAAGTTGATTCCACATTTGTTATTCCTTCTTCTATTGTTTATCTTACACTTCTGTTACTCTTTTTTCAGCTGACCAGGTATATGGCGACCAGGACATGCATGAGGTGGTCCGGAAACACTGCATGGATTACTTGGTGAGTGAGGCTTGGACAGTTAGCCTTTTGTAATATTTGTAATCATTTACTTGAATAGGATTCAATTTGTTAGCATTTGCTTTGTTGAATATTGAATTCTGTTACAATTAGGGAATTATAAGAAATGAACCAGTTGCTGCCTGCACTATAGCCAAAAGATGGCTGCAGCGTGGGCTTACAATGCTGGGAGGACGTACGTGGGCGTCCTATGCTCATGCTGCCCGCGCACCCCATGCGGAAAGCTCTGTGATCGATGAGTCCTTCGTACGCGGCTGATCACAGATTGGGGTAAAGGGCCAATCAAAGCAGCCCTTTACATCCTGTGATTAGCTATCATTGGCTGACAGCTGATCACGTGGTAAACAGAAGCCGGTTATCGGATTCTCTTTCCCTCATGCTCACACCATGAGGAGAAAAGAAGAAAGCCGATAGGTGGCTTCTGTTAAAGGAACACCAACATTGACCACTGTGCTGTTAATCAGTGCCTCCTAATTATTGTCCCCTATCAGTTCTGCCTGCCAGTGCAGCCTCATCAGCACACATCAGTGAAGGAGAATTATCTGTTTGCAAAATTTTATAACAAACTATAAAAAAAAAAATGTTGTCTTTTTTTTTTTTTTTCTCAAAATTTTAGTTTTTATTTTTTGCTTTAAAAAAAAAAAGAATCCCCAGTGGTGATTAAATACCACCAAAAGAAAGCTCTATTTGTGTGAAAAAAATTATAAAAATGTGTTGCATGACCGCACAATTGTCATTCAAAGTGTGCAGTGCTGAAAATTGGCCTGGACAGGAAGGGGGTAAAAATGCCCAGTAGGCAAGTGATTATAGTGCGCTTGTCATACAAAATCTTGTATCAGAATAAAACGTATACCTACAGATGTCACCTCTGATATTCTGAATCTTGGCAAATTCCAATTCTCCTTAATACTTCCTAGTTGATCCCACCTTCTCCCATCCCTTCCTGTTGGCCCATCATTTTGCGTTTCCTCATTGTGTTATATTCTTATAGCCTAATCAACAAACTTTTATAGTGACAGCCACGTACTTTTGAAAGGAAGAAAAGAGCTGCACACTGATGACATCACAGTGGTTCAAAAGCTTTATTTCTGTAACACAAATCCACAGTGTGACTCACCATCTGTCATCCTCCAGCTCCAATAGCTTTCGGGCCTACTGATGAAGTGGGTGGCTGACAGGTGAAGAGTAACATTATTGATCTGTGTTACTGGAAAAATGCTTTCTAATGTTGTCAGTGTGCGACCCTTTCTCTCCTTTCAGTCATATTGCTGTTGATTGAGGATGCGCTGTGGGGCTCTCGATGCATATAGGAGAAGCGTAGAGGGGAGTGAAAATTTTGTTTTTGTAGTGACATTATCTTCTCCTGATTTAACTGACAGTCGCATATTGTTAATTAGAATTGTTGCATGAATCTGCATCCTAGGAGTGCTCTCATGTAATATGTTTTGTTACCCCTCAACAGATGAAAAACGCAGACTACTTCTCAAATTACGTGACAGAAGACTTTACCACTTACATTAACCGCAAGAGGAAAAACAACTGCCATGGCAACCACATAGAAATGCAGGCCATGGCGGAGATGTACAACCGGCCTGTAGAGGTGTATCAGTATGGGACAGGTAACACTACTATTCCACCTATGCCTATGACCCCCTTCACACCTGAGTGATTTTCTGCTTGTAGCTCAACAAGCCAAATTCCATTTATTTCAATGGCCTCTGTTCACATATGAGCGCTCTGTCGCCTGAAGCAAAACGCCTCCCACTCAAAGTACATTCTTTTTGGCAGATTACAAGCGTTTTTGGCCCCATATATTTCAATAGAAACACCTAAAAACATCTGACTTGAGCGTTTTACAAGTGTTTTCTTCTCAAACAGCAGCTCTCCACCCCTAATTAGACATGTGCAGATCAGAAAGTTTGTTTCGTTTTCGTTAAATATTGTTTTGTTAATTTTTGAACGAATTCCAAATTTGTGGAACAATTCGGATCGGTCGAAAAATGATGGACCGATTTTGAATTATTTGTAAAGAATTAGCTGGTTGTTAAGCAGCTGGCCAGGAAGTCAGCTACTGTGTCCTTAACAGCTGAATGTAAAAAAAAAAAAAAAAAAAAATGCCAGCAATAAAAAATAAATAGAAATTACAGCATGCCCTCCAATCCATACCAGGCCCTTTGGGTCTGGTATGGATTTTAAGGGGAACCCCATGCCAAAAAAAATCCATACCAGACCCTTATCTGAGCATGCAGCCCGACAGGCCAGGAAAAGGTGGGGGGGGGGGGGCGCATACCAAGCCACATGCAATGTTTCTTATTGTGATTTGTGTTGATGACACAAACCACAATAAAAGCAGCATTAGTAAAGCAATAAAGGGTTAGAACCTCTGCCCATCATTCAGAAATAACCCAATTTCCTGCTTTGTCATGGAGACAATTGGGGAAAGAGATGGCCATATACATCTGGCAGAGATTCTAATTCCACTGTATACAAAGTTTTACTGGTTTACTAACTATACAACTTTCAACTGTGGAGGCCAGGTTCGTGACCTGCTAATAGTGTAGGCCTTATTCTATACGCTTTTGAGTTCTGACCTTTCTCCTTTCTTCTGTCCAGAACCAATCAACACATTTCACGGAATCCAGCAAAATGAAGATGAGCCAATCAGAGTGAGCTACCATCGGAATATACACTACAATTCAGTGGTTAACCCCAACAAGGCAACCATTGGCGTTGGCCTGGGCCTGCCATCCTTCAAACCAGGGGTAAGGGGGATGAGGAGAAATCCCAAGTCCGAGGGCCAATTCACATTGGATGAAAAATTGTGTGCTGTGGTGCACTCAACTGTAGTGTGTTGGAGTGCCTTTCTAGATGAATGGCATGGTAGAGCATGGCGCATAGAGTAGTTGCCTTGCTATGCTTTCTGTCAACACTCACAAATGGGCACTGAAAGATGAAACGCACAAATACTTTTTTTCTATTGCTCATTGAGGAACACAAGTAATTGGGAGTGTACTGCCGATTACAGGAGGTTGGCACACTGGCAAAAATACAATTCGTAAACCAGCTCCTATATAACCATTTCTCTACCCAAGGGCCTCAGTTTTTTGCTAGTGTCTGAGAAGCGCCAAACTGAAACAAAGTCTAACTTTTTTCTGCTATCTTTATTTTTTTTTTTTTTTTTCTTAGATGCAATTGTAAAGTCTGTTATTTTTATAGGGGAAAAAAAAAAAACATACAGCCCTGATCCTCCTTTTCTAAGTTGCCTCTTCTGTGTTCCTGCCCCCTCCCTCCTGTTGAGTGCCCCCACAGCAAGCAGCTTGCTATGAGGGCTCCGGAGCCAAGCCACAGCTCCGTGTGTCCATTCAGACACGGAGCTGTGGTTCGGCCCCGCCCCTCTCTTGATTGGCTAACTGACTTTGACAGCAGCGGGAGCCAATGGCACAGCTGCTGTCTCTCAGCAAATCAGGAGGAAGAGTCCCAGACGGCTGAGACATTTGCGGACAGAGATGGGGCTCCGATAAAAATTGGGGGGGCTGAGGGGGGCTGCTGCACACAGAAGGCTTTTTATCTTAATGCATAGAATGAATTAAAGCGGAGTTCCACCCAAGAGTGGAACTTCCACATATTCGTCACATTTAGCACCTTTCAGGGGGGTACGGGGGACCTGTTTTTGACAGGTCCTCTTCCCCACTTCTGGAGATGGTGCCACTGCGAAGCTTGGCCCCCCTTCTCCGCTGCCGGGCTTATTTAGAAATCGCAGCACGCTTCCGCATGCGCAGTAGAGAACCAGCTGTGAAGGGTTACCTTATCAGCAGTGGCTGTATCTGACAGCCAATCTGAAGATCAGCTGGGGTGCTGACATTGCAGGCTCCTTGGCAGGTAAGTGTCCATATATTAAAAGTCAGCAACTGCCGTATTTGTAGCTGCTGAATTTTTCGTGGGGTGGGTGGACCTCTGCTTTAAGATAAAAATCCTTCTGACTTTACAACCCCTTTAGGATTTCTTGCTACACAGCTGCTTGAGCTGATTTCTGTAAGCCAGATGTCTATATTGTCCTCAGCATTTGCTTTAGAAAATGTACTCTGGACCCTGCTACACTGGACATGTCAGGGTAGCCTGGAATGTGACCTTCAGGCACTGGCATTGTGGCGTTTTCCAGACCTTTTTATACGGTTAGCCACAGAGTGCTTTCCGGGTCCAGAGCCATGGCACAGCCCCAGGTGTGATCCTGTCTCTAAATACTCGCTTATTGGTGAGCAAGATCGGTTAGGCTGCAGCACCAGGAACTACCTCGCTGTTTGCACCGCTGGGTGCCTTTACATTTACCAACCACCACAGGGTTTTACCCGAGTGCTGACTTTAGGCACTAGGTGGAGTGCTCTGCGCACTTTCCCACCCTTCATTCTGTAGAAAACCCCCATCACAAGGCCCAGTTGCTTACTGCTGCATGGCATAATATGTCTTCCCAAAGATGCATAGAGGACAGACCTGGTGCAGCAAATGACCTCAGCCTGTGCTCCCCAAATGATCTTGGGGACATTTACCCAGTTTCCACAGATGAGACTGATGCCTGTAATCTGGAAGCTTGGACCCTTTCTTTTATAGGGTTGTGCCCATCGCAGCCATCTTCAGCCCCATCAGGCTGGTCTAGGCCTTTTTTGATGTTTTTTTTTTTTTTGCTTCACAGCACCTTGCTGGTGCTGGCTCAGTGTTCTTTTAGGTAGAGTCATTCCTCTTGGCAGTGATTTCTTCTTTCCTGGTCTGAGCATCAGGTGGCTCCTCTATCCTCTCATGGTCCCCTCATATGATTCAGCTTCAGGCTGTGGTCCTTCTGGTAGTCCTGTGTTAGAAGTCCCTTTTGGTTTGTTAGTTGCCAATTTCTCGGTTAGAAAGTTTTTCAATATCCCAACTGTTTCTGAATTCCTGTGTCCCTCAATGGATAAATGGATGGAGATGGGTTTTTTTTTTTTTATACTAGCATAAAAAATGTTTCTTCAAGTGCTGTAAAGCGAAGTTCCGTCGAAAAAAAAATAAAAATTAAATGTCAGCAACTTTTAAAATAAGGACACTTACCTGTCCTGGGCGCCCGCAATGTCCTCACCTGACCTTCGGCTCCCGGGTTCAGGTGCCAGCATGCAACGTAAAGGAATCGGGAAGTAAAGCCTTGCGGCTTCACAGCCTGATCACCTACTGCGCATGCGCGAGTCGTGCTGTGCATCCTGACTGGTCCCTGCTGTCTTCTGGGACCTGTGTGCCTCCCAGTAGACGGGGGGGGGGGGGGGGGAGGTTCGAACATGGCGTAATACCTGTATTAGACAGGTATCTGCTCCCCCCCCTGAAAGGTATCAAATGTGACTCCAGAAGGGGGAAGGAACTGGATAAGCGGAAGTTTCATTTTTAAGGTCTTGTTTTTTAGCTCTGTGTATTGCTTTCTCTCAAAACTAAGGATTGCTAAGTAGAAGAGGGATTGTAAAAGTGCTGGCTTACAACTTTGTTTACTAGTGTCCCATCCTCCTGTAGACGGCAGTATAACTCGACTTTTTTTGTATTCCTGTGTACCTTGGACTAGAAGAAAAAGATGCTACAGTATAGCTCAACATACATACGGTTGTGATTCACCCACAGCTAAACCTTATAAATGGTTCTACCTGGCGAAAGATTTATACAGTAGGGCACATATATTTGCGATGCACCCACCCATAGATTAACTCTGTGTGTAATTAATCTATATAATAGGAGTTTCACTTTTTGAATGGAAATAAATGTAACTTTTTGAGATACAATTATTTTTATTTTTTTTTAATTTTTTTTTTATAGATGCACCTGTATATTGGTGTATCATGCAGGGCAAAGCAACAGGTTCATTTAAATGGTGTCCCTCCACCCTGGTTACTTTTCCTTTGTTCTTCCACAATGTGTTGTTCGCCCAACGGAAGCACAGAAAATGAAGTCCTGCGTGCTTCATGTCACTCCTCAGAGCTCACACAGCGCTATGGAGACTCTCTCCCTGCTTTCATGTGACAGTACTTGAGCCTGGTGGTTGGCCAGCACTGAGGAAGAGGCGTAGAGATACTTATTTCCTGTACCCCAAAGTACCAGGGATGGGGAGCCTTTTAAAATGAAATATATAAAAATTAACTTTGTTCTGTGCTTAATTGGTTACAGTATGGAACGAACATAACAGGTGTTCAAATGTATGTGGCATAATTTGGAGTTATACCTTCAAATCTGTGGTGGAGTACAAAAAATATGTACAGCATTACTGAAAAGTGGTTTCACATAAGATGCTTTAGCCTGCATTTACCCCTGCTTGACAGCATAGGGCAGCCCATTCACTTGAATGGGCAGCCCTACACGTACCAAAGTAACTCTTCTTCTTCTTCTTCTTTCTTCTTCTTCTTCTTCTTCTTCTTCTTCTTTTCTTCTTCTTCTTCTTCTTCTTCTTCTTCTTCTTCTTCTTCTTCTTCTTCTTCTTCTCTTCTTTCTTCTTCTTCTTCTTCTTCTTCTTCTTCTTCTTCTTCTTCTTCTTCTTCTTCTTCTTCTTCTTCTTCTTCTTCTTCTTCTTCTTCTTCTTTTTCTTCTTTTTCTTCTTTTTTTTTTTTTTTCTATGACTGTGAGCCTCCTGCATTGTTGCAATGTGTGTTTTGGATCCTGACAAAACACATGACTTTAACCTGCGTTTGGGGTACCATTAAGAAATAATTGCACCGCAAACTCAATGCCCATTTTGGTGCATTTGTCGCCTGTATCCGGGAATGCAGACAGAAATGCGTTTTTCTGGCCACATTTCCAGAACATGAAGGAGTGCATGCAGCCGTATAGTTTATTGGACATGTATTTTTTTTTTTTTTTTTTTTTTTTTTTTTTTATAATCTTTAGTCATGTTTTTTGCTCCTCAAGCAACAGGCGTTATTTCTGTGGTCCTGGGGTAGGTCAGAAAATTACCCCTCAATCTCATATAATCCCTCTCTGGGAATCCAGCAGATTTCGGGGCATTAGAAACAACTCAGATTTGTTTGTTTTTTAGCACTGGGAAATTGACAGCTGAAATCTGATTGGCTGATCACATTGGACTTCCTTGTATCTCTCAACAGTGATATTACTAACTATGAGGCTCTTTCAATCTATCTGTGTTTTTTAGTATGCAGATCAGTCGCTGATGAAAAATGCCATTCGCACCTCAGAAGAGTCCTGGATCGAGCAACAAATGTTAGAAGATAAAAAGAGGGCCACAGACTGGGAAGCTACAAATGAGGCCATTGAGGAACAAGTTGCTCGAGAATCTTACCTGCAGTGGTTAAGGGACCAAGAGAAGCAGGCCAGACAGGTAACCCTATTGGCAATTTATTACATTTTTCCTTGTTTTATTATTTCATTCACACATTTTGCAATAAAAACTTGGCCTTTCGTGCTTTCTGTCACGTCCCCAACTTCTTCCTATGTGTTGGCACGTCTTCCTCCTGTTTTTTCTCTACTGTGCCTTTTTTTTTCTCTTGTTCATATTGCTAATGAGAAACCTCCAACCTTTCTTTATATTCACAGCCCCGCAAGGCCACTGCAACCTGCAGTTCTGCTACTGCTGCAGCATCAAGTGGTCCAGAAGACTGGAGCGGGCGTTCACCAAGACAGCGCAGCACAGCGGGGTCCCCTGAACATCCTGATATTCATGGAGATCAAACAAAGCCGTCTTCCCCCGGAAATGCCCTAGTGTTAGTAAAACCTCCCTCACCGTGTGCACCAGGTAATTGCGGCCATTGTTTTTTTTACCATGGACTCAAGTTTTTGACAAAATCCTTAGATACCAAGTTCACCTTTCTATAACTACTTGTCGACCACGTACTGTCGTTTTACTGCTACAATGTGGGCTGGCTGCGCAGAATCATGTATTTATAAAAGACTGCATTTCTGGGTAGGGGGTGCGCTGCACGCCTGCCCAGCTGTGCTGCGATTCCTCACAGCACATGCCGATCACTGACTGGTGGCACCCTGCCAGTGATCGGCTCTGAGCTTCACCAAACACAGCTCTGTGAATGTAAACAACACAGAGCTGTGTTCAGTGACAGGGATCTTGTTGTTTTAAACAAGGAATTAAAACAACTAGATCCCCAGTAAAAGCAGTACACACACAAACCCTCGTTAGGCACACATTAACCCCTTGATGACACTAGATGTTAACCCCTTCCTGCCCAGTGTCAGTACAGTGACAGTACATATCATTAGCACTGATCACTGTAATAATGTCACTGGTGATGTCTGTAGCAGTCAGTCCACCCCCAGCGTCAGTGTCAGATTGCTCGCCGCAATATCGCAGTCCCGTTAATAAGTTATGAAATCCACCATTACTAGTTTAAAAAAAAAAAAAATTCCAGTGTATATCCCTAGCTTGTAGATGCTATAACTTTCACAAAAAACAATATATAATTATATTATTATATCACTTATTGTTTTTTTTTTTTATATACCAAAGACGTATAGCAAAATACATTTTAATCAGACTGTATTAAAGTGATTGTAAAGTCTTCTTCTTTTTTTTTTTTTTAAATAACAAACATGTCATACTTACCTCCTCTGTGCAGTTGGTTTTTCACAGAGCAGCCCAGATCCTCCTCTTCTTGGGTCCATCTTCGCTGCTTCTGGCTCTTCCCTCCTGTTGAGTGCCCCCACAGCAAGCAGCTTGCTATGGGGGCACCCAAGACGAGTCACAGCTCCATGCGTCAATTCAGACACAGAGCCCCTCTCCCGCCTACCCTCTCCCATGATTGGCTAACTGACTTTGATTGACAGCCACGGGAGCCAATGGCACCGCTGCTGTGTCTCAGCCAATCAGGAGGAGAGTCCCGGACAGCTAAGACGCTCGTGGACATCGCTGGAGAGAGATGGGGCTCTGGTAAGTAATTAGGGGGTGCTGGGGAGGCTGCTACACACAGAAGGTTTTTTCTTAATGCATTAAGATAAAAAAAAAAAAAAAAAAAAAAAAAAAAAAAATCAAACCTCTTAATGGGATATGTTTTATAGCAGAAAGTAAAAAATATATATATATTTTTCCAAATGATTGATCTTTTATATAATAAAAAAACCCAGGTGATCAAACACCACCAAAAGAAATCTCTACGTGAAAAAAAATTATAAATTTTATTTGGGTACAGCATTACATGACCATGAAATTGTCAGTTAAAGTAGCACATTGCCGCATGGCAAAAAATTGCCTGGTCATGAAGAGGGTAAAACCTTCCGGAGCTGAATTAATACATTTATTTTCCGTTTCCTCTGGTATATGTAAAAGCAGTCCACAGGTCAAAGATCATTTTCAGAATCTTTGCTATATGCGCCACATTCTTCTCTGATCTTATTCCTATAGCAGCAAGCATCGTCTGTGTGCAGCCCTCATGTGAAATCATGGTAATTGTAGTCATCGATGTGATAGGTGAGTGCAGTGCATAAGCAATAAAGGAAAAGCACTCCTGTTCTTGGTGATCTCTCCTCACCCCAGCCCTATTAAGGTTTTCCAGCATTTCCCTTCAAAACCTCTATTAGGTGGCAGAGATATGGGAGAGCTGTCGTAATAAACGTGGAGCCATGACGCAAGACTGCGAGCTGCCACATTACAAGTGACTGCACAGTGTGTACAGCAGTGATCACCACGAGCAATCACTGGCTGTACGGAGAACTGTGAATAGCTGCGGCTGATGGCGATCTGTCATTATAGTGAATCCAGGCCAGCGACTGCTCCTAGCTGCCCTCACCCACAGCTGTGAACAAAACATTTCTGCCACTACAGTTCACACTAGCCTTAACCACTGGTATGAATGTAGCCTTATACTTCAAATACCCAGCATACCGAAGGACTCCACTTTGCAGTGCTGTTCAGACACTGCATACATTTTCAGAATGTGTTCATGCTAGTCTTTTTGGATGTACAGAATAACGAAGCTTTTGGATCAACTAGAAAACTAGCTTTTTTTCAAAGAGCGATTAGCAGTGGCAATCTGTCTTTATCTTAGCACCAATGTTCTTGATATATGGATAGTGGAAAGTCCTTATCTTAATAGGGAAAGGCTTTTTTGGGGGTTTGTGATATATGAACACATTCAAGAATGTCAAAGACCTGTGCTGTTTTGTAATTAACTGATTTTGCAGAGATTGAAATGTTTGATTTCATTTTTCCACTTCCTTGTATGTTGTATTTGCTACCAAAATGTTTTCTTGATGTGACCTTGTTTTACCTCGTGTTTGCTAAAGGACCATTCTATTACATTAACATTTTTAACCACTTCCAGCCCAAGGGCATCATATGATATCCTGGACTTTGAGTGGGGATATCTAAATGATACCCGCAGCTACAGGCATCATTCAGATATCATCTTCAGCTGGTGATTCTGTGCACCATAAGAACAATCATAGTGGCAGTGGCAGGAGGTAACGCCGCCGCGCCCCCCCCCCCCCCGCCACCCTTTTGGTGCTTCTCTGGGGGTGCTTCTTGCGATCGGCAAGCCGGAGAACAAATCAGTCTCTGCCAGGAAGTTGATTATGAAGATTTATGGTGAGCAGATGGTCTCCAGTCATCTCTATGACCCTCGGGGGCCTGGGCACGATGTTATGGCGTCACGTCCGGGCCTGTGGATGTAAACATTTTTTTTTTTTTTTTTTTTTTATCTCAGCCTGGAAAGATTGTCTTGGACCCCAGATCTGTTGATGGATGTAAAACGGACATGTATCTCTGTGGGATAGCGGACGTGGATCATCCGCTAACGTGTCTTCGCCAAGCTCCATTTTTTATGACAGAAGAAAACCTTTCACCCCCCTTATTAAACGCACTGTATATAGCTGGTTGCTAAGGAGGGGGCCACGTCCTTAACCGATGAATCATCAGCTGTCAGCGGGGTTCCCCGCTGAGAGCTGGATGTAAAAAAAAAAAATGTGGTCCATGCCAGGACTTTCAGGTATAGTATGGATTCAGAGGGGACTTTGCACCCCCCACCCCAAAGCACCTTGCCCCCCCCCCATGTTGATGGGGTCAAGGGCCTCTTCCCGACATCCCTGGCCGGTGGTTGTCGGGATCTGCGGGCAGGGGGTTTATAGGATTTTTTTTACCAGCAATTTTTTCTTTTTTTTTTTTTTTTTACATTCAGCTGTCAGTGGGGAACCCCATTGACAGCCGATGACTCATTCAGATTCAGATTTTTTTTTATATATATATATATACAATTTTGAAGTTCAGTCACTTTTTTTTTTATTTAATTTTTTGTAAAAAAAACTGATATCAGTGGATATGAAAACTAATGTAAAAATTGACATCCGTTCTTGACCAGTTTTTTTTTACAACAAAAAAAAAATGTAACTGAACCAAAAAAACAGAACGCTCATGTGAAACTAGCCTAAAAAGTTTTTATTTGTTTTAATTAAACCTGTTTATCACTTTATTAACCCTTAGTCGACCATCACCCATTACAACAGTCTATGCTCACCTGGTTCCTCATCTTACCTTTTAAAGGACTGGGTTAAAGTTTAATTTTTTTTCTGTATAGTACAGTACCTTTTTTTTTTTTTTTTTTTTTTTTTTTTTTTGTGCTACAAGGCAGTACTTATACCTTTCTGGCCTAGGCAAAAGTTAGGTTGACCCCTTGCTGCCTACAGGGATTGCCACATCACGCATCCCAGAAGGCATTGCTTTACAGAGGACACATGTGCTGGAGGATTCGGCACATTCGCACACGACACCCTTTTAAGCATGTAGGCAAATGTGCAGGGAATCCCGGTGCATGCTCACAGATGCCATAGGTCTCTACAGTGCCTGATATCCAAAAACTAACATCTGTTTGCATACGCCAAGATCTCCTGCACTAGCACAGACATACTGGGGGTCTCAGCTAGGTGGCAATTACCTGATAGCCCTGTGGCGCATCTACACTTTCACCAGATTTCTAACAATTATGGGGCATTGAGAAGTGAAGAGGGATGACGTATTTCTTTAATTTCTTTATTTCTTTAATAACTTGCTTACTGGGCACTTAAACCCCCCTCCTTTCCAGACCAATTTTCAGCTTTCAGCGCTGTCGCACTTTGAATGACAATTGCGCGGTCATACAACACTGTACCCAAATTACATTTTTAACATTTTTTCCCCCCAAATAGAGCTTTCTTTTGGTGGTATTTGATCACCTCTGCGATTTTTTTTTTTTTTTTTTTGTTAAAATTTAAAAAGACCGAATTTAAAATTTTAATTTTGTTATAAAAATATAAAATGGGTAATTTCTGTCCGTCATTGATGTATGCTGATGAGGCAGCAGTGACGGGCACCGATAGGTGGCAGTGACGGGCACTGATAGGCAGCACTTTTAGGTGGCACTGATTGGCAGCACTGGTGGGCATTGGCAGGTGGCACTGGTGGGCATTGGCAGGTGGGACTGGTGTCCCTTTAAGATAAGCCGGTGATCGGATTTTTTTTTCTCCTCCGCTGTCAGAGTGAGGAGGAAAAAAAAAACTATCACCGAGCTTTTGTTTTTATCATGTGATCAGCTGTCATTGGCTGACAGCTGATCACATGGTAAGGGGCCGGGACCCGCCCCTTACTCGGATCGCTGATCACCCGAGTCTCAGTGACTCGGTGATCACAGCGTGCCCTACAGCGTGCCCTACAGGGAGCATGCAGGGAGCGTGCACAGGGGAGGATGTCATATGACGGCCTCCCGGGAATTGAGATCCGCGCTGTGGCCGTCATTCGGCCATAGCGCGGATGGCAAGTGGTTAACTGCAGAATTAATCAGTTTTGACCTTTGCACCATGGGCAATGTCTTTTAGTACCTGTCACAGGATTAACCTTGGCTCAAAGCTTTAAGACTTCTGCCAGAGACCATGTACATCTTTTTGGTCGCTATGTTTGTTTGAGCCAGTACAATTCATATTTGGGGGTAATCTAGTTCTGTATGGTCATATGATCTCACAATAACATGTTTTTGTCTTGTAGGCCCAAGCAACTCCGGAGCTGACAGAGCAACTTCCCCCTTGGTGTCTTTGTACCCGGCACTGGAATGCAGAGCCATCATGCAGCACATGTCCCCCACAGCGTTTGGTGAGTGTGCTGCCTCCTTGGATCTGTTGAGAAGCTACTATTTACAATTGCCAATACTGCTATTTCTTCTTGCCTGTAGGTCTGAAGGACTGGGATGACGATGAAATACTCGCCTCTGTTTTAGCCGTGTCACAACAGGAATACTTAGACTCAGTGAAGAAAAACACCCTGCGGCGGGACCCTTCCCCAGACCACAGCTGATATACACATTGGACTTCTTCCACTCATCCCATTCTCCCGTCTCGGATTTTTCTCTGCTTGCCTCCCCCTCAACCCCACCCCTCCTTTCCTCTCCCACCAGTTTATAACATGCTCACTTTGTGATCTCTACATTGAATGATGCTCTTTTTTTTTTTTTTTTTTTTCTGTAAATTACCTTTCCTACTAGCCCTGGAGGACTTGTATAGCTGCATGTTCCAGAGAATATTGACAGCCCAGTGCCCCATCCACCTTGACACTTCCAGATCTCCTTTCCACCGCCTGCAGCAGCTGTCCTGGGCTGCTTGACTGGCTCCAGCGGGGGCTGCTCTGACTTTGCAATTCCATCTTTTAGATAGATACGATGGGTGTGCAGAGGGGAGAATGACTGAACTAGTGGAGCTTTCCACTTTTGTATCTTCCTGATTTTTTTTTTTTTTTTTTTTGTTTGTATCTTATCAAAAGGATGTTCCAATCACCTAGGAATAACTTTTTTTCTTATTAAGAAAGAAGAGAAAATGAAAAAAAAAATTGCAAAAAAAGTCTTATACAAGAATGAATGCGTGCTGTAAGTTATGTGTTTGGTCTAATTATTGGTGGTGGAGTTTTATTTCATGCTCATGTCACTTAAAGCATATCTGAACTAAACAACAAAATATCATGTATTGTAGCTTATCAGTACCTAGATGTGATGCCTGCATTCGTTTTTTATTTTTTTATATGTTATATATATTTTTTAGGCTTTTTCCTCCTATTTATATTTATCTAATCATCTTACCAGTAACAGACTTCCTGCCATAGTGACAATGCTTTTTCACTGTACTGTACATCTACGGGGAGCAATGTTGTCACACTAGGGCTGCTCTCCTGATCTGAACTACAGACACCTTTGCCTTTATTCACAGCCTCTACATAGGTGGGGGAGGTATTTTATGGTTTACAGAAGATAGCTGGGAAAGCTGATATTGCTTGTGATAGCTGTTCAATGTATAAAGACGTTACAAAGACATTTGGGATTCCAGCAAGAGCAGCAGGTATTTTTCTGTACTTGCAGTAAATATACTTAGGCTGGAAATTTTAAAACAAATGCAGCCACCTCATCCAAGTACTGGTATGCTGCAGTATCTCGCATTTTTGTTCATGGGTTTATATATCACTTAAAGCAACTCAGTCAAAATAATGAACACTGTAAGGTATAAAGGTACTTGCACGTGCAGCAATTTCCAGATCCTTGACCCTACAGCCCAATCCCAGACTGTTCTCAGTCAAAGCTCAAACATTTTCTGCCTCTCTATTTACCGCCTACCTTATTTCTATTGGCCAGCATTGCAAGCCATCATAATGATGGGCCAGTAGGCATATGTGGTGGAATGGGAGGTAGCTGCAAAATGTGGCAGTATCAAGAATTTACCTGAGGGCCTGGGATTCAGCCATAACAGCAGGGCTTAAATGTATACTTGCACATTATGGCAAGAGCCTTCCTCACCAAACGGAATTTAGTTCTGCTTTAAAATGTGCATTGATCTATTTCTTTAATCGTACATCCCGGGACACAGAGTCATAGTAATTACTATGTGGGTTATAGTCCACCTTCAGGGGATGGACACTGGAACACCCTAAACAGGAAGTTGCCTCCCTGTATAACCCCACCCATACCGGGAGCATCTCCGTTTTTTCGCCAGTGTCTAAGGTGTTGGTCACGAGTGAAGATGTGCTGTGCTGAGTTCCACTGGGGCTAGCTATGCAGCCGGATCCATTCAAAGTGTCTTTTAGGCCAAATTGAATGGGGCCGGGCCTCGTATCTGAAAAAAATAAGGTTTTGCTTGTAAACGCTTCTCTCTTTAGAGAGCTGGACCCTGGGATCCCCGTACTTTTGGTATTAAGGCCATAAAGTTTTACTGGCGCAGTGCTATTACAGGTCCAGGATTGTGGGTTCCCGGAGGGTCCCCGGTTCCTGAAGGTTTGTTAACGGAACCCACCGTGAAGGGTGAAGATTGGGTCTGTTGGTTTTACCACAGAAAACCCTGCGGCAGGAAAGGTAAGTGGACCAATTTGCAGCCAAAGGACTAGGCCCCTTTTTGCGATTTTGCACTGCGTCGATGTAACTGACAATTGCGCGGTTGTGCGATGTGGCTCCCAAACAAAATTGGCGTCCTTTTATTTTTTTACTAGTAATGGTGGCGATCAGCGATTTTTTTTTTTTTTTTTTTGTATTTTTTTTTTTTTTTTTAATTTTTTATTGTGACTGTGACATTATGACAGACACATCGGACATTTTTGACACATTTTTGGGACCATTGTCATTTATACAGCAATCAGTGCTATTTAAATGCACTGATTCCTGTGTAAATGGCAGTGAAGGAGTTAACCACTAGGGGGCGGGGAGGGGTTAAGTGAGCCCTGTGTGTTTTCTAACTGTCTGGGGGCGTGGCTTGGCGTGTGATGTCACGGATCATCTTTCCCTATGACGGGGAACAGACTATCAGTGACAGTGTCACTAGGAAGCACGGGGAGAGGTTTGTTTACACATACCTCTCCCCGTTCTTCAGCTCTGTGACCAGATCGCGGGACACCAGCGGAGATCGGGTCCACTGGTCTCGCGGTCACGAGCGCGACCCACGGCTGGGCTCTTAAAGGGCAACGTACCTGTACGTTGATGTGCCCAGCCATGCCATTTTGCCGATGTATATGTGCAGGAGGCGGTCCTTAAGCGGTTAAAGTAAATGTTGTCATGCCTAAGTGTCACCACTGGGGGTTGTATGGAGCACGTACCTTCCCATGCTTTGCTCAGAGATCACGCTGTGTTACACAAGCAGCAGACTTTTTTTTTTCCCTCCGGCTAGCAGGCAGACCTCCGGTAAGTTTGAGGGGTTTTGCTTCCTCCAGACACCCCCACCTGGGCTGAACTCTTCCCCGCTTCATGAGGCTGAGTATAAGGGAGAACTAAAAATGATCGGCAATGCCGTTTTCTTTCACCGCCCCTACTCGGCGGCGGCTTCCAGGTCTCCTCCATACCATCCCCCACTCACAAGCCAGTCCCGACGGATCGGAGGCCTGTGCTTGTGCAGGAAAACGTTTTTTTTTTTTTTTTGGAAAGGTGGGGGGCGTGATGCGAGGTGGGGGCGGGGCTCAGCACGGCATTGGCGTCCTCTAATGCAGGAGTGTGTTTTTAAGAAGGAAAAAAAAAACCTCCATTTGTGCTGGCTGCAAAATTGTCAGATAGTCATAAGAGAAAAGAGGAGCATTAAAGAGGTTTTGGTGACACAGGCATTTCCTATTTGCATCAGGCTGAGCATTAATAGCAGCGGCAGCGGATGTGATTTCTTCTGGGAGTACCTCTGCTTTGTGCATTGGGCTAAGGTCAGAAGGGGGGTTGAAACACCCCCAAAAAAGAGCTAAAATGGTCTCCCTCAAGCTCTGGAAGGCCTACTCATCTCTACAAATGGCATCCTCCCCTGAGAGGGGGTGGCTGGTCAGAGTGAGCATCGGGGCCATGAAATGTTTGCAACTGTTTTTAAACACTGCAGCCCCTGTTTATTTTACTAAAAATCTTTTTTCCTCAGCCATGATAGGTTTTAAAAAAAAAAAAAAAAGTTTAGCAACTTTAATCGCATCCCAGTGTGGGTAAAAATGCGACAGGTTCTCTTCCATTACCCAGGACCCTCAAACTGAGGAACTAGCGGTGGGAGAAGATGAATTCCCTCAGGGGACCGTGGTGAGGGTGATGACTCCTCTTCTGAGGTGTCAAATGCGGTAGCATCAGCTGTTTCAATCTTTTAAGATTGATGGTGCAATTTCTTGCTGAATGATCCGCTCCATTGAGTGTTTTGGTTCACTAAAGCCTCCTCAAGCTGTGCATGCCTTTTCCTGTCCATTTATTGTTGGTAAAAGCTTTTTTGTATCTGAGAGGATCACCCAGATAAGCATATTATTCCCTCCTAAAAAGTTTTCACACTTTATCCTATGGTGGAGGAAATTCACTAAGTAGGATATACCAGCAACTAACGCTGCTATATCCTCTGTGCATAAGAGTTTGAATTGTCCGGCAGACAATGCTCAAATGCTTAGAGATCCAAGGGATAAAAAGTTGTAATTCCTATTAAAAAAAAAAAAAAAAAAAGTTTTTCTCTGGCAGATTGAGCGTCTCAGCCTGCGCTGACAGTAATTGCTTAATCGTTGAGAGACCAGTTTAAACAGGTGTTCAAGGTTATCCTGCTCAGCAGGCCCAGGATCTGGCAGCTTTATGTTTGCAATAGTTGCTATGAGAGATTCTATCCTTCAAGCCTTTGCGCCCTTCGCTAAGCACCATGCAGAAGCTCCTGGCTAGTCTTCCTTTTTGCGGGAAAACCGATATTTGGAGATGTTTTGGATAATACAGCCAAAGAAATTCTAGTGAAAAAAGCACTCCTTTTGCCATTTCAGAAAAGGAGTATGATGGCCCAGTCGGTAGCCTGCTTAGCCCATGTATGTTTGTATGTATGGTCACCACATTCAACTACCTGGAATATCTAGGTTCGGATTCTCAGGTCGGAACAGATGCCTTGCTATCCCCGTGGAATCTGTTCTATTTATGCATTCCATCCTATTCTGCCTGCGTCCACGACTTCTTCGCAGGATCAAGCAGGAAGGGAAGACCCTACCACCATGGGCAGACCTTCTTTCGCAAGGTCTGATATTCCATCCTACTTTACAAATGCTAATTTTAATAGTTTGGCTATTGAGACCCACACTCTGAAGAAACATGGGCTGTCAGGTTGTAGTTTCTATCTTGGTTAATGCAAGGGAGCCGGCCTCCATGATCATATACTATGGAGTCTGGGAAGTACATGTCTCCTGGTGTGAAACCAGGGGTTGCACACCAGGAAATAGGTCAAAGTTAGAATCCTTTACTTTCTGCCGATAGGGTGAGAAATAAAGCTGGCCTTGAGTGCTTCTAAGGACAGGTCTCTGCCTTATCGGTATTATTTCAATGGCCACTTGCTTTGCTTTCTTTGGTTCGTAACTTTATTCAGAGGGTAACGCGGCTTAATCCCCAGTTAGGTCACCCCTGAACCCTTAGGACTTGAATTTTTCGTTTTGGCGGCATTACAAAACAGCCTTTTTTGGACCAATACGGCATATTCCCTTGGTCCTTTTTTGACAAGGAAACTATTTTTGCTGGTAACCATATCTGCTGCAAGAAGGGTATCAGAATTGGCTGCTTTTTCTTGTAAAGAGCCATATTATTATTGTTCACAAGGATAAGGTAGTATTGCATCCTCATCCTAACTTTTTACCAAAGGTAGTATCAGGTTTTTATCTAAACCAGGATATTGTTCTATCTTCATTTTTTCCAGAACCCTGTTCTATGGAAGAAAAATCACTACATTATCTTGATGTGGTGAGAGCAGTCTACTTAGACGACTGCTCAGATTCGGAAAAACTGATGTTTTGTTCGGATTGCCTGAAGGTCCTAAAAGAGGACAGGCAGCATGGAAATCTACTATTCTAAATGGACTAGGCAAGTAATCGTTCAAGCTTATGGCTTAAAGAGGTAGTTTCTACCCTCTCAAATCAAAACTGGTATACACGTGTATTGCTTTGCTGCAAAACTGAGATGCTCCCGGTATGGGAGGGGTTATATAGGGCGGCAACTTCCTGTTTAGGGTGTGCCAGTGTCCAGCACCTGAAGGTAGACTATAACGCACATAGTAATTTACTATGGCTCTGTGTCCTGTGATGTACTTCAAAAGAAAAGGATTTTACAGGTAAGCTGTTATAAAAATCCTATTTTTTTTTTCTTCATCCAAATAGTTACCCGGCATAATTACCATTGTTTCTTCTATTTTTCAAACGTGGATGTTCTGTTCCTTGTAATTCAAGGTACAATATTTAGCTGCAGGGAACAATCTATTTAATATAGAACATCCCCATAGTTTGTTTTGATTGACAACTTCAAAGGTACCAGATTAATCGCTTACATAAAACCAATAACTATGCAGGTGCTTATATCAGCATTCAAGTTAGATTTACCATGGCTCTATAACTGGATGGACTTGTGTCTTTTTTTTTTTTTTTAACCAGATTAACTATGTAACATTAATCATAGTCCTGCCTTTCTATGTGGCAATTATCCTGACTTCTCGGAAAGATCAGTTATGCAGGCCCTATTCTACTGCAGGGTCTTGTCATCCTAACATATTTTAGACACTAGGCGAAGCAGGAGAATAGGGCTGAAACAATTGACGTAATTGATTATAATCGATGATGAAAATGGCTGACAACTATTTTTATAATCAATTAGTTGGCCTGCTTACTGAATGCATTTTTTGTTTACATATCAGGAAGTACAGTGCAGCACACGTATACTGTCCGTAGATGTCAGTATACACAGTGCTGCACACCTACAGCTCAGTACACAGTCCATACATGTCAGTATACACAGTTCTGCACACCTACAGCTCAGTACACTGTTCATACATGGCTGTATATACACAGTGCAGCACAAATACAGCTCAGTACACCATTCATACATGTCAGTAAGAGCCTGAGAACTTGTTAATGTGTAAGGAGCAATGCCATGTAGTCCTGGGCATGAGAAGGAAGTGACCCCCTCCCCAGTCCCCCTTATATACTTACCTGATCCCAAACTTGACTTAGAGCTGTATCCTTGAGCAGCAACACTGCTCTTTCTCTCTCCCTCCCTCCTTCCTTCCTTCCAGGACTCGGATGCAGCAGAAGCCATTGGCTCCTGCTGCTGTCAATCACAGCCTGTGAGGAGGGGGGGGGGGGGGCAAGACGCAATGTATGTGTTACCAGTAGCACACAGTGCAGCTGTGGATCGATCCAGCACAAGTAAACCCATGGTAAGAAGCTTGTTATAGGGGCACTGTGAAGGCAGGAGGAACCAGGGGACCTCAGAAGTGGAGAATCTGGGTTGCTCTGTGCAAAACCATTGCACAGAGCAGGTAAGTATGGCATGTTTAACCTCTTGCTGACCAGCCGCCATCATTATACTGCGGCAGGTAGGGTCCCCTGCGCAAACCGCCATAGGTGTAAGTCGGCCGCTTTAAAAGCTATAGGGGGCGCCTGCTGCGTGATGTTGGAACTGATGTGTGTGGCTGGCGGCTGCGTTATCCGCCCGCGATCATTCCTCAGAGAGCCAGAACGTGAATCTGTCAATGTAAACAGACAGATGCTTGTTCTGTCAGGGAAGTAGAGAGAGCGAGAGCGAGATCTGCTGTTCCTAGTGATCAGGAACAGTGATCTCTCTACTAGCTGTCAGTACACTCCCCCCACATCGCCCCTTGATGTGGGGGGCGATTAACCCCTTGATTGCCCCCTAGTGTTAACCCCTTCCCTGCCAGTGACATTTATACAGTAATCAGTGGCTATTTAGAGCACTGATCGCGGTATAAATGTCAATGGTCCCAAAAAAAGTGTTAGATCTGTCCGCTGCAATGTCGCAGTCCCGCCAAAAATCGCTGATCACCGTCATTACTAGTAAAAAAAATAAATAAAATCATAATAAAAATGCCATAAATATATGCATTATTTTGTAACGCTATTACTTTTGCGCAAACCAATCAATATACGCTTATTGTGATTTTTATTATTTTTTCAAAATTTTCGCTCTTCTTCTTTTTTTTTTTTTTTTTTATAGTGCAAAAAAGAAAAACCTGCAGAGGTGATTGAATACCACCAAAAATAAGGCTCTATAGGTGGGGAAAAAACGGACGTCCATTTTGTTTGGGTACAGTGTCGCACGACCCCGCAATTGTAAATTTAAAGCGACGCAGTGCCGTATCACAAAAAAAAATGGCCTGGTCATTAAGGGGGAAAATCTTCCGGGACTGAAGTGGTTGAAAGAAAGAAAAAAAAAATGTTTCCAATGACTTTAAGGGCTCTGTGCAGCGAAGGTCAGCATTTGAACCCAGATAAGCTGGAGGCTGATGGCAATATAAGGCATTACATATAAATTTAAAGTAAAAATATACTCGTATTGTGAATTATATTTAAAATGATATCCATGCAAAAAAAGTCTCGGCTTTTAGTATTACTTTAAGAGCCCTTTCACACTGGGGCTGCCCGTGCGTTCGCAGTAAAGTGCCGCTCATTTTAGAGGCACTTTACCCAAAAAAGGGGTTAAACTCCTGTGTTGCGGCTCTTTTCAGGTGCTTAGGAAGCGCTTCCCATTCATTGCAACGGGCAGGGGTGTTTTGGAAGCGCTGTATATAGCACTCCAAACTGCCCCAATGATGCTGCTTGCGGGACTTTTTCTAACGTCCTGCAAGCACACCGCTTGGTTGTGAAAGCACCCATTGCAATGAATGGGAGGCAGTTTTCAGGCACTATTTTTGGCGCTAAAACGCTTGAAAACTACCTCAGTCTGCAAGGGGGGAGGTCTTGCATAATAAGATTTATATCCCCCCACCCTTCATATAGAGTCTGATATGTACCAGATTTAAGCTCTAATAGGATATACAGGTGCATCTCAAAAAATTAGAATATTGTCAAAAAGTTAATTTATTTCAGTAATTCAATTCAAAAAGTTAAACTCGTATATATTATAGATTCATTACATGCAGAATGATATATTTTAAGCATTTCTTACTTTTAATTTTGATTATGGCTTACAGCTAGTAAAAACCTGAAATTCAGTATCTCAGAAAATTAGAATATTGTGAAAAAAGTTCAATATTGTAGACTCATTGGGGTAGATTTACTAAAACCGGTGCACGCAGAATCTGGTGCAGCTGTACATGGTAGCCAATCTGCTTCCAAGCTCAGCTCGTTCAATTAAGCTTTGGCAATAAAACCTGTAAGCTGATTGTTTTCTATGCAGAAGTGAGCTTGATTTTGCATGCTCCAGCTTTAGTAAATAAACCCCATGGTGTCACACTCTAATCAGCTAATTAACTCAAAGCACCTGTAAAGGTTTCCTGAGCCTTTTAAATGGTCTCTGTCTGATTCAATAGGTTACACAATCGTGGGGAGGACTGCTGACTTGACAGTTATCCAGAAGACAGTCATTGAAACCCTCCACAAGGAGGATAAGTCACAAAAGGTCATTGCTGGCTGTTCAGAGTGCTGTATCCAAGCATATTAATAGAAAGTTGAGTGGAAGGAAAAAGTGTAGTAGAAAAAGGTGCACAAGCAACAGGGATAACCTTAGCCTTGAGAGGATTGTGAAGCGAAGGCCATTCAACAATTTGGGAGAGATTCACAAGGAGTGGAGTACAGCTAGTATAAGTGCTTCAAGAGCCACCACACACAGATGTATCTAGGACATGGGCCACAACTATCACATTCCTTGTGTCAAGCCACTCCTGAACACGAGACGTCAGAAGCATCTTACCTGGGCTAAGGAGAAAAAAAAGACTGGACTGTTGCTCAGTGGTCCAAAGTCCTCTTTTCGATGAAAGTAAATTTTTCATTTGGAAATCAAGGTCCCAGAGTCTGTAGGAAAAGTGGAGAGGCACAGAATCCAATTACATGAGGTTCAGTGTGAAGTGTCCACAGTCAGTAATGATTTGGGGAGCCATGTCATCTGCTGGTGCTGGTCCACTGTGTTTTATCAAGTCCAAAGTCCGCACAGCCCTCTACCAGGAAATTCTAAAGCACTTCATGCTTCGCCCTGCTCACCAGCAGGAGATCCTGATTTCATTTTCCAGCAGGACTTGGCACCTGCCCACACTGCCAAAAGTACCAATACGTGCTTACCTGCAAACTCGCCGGACCTAAACAACATAGAGAATCTGTGGGGTATTGTCAAGAGGAAGATGAGACACCAGACCCAACAATGCAGAGTAGCTGAAGGCCACTATCAAAGCAACCTGGGCTTCCATAACACCTCAGCAGATTGACAGGCTGATCGCCTCCATGCCATTCTGCATTGATGCAGTAATTCATGCAAAAAGGGCTCCAGTAGGCCCTATACTGTACATGGACATACTTTTCAGTAAGCCAACATTCGTGTATTTAAAAAATGCTTTTTTGTATTGGTCTTAAGTAATATTCAAAGTTTCTTAGATACTGAATTTTATGTTTTCACTAGCTGTAAGCCATAATCCTCAAAATTAAAAGAAAGAAATGCTTGAAATACAACGCTCTGTGTAATGAATCTATATAATGTATGAGTTTCACTTTTTGAATTGAATTACTGAACTAAATTAACTTTTGTTTAATGATATTCTAATTTTTTGAGATGCACCTGTATATCTTTTCTGTTATTCTTACACTGGATTCGATATTATATTCCCCAACCATATAGCTAGTTATTTATATTTACCACTGAATACAGATATTCAAGCATAAACTATTTTTTTTTTTTTTTAACGTTACATAACTAAATTATACACCACACTTTTTTCAGGTTTATATCTGATCATACAATAATTGGCCAACTAATAGGTTATTAAACAAATCTGTTGCAGCCCAACAGGAGATGTTTAGACACCCTACAGCAGGGGTCTCAAACTGGCGGCCCTCCAGCTGTTGCAAAACTACAAGTCCCATCATGCCTCTGCCTACAGGATTGGGGCACAAGCAAGTCCTAAGTGGTGTAACAATGCTGTGTGAAACCGTAAAGAAGAGTAGGTCCTGTTTTCCAGCAATGTAATGTGGCAGGTGTGTGTAAAACGCAAAACTACAAACGTGTGAACAGGTGAACTAGTATATACTGTACCTGTATGTGTTTTAAATGTATAGGTCTTTGACTGAAGTTCTGCTTAGCGCTTGCACCTGTTGGTGTAGGAAATGGTTCCTTAGGGCAGCTTGGACCAAAAGAACTATTTTAATGTAACAGTAAAGCTGAACATCGGCTTTAACCCCAATGTGCTAAGGAACCAAAATAATGACCAAGTCTGTGTAGTGGCCATGCTTGGTGATACCATGATCGTAAGAGCCCATTTGCACTTATGAGGGGTCTGCAGGAAGTTTCTGCATTTTTTTTTTATTGTTTGTTTATACGGTTAAAAAAAAGTGTGGAAACATTTTGAAGAACCCTTGTATATTTTGATGCATGTTTGTGTTTAAATGTGACCATGTCATATAGTAAAAATGTCAAAGACACTCTCCTGTAAAGAGAAAAATAAGTATTGGTGTCTCCTACTGTCTGTACTGCTGGACACCATTCTGCTGAAGAGAAAGACACCCAGCTAAAATTTCTTCTGAAACCAACAGTTCCAGTAGTTGGTCTTGGTCCTCTGCTGCACTTACTGGTCCCTCCAGTTCTACCCCCACATCACTAAGGCCCTGTTCACACTGGCATTAGAAATAGGCCTTTGGGGTGCATTTTTGCTGCTCCCTGAACGTCTAGCAAAGCAACCTACAATGGATAATATGAACAGCAGACAGCTGTTCAATACAGTGCTTTGAAAAAGTATTCATACCCCTTGAAATTTTCCACATTTTGTCATGTTACAACCAAAAACTTAAATGTATTTTATTGAGATTTTATGTGATGGACCAACACAAAGTGGCACATAATTGTGAAGTGGAAGGAAAAAAATAAATGTTTTTCAAAAATGTGTCAATACTTTGTAGAACCACCTTTCGCTGCAGTTACAGCTGCAAGTCTTTTTGGGGATGTCTCTACCAGCTTTGCACATCTAGAGAATGAAATGTTTGCCCATTCGTCTTTGCAAAATAGCTCAAGCTCTGTCAGATTGGATGGAGAGTGTCTGTGAACAGCAATTTTCAAGTCTTGCCACAGATCCTCAATTGGATTTAGGTCTGGACTTTGGGCCATACATGAATATGCTTTGATCTAAACCAGTGATCTACAAACTGCAGCCCATGGGCCAGATGTGGCCCTTTGCTTGCCTTTATCCAGCCCTTAGGGCACTATTCCTCCCACTGATACAAGATACACGAACGATGGAGATTATTCTTCCCACTAATACCAACACCTCCTGCTGCCCACAGGTTTTATGTAATTATTTTACCCCAACTGACCACCAAGACTGAGGCTTTTTCTACTCCCACTGGCAACAATCTGGCCCTCCTAAAGTCTGAAGGATAGTAAATTGGCCCTTTGTTTTGAAAATTTGGAGACCCCTGATCTAAACCATTTCATTGTAGCTCTGGCTGTATGTTTAGGGTCATTGTCCTGCTGGAAGGTGAACTTCTGCCGCAGAATCGAACAGGTTTTCTTCTAAGATTGCCCTGTATTTATCAACATCCATCTTCCCATCAACTCTGACCAGCTAGTGTGCTCAGGGTGATGTGCAGTGTTAGTTTCCCGCCACACATAGCGTTTTGTTTTTATCCCAAAAAGTTCAATTTTGGTCTCATCTGACCAGAGCACCTTCTTCCACGTTTGCTGTGTCCCCCACATGGCTTCTTGCAAACTGCAAACGGGACTTCTTATGGCTTTTTTCTTGTCACTCTTCCATAAAGGCCAGATTTGTGGAGTGCACGACTAATAGTTGTCCTGTGGACAGATTCTCCCATCTGAGCTGTGGATCTCTGCAGCTCCTCAAGAGTTACCATTGACCTCTTGGCTGCTTCTCTGATTAATGCTCTCCTTGCCCATCCTGAGAGTTTAGGTGGATGGACATGTCTTTGTAGGTTTGCAGATGTGCCATACTCTTCGCATTTTCAGATGATGGATTGAACAGTGAGATGTTCAAAGCTTGGGATATTTTTTTTTTATAACCTAACCGTGCTTTAAACTTCTCCACAACTTTATCCTTGGCCTTCACGATGCTGTTTGTTCACTAAGGTTCTCTAACAAAGCTATGAGGGCTTCACAGAACGGCTGTATTTATGTATCTGTGCTCATCCGCTGACACCCGCTGCCCCATAGACATGCATGTATGTCCGTTTTTCATCCAAAAACGAATGGATGAAAAACTGACATACGGTCCGCATGTGTGAAAGGGGCCTTAGTGAACAAACAGCATCGTGAAGGCCAAGGAACACACCAGACAGGTCAGGGATAAAGTTGTGGAGAAGTATAAAGCAGGGTTAGGTTATTAAAAAAATATATATATATATATAGCCCAAGCTTTGAACATCTCACAAAGCACTGTTCAATCCATCATCCAAAAATAGAAAGAGGTACGGCACAACTGCAAACCTACCAAAACATGGCCGTCCACCTAAAGTGAAAGGCCGAGCAATGAGATCATTGATCAGAGAAGGAGCCAAGAGGCCCATGGTAACTCTGGAGGAGCTGCAGAGATCCACAGCTCAGGTGGGAGAATCTGTCCACAGGACGACTATTAGTTGTGCACTCAACAAATCTGGCATTTATGGAAGAGTGGTAAGAAGAAAGCCATTGTTGAAGAAAGCCATAAGAAGTCCTGTTTGCAGTTTGTGAGAAGCCATGTGGGGGACACAGCAAACATGTGGAAGAAGGTGCTCTGGTTAGATCTAAATTGAACATTTTTGCCTAAAAGCAAAACACTGTGTAGTGGGAAACTAACACTGCACATCACCCTGAACACACCAACCTTACAGTAAAATGTGGCGACAGCATCATGTTTTGGGGATGATTTTCTTCAGCAGGGACAGGGAAGCTGGTCAGAGTTGATGGGAAGATGGATGGAGCCAAATACAGGGCAATCTTAGAAGAAAACCTGTTTGAGTCTCAAAAGACTTGAGACTGGGGTGGAGGTTCACCTTCCAGCAGGACAGTGACCCTAAACATACAGCCAGAGCTACAATGGAATGGTCTAGATCAAAGCATATTCATGTGTTAGAATGGCCCAGTAAGGCTGGGTTCACACCTATGCGAATTGGATGCAGCTTACACCGCATCAAATTTGCAGAACGTTTTAAAATCTATTCGTTTCAATCAGTCTGGTTCACATATGTGTGTTGCATTCGCAGTCCGCGTAGCCCAAAAAACGTGCATTTTCTAGGCAGGGCCGTGCGAATTGCAAGCACATATTCGTCTATGGGAACCATCAGATTCGCAGATGCGTTCAGTTGTGAACAGGCATTCTCTCCCCCCCCCCCCCTCCTCACTACACCTCCCCCTCTCCCTGCTCAGCTGATCTGCAGATACAACAGAGAGGCACTGCTGAAGAGATGCTTTTTCTCTTCGCAGAGAAAATGGAGCTGCAATTCGCGCCGGACCAGTGTGAACCCAGCCTCAAAGTCCAGACCTAAATCCAATTGAGAATCTGTGGTAAGACTTGAAAATTGCTGTTTACGGACACTCTCCATCCAATCTGACAGAGATTGAGCTATTTTGCAAAGAAGAATGGGCAAACATTTTCCTCTCAAAGTGCAAAGCTGGTAGAGACATCCCCCAAAAGCAGCTGTAAGTGAAAGGTGGTTCTACAAAGTATTGACTCAGGGGGGTTAAATACAAATGCATTATATTATCATTTTCCTGCCACTTTGTGTTAAAATTTCAATAAAATACATTTACATTTTTGGTTGTAACATGACAAAATGTGGAAAATTTCAAGGGGTATGAATACTTTTTCAAGGCACTGTATGTAGATTCTCTACAAAGAGTCTGAACGTTTTTGGAATTGGGGTTGCATCAGTGAGGTGGGAAAAAAAAAACACACACTTCCTGCAAATAACAATTATCTTGGAGTGTCTAACCAACAGTACACTACTTTAAAGGCACATATTTAGAAAATAAAAAAACAAACCTTTAGTATCACTTTAAGAATTTCCATTTTTAAGGATTGCATTGTGAATGGTGCTTTCAGTTCTGTATGACAGAAACCAAAAAAAGATTGTAAATATTCAGCAGTGAGAAAGGGGAGCTTACAATTCCACAACATTTCTCATAAACAGTAGATAGACTTCTTACATTGGGCCTGATATGTGAAGAGTGTTAAAGGTAACATGTCTTGTTGATAGAAGATGGTTGGTTATTGTTATGACGCATACACACGATCGGATTTTCCAACAACAAATGTTGGATGTGAGCTTGTTGCCGGAAAGTCTGACCGTGTGTATGCTCCATCGAACATTTGTTGTCGGACTTTCCGCCAACAAATGTTGGCGAGCAGGTTCTCAAATTTTCCACCAACAAATTTTTGTTGTTGGATCTTCTGATTGGGTGTAGACAAATCCGTCGCGCAAAAGTCCACGCATGCTCGGAATCAAGTACGAGCCGGAAGAGCTTGGTCTTGTAAAACTAGTGTTTGTAATGGAGATATCACATGACTATTGAACTTCCTTTTTCTCGGCTTGTCGTACGTCTTGTACGTCACCGCGTTCCCACATTCGTAATTGTTGGCCAACATTTGTGTGACCGTGTGAATTCAAGACAAGTTGGAGCCAACCCCCTTCGAACAAAAATCCACGGTTTTGTTGGAAAGTCCGATCGTGTGTACGGGGCATTAGAAGAAATTCAATCATAAGCACAGCTTTTGTATTATGTTACAATCTTTTCAGTTTTACTGCGTTCCCTAAAAGCCCTGATTCCTAGTCACATTCGGGAAGCAGTAGGATCGTACAGTGCATGCATATCCTGTGTTTGGGGCTCCTGGGCCATGCAGAAAAGGAATTTTGGCCATAAGCCCGGCTTAGTAAACCCCTTAAAGGGCCAGCGGCAGCTGGCGCCAAGGGGTTAAGAAATGTTCTGCAAGTCCAGTCCCTCGCACTGATAAAGTGACTGCCCTTACTACAGGTAGAGGACCACCAGCAGTACAGTACTCCGCACAGAAGCAAGGGAAAAACTGGCATAGGGAGGAAACTGACAGCATGCCAAATGCCCCTGTTGGGTAAATGTCACAAGGTACAGTTGCTTCCCCGCGCAGATACACTGTGGGGCGGCTGCTGTGCACTGGATCACATATTTGATATGTGATCAGCACTTTCAGGTAGGGGGCACATGCATGCCCGCCACCCCTGCTGTGCTGTGATTTGTTATGGCACAAGCAGATCAGCGGGTCCCAGCCAATGATTGATCAATGGCACCCGCTGATCGGCACCATCATTCAGGGAAGGAAGCTCTTTGTTGTAAACAACACAGAGCTCCGAACACTGTCAGGCGATCTTGCTGTTTTTTTTATTCCCTGCAAAGCAGGGAAAAAAACACAGGATCACTTAGTAAAAGCACCACATAACACACAGTAAACATTGTTAGGCACACATTTAACCCCTTGATCGCCCTTAGATGTTAACCTCATCCCAGCCAGTGACAGTGTATAGCAGTGATCACTGTATTAGTATTACTATTGATGTCAACTAGTATACCCCTCAGGCAGGCCAGCCCATCACAGTCCCACTATAAGTCGCTGATCACCACCATTACTAGTATAAAAAAAATAAAAATAAATAAAAATTCCAGTATCTATACCAGAGGCTTATAACTTTCATGCAAACCAAATAATATACACTTATTGGGATTTTTTTCAGATATGTGGCAGAATACATTTTGGCTTAAATTATGAAGATATTTGATTCTTTACTGCATATCTTTTAGAGCATCCCAAAAGCATTTTTTTCCCAAAAGTTTTGGTCTTTTTTAATTTATATCGCAAAAAAAAAAATAAAAACCCAAAAAAACAAAAGCTCTACTTGTGTGAAAAAATTATAAAAATGTCATTTGAGAACAGTGTTCCATGACGGCGAAATTGAAAAAATGGATGTGAAGGGGGTAAAATGTTCCGGAGCTGAAGTGGTTCCACTTCTGTTTACATTGAAAATATTGTACTCCTCTCCCCCTCTGTTCATATTGAAAAGACTGCTCTTCTCCACCTTTGTTTATATTGAATATACTGTGCTCTTCTGTTTATATAAAAAAACTGGAGCCCCTCTCTCCTGTTTATAATGAAAAGACTGCTTCTCTCCCCTTCTGTATATATTGACAAGACTGTGCTCCTCTCCCCTTCTGTTATTCTAGTGAAAAGATTGTGCCCCTCTCCCATTCTGTTTATATTAAAAAGACGGTGCTCTTCACCCCTTCTGTTTATATTAAAAAGACTGTGCTTCTCTCCCCTTCTGCTTATATTGAAAAGACTGTGCTCCTCCCCCGTTCTGTTTACATTGAAAAGTCTGTGCCTCTCCCCTTTTCTACTTATATTGAAAATACTGTTCTCCTCTCCCCTTCTGTTTATATTGAAAAGACCGTGCTTCTCTCCCCTTCTGTTTATATTGAAAAGACTGTTCTCCTTTCCCCTTCTGTTTATATTGAAAAGACCGTTCTTCTCTCCCCTTCTGTTTATATTGAAAAGACTGTTCTCCTCTCCCCTTCTGCTTTTATTGAAAAGACTGTTCTCCTTTCTCCTTCTGTTTTATATTGAAAAGTCTGTGCCTTTCCCCTTTTCTACTTACTGTATATTGAAAAGACTGTTCTCCTCTCCCCCTCTGTTTATATTGAAAAGACTGCTCTTCTCCACCTCTGTCTATATTGAATATACTGTGCTCTTCTGTTTATATAAAAAAAACTGGAGCCCCTCTCTGCTGTTTATAATGAAAAGACTGCTCCTCTCCCCTTCTGTATATATTGACAAGACTGTGCTCCTCTCCCCTCCTGTTATTATAGTGAAAAGACTGTGCTCCTCTCCCCTCCTGTTATTATAGTGAAAAGACTGCCCCTCTCCCCCTCTGTTTATATTAAAAAGACAGTGCTCTTCATCCCTTCTGTTTATTTTGAAAAGGATGTTCTCCTCTCCCCTTCTGTTTATATTGAAAAGACTGTGCTCCTCTCCCCTTCTGTTTATTTTGAAAAGTCTGTGCCTCTCCCCTTTTCTACTTATATTGAAAATACTGTTCTCCTCTCCCCTTCTGCTTATATTGAAAAGACTGTGCTCTTTTCCCCTTCTGTTTATATTGAAAAGGCTGTGCTCATCTCCCCTTCTGTTTATATTGAAAAGACTGTGCTCATCTCCCCTTCTGTTTATATTGAAAAGACTGTGCTCTTTTCCCCTTCTGTTTATATTGAAAAGACTGTGCTCCTCTCCCCTTCTGTTTATATTGAAAAGACTGTGCTCTTTTCTTGTTTTGTATAAGCAGACAGTCTACATGAGTGTAGTCCCCTCGTGCACACAATAACCACATCATGTATGACCTGTGGTATGAAGTAGAGGAAGACTCAGAGAAACTTCTGACCACAGGGCCTGTGTGAGGCCGAGGTGTCGGGACCTGTGTGAGGCCGAGGTGTCGGGGCCTGACCATGTGACTTTTGGGAACACATATTTTGCGCGGCAGAGGAGGGTGATTTTTAGAGGAATCACCGCGGTTATAAGAGGCAGTTCTGGTAAGTAAACGTGGTACAGTCACCGCCAGCTAGGTTTTCAAGAAATGTCATCAATTTTTTTTTCTTTTCTAAGAAAAAAGATACAACACATTACACACTACACGCCAACAGCGACACCTCATTATCATTGCCCTATCGTCTATAGGCGTTGTTTATTGTTAGTCATAAAGAGAACCAGTCATAATTGGGCTAATGCACTTACCTCTGCGTTGCATTCACTCTTTGTGCAGTGACCTGCGTTTTCCCACACTGGATCAAGGCAAGTCACTGCTAGGGTTTCTGTGTGTCCCATTACACCATAATGCTTTTGTGATGTGTGGTTTAGTGAGGTCTGTGAAATACAGACATGCTTCATATGTTCGCAGGGCAGTGGATGTCCCCGTAATGTTACCGCACTGCAGCACATCACACCTACGCAGAGACATGAATGAAGTGTCACTATGGGGGACATTTACTAAAACATGGAGCACTCAGAATTTGGTGCAGCTGATCATGGTAGCCAATCGGCTTCTAACGTCAGCTAATTCAATTAACCAGTTGCTGACCGCCCCATAGCAGATATACTGCTACAGGGCGGTCCCTCTGCACAGGATCATGTATATATACATGATCCTGCTTCCATGTATTGGGTGCAAATGCACGCCGCCGGAGGCTCGCTCCTGCTGTAGATGTAAACAAGGCAGATTGCCATTCTGTAAGTATGGAAGGCATTGATCCTGAGTTCCTGACACGGATCTATGCCTTCCATTAGTAAAAGCACCCCTAATCCCCTCCACCCACAGTAAGAAAACACAGACTAGACACTTTGATCACCCCTGATGTTAATCCCTTCCCAGGGAGTGTCCTTAGTACAGTGACAGTGCATATTTGTTAGCACTGATCACTGTATTAGTGTCACTGGCAGTGATGTAAGTAACTGAGTTAAAATAAACTGAGTTACCTAACGCAGTTACTTTAGAGGGTAACGAGTAATCTAACTGATTACTTTTCCCCTCATGGTAACTAAGTTCCCATTACTTTGGCTTAGTTACCCCAATTACATCTACCGCCACTAGATGGCAGTAGTGTAATTCTGGTGTCCTGCCGGATAAGGACCGCAGGGCTTGCGCAGTACGAAGGACTACGGAGCTTCCGAAAATTCCCGAACCTAAACAGCTCTGAGTGAACTCTACACCGCGCAGGCGCAGTTAACATGTAATTGTACGAGGCGATGCCGCACGCTCCTGATGCTCGTGCTACTCTGCAAGGGGCGTCTATCGTGTAAGTAAGGGGCGGGTCTAGTATTACTGTAACCAAGGGGCGCATTTATTATTATTGTTATATATCGAGCTCTGCCCATTAATTTAACATTCGCCCTCTTCTGTAGCCACCCGCCCCTTACACGATATAATAATAATAGACCCGCCCCTTGCTTATAACAGATCTGCCCCTTGGTTAGAGTAAAAATAGAGCAGCCCCTTGGTTACACGATATATAACAATAATAACAAATGCGCCCCTTGGTTACAGTAATACTAGACCCGCCCTTAGTTACACGTATAGAATATTAAAAAAAAAAAAAAAAAAGTCAGTTACATTTCTGCGTAACTAATTACTTTTCCAATGTAGTAACTGAGTTACTAACGCAATTACTTTTTGGGAGAAGTCATTTGTAACTTAACTAATTACTTTTTTAAAGTAAGATGACCAACACTGGTCACTGGTTCCCAAAAAAGTGTTGGTTCGATTTGTCTGCCACAATATCACAGTCCTGCTGTAAGTCGCTGATTGCCACCATTACTAGTAAAAAAAAATGAATAAAAATTCTAAAACTATATCCTATAGTTTGTAGACGCTTTAACTTTTGTGCAAACCAATCAATATAGGCTTATTGGGATTTTTTTTTTTTTTACCAAAAAACAAGTAGCAGAACATATATTGGCCTAATTGGAGGCATTGGATTTTTTTACATTTTTTTTTATTTGATACGTTTTATAGCAGAAAGTTTATTTATTTTTTCAAAATTGTCGGTTGTTTTTTGTTTATAGCGCAAAAAGTAAAAAAATGCAGAAGTGATCTAATACCGCTAAAGAAAAGCTCTATTTGTGGGGAAAAAAAAGAACAACAATTTTATTTGGGTACAGCGTCACAATGATTGTGCAATTGTCAGTTAAAATAACGCAGTGCCCTATCACAAAAAATGGCCTGGTCAGGTGACCTCTTTCGGTGGTCGAGTAGTTAAGCTTTGGCAATAAAAACCTGGAAGCTGATTGGTTGCTGAGCAGAACTGACCAGATTTTGCACACTCTAGTTTTAGTAAATAACCCCCTCTGTAACCCTTAAAAAAAAAAGTGCAATGCGCTTAATGTGCATCGCACTGCTGCCCGCTGCACCTCACACTGAAAGCTGTCCGCACAGTTTACCATGCAGGCTAGTGTGAACAAGCCATGAAGGTTTTACCTTTAAGGCCTCATTCACAGGGTCACATACAGTGTGAATCGGCCATTTGTTTATATGGCTGAAGCTGCCAGGAGCTGCATGCAGGCAGGCTATGTTACTTTATGGGAACGCAGTGCCATTTATGGACACAGTCACTTGTCCTGATGTGACAGGCATGCAGTGCAGCTGAGTGGCAATGACGTTATGACATCAGCACCACTGTCTGCAGTGTTTTACTGTGAGTCCAGTTCAAGGTGGTGTTGCACCCTCAGGGGGTGAGTCCATGACAAGCAGGTTGAGAGGACTTCTGAGACCTGAAATTTGCCCTATCAACTGATATCACACTGATAGTACATACTGTCTTCCAGCCCCCAAGTATCCATAGCCGTATCCAACTCAGAGCCCTGGAGTCATTGAAATCCTCCTCCAGCACAAACTTTTTATTAAGTCTTAGAAACAGTGGAGAAGGTTTATGCCACGTACACATGATCAGAAAATTCTGCCAGCAAAAGTCTGATGAGAGCTTTTGGTCAGAAAATGCGTATGCTCCATCGGACTTTTGCTGGCGGAATTCCAGCCAGCAAAAGAATGAGAGCAGGTTCTCAATTTTTCGATCGAAAAAGTTTTGATCGGAAATTCCGATCGTCTGTACCAATTCCAATGCGCAAAATTCCTACGCATGCTCAGAAACAATTCGACGCATGCGCGGAAGCATTGAACTTAATTTTCTCGGCTCATCGTAGTGTTGTACGTCACCGCGTTCTTGACGGTCTAAAGTTCAGCGAAATTTTGTGTGACCGTGTGCATGCAAGAAAAGCTTGAGCGGAATTCCGTTGGAAAAACCATCCAAGATTTTTCTGACGGAAAATCTGCTCGTATGTACGCAGCATTAGAGCCTCCAGCAGAATTTGGTGCTGTCCGTGTGGAGGTTTTTTTTTTTTTGCATCAAAAAAAGCACGGGTGGAAATAAAGCCTTTTGCCGCGTACACACGGTTGGAATTCTCGTCGGAAAAAGCTCTGATGGTTTTCCCGTCGGAATTCCGACGGAATTTCGCTCAAACTGTCTTGCCTACACACGGTCACACCAAATTCCGACGGTCAATAACACCACGCCTTAAAAAACGTTCGATTGCGGAAACAGGAAGTTTAATGCTTCTGAGCATGCGTCGAATTGTTTCCGAGCATGCGTCGGAATTTAGCATGTCGGAATTGCATACACACGATCGAAAAATCCGATAGAAAGGTTTTCCGTCGGAAAAATTAAGAACAGGTTCTCAATCCAAAGTCTGTCGGAAATTCCGACAGAAAAAGACCGATGGGCATACACACGGTCAGAAAATCCGATGAACAGCTCCCATCGGACTGTTTCCATCGGAAATTCCGACCGTGTGCCATGCGGCATTTGGCTAGTAACAGCTGTAGGAAGCCAACAGCAGCTACAGGTATGCATCTTCCTCTACTCACCTCCACTCCAGTGATGCAGTGTCCAGGAGCTCCCTGCTGGCTGCAGACATCTTTGGATGGTCTTCTTCCAGGTTCTGATCTTTCAGCTGCTTCGATTGGCCTTGCCGAGATGATGTCACTCTTGTGAATGCTTGGGAGTTCATTCATCTTGACAGATGCCGAAAGTGTACATTGAGCTGCACATTCGCAGTGTACAGTTCGAAAAGGCAGGTAAGAGAGAAGTTTGTCTCTCCTGTATTAAAAACCCTGCATGTTCACCATTTATTTTTAAGTGATAGTAAAGTATTATTAAAGGATTATAAAAGATTGTATACTTACCTGCTCTGTTCAAGGTATTGCACAGAGAGCCTTACCTCCTCTTTAGCAGGGCCCGGTCGGTGCTGTATGCTCATTCCTCTTCTGAGTGCCCCCCCAGCAAGCACGGTGCTAAGTGGGTACCCGTGCAGGCATGCTCCCGAGCCAGGCTGTGTGCATCCCCACCAGTAAGCCATGCCCCAGCACCCTCTTTATAGGAGTTTGACCAGTGGCGGCTGGTGCCTAAAAATCTTTGGTGGGCGCAAACAAACTGAAAAAAAAAAACATCAATTGCAGCCTTACTGTGCTCATCAAATGCAGCCACTGTGCCCATCATATGCAGCCATTGTGCCATCAATTGCAGCCTCACTGTGCCCATCAAATGCAGCCATTTTGCTCATCAAATGCAGCCACTGTGCCCATCAAATGCAGCCACTGTGCCCATCAAATGCAGCCACTGTGCCCATCAAATGCAGCCACTGTGCCCATCAAATGCAGCCACTGTGCCCATCAAATGCAGCCACTGTGCCATCAAATGCAGCCACTGTGCCATCAAATGCAGCCACTGTGCCCATCAAATGCAGCCACTGTGCCTATCATATGTAGCCATTGTGCCCATTATATTCAGCCACATGTGCCCATCATATGCAGCCACTTGTGCCCCATAATATGCAGCTACTTGTGCCCGTCATATGCAGCCACTTGTGTCCCATCAAATGCAGCCACTTGTGCCCATCATATGCAGCCACTTGTGCCCATCATATGAAGCCACTGTGCCCATCATATGCAGCCACGTGTGCCCGTAATATGCAGCCACTTATGCACATCAAATGCAGCCACTGTGCCATCAATTACAGCCATTGTGCCCATCAAATGCAGCCATTGTACCCATTAAATGCAGCCACTGTTCTCATCATATGCAGCCACAGTGCCCAATCATATGCAACCACTGTGCCCCATCATATGCAGCCACTTGTGTCCCATCAAATGCAGCCATTGTGCCCATCGTATGCAGCCACTTATGCCCATCAAATGCAGCAACTGTGCTCATTATATGCAGCCATTATGACCTCCGCCCACCCGCTGTCTGCCCAAGTCTTACCTCATCATAAGGGCGGGTAACAGCGGCGAGCTGTTATAAGGGTGGGACAGCTCCTGTGTCCTCCATGCCTTCCCCTCCTCTGTTGTTCTGTTTTGCTAGGCGTCCAATCGAAATACCTCTGCCTTCAGCCAATCAGGTAATGGGTATTAGACCCACGCTACCTGATTGGCAAAGAGGCGGTTCAGTGTTAGAAAAGCAAATATTTATTTCTATTTATTTGCATTTCTAACACATCCGGGTGGACTGTGAGCGCAACGCTCCGCGTTGCCAGTCCACCTTTTTTTGAAGCCTATCAGGTGCTTAAAAAAAAGAAAACACTCTCGCCGCTGGAATTCAGACGCCCGGCGTTCCTAAAAGCGTCCGGACGCCTGAATAGGGGGTGGAGAGGAATGAATGAATCTATCCATTAGTCATAAGGGGGGTGGAGAGGAGAGAGGGGGCGGCACCCATGCGCCCTTAATGGACAGGCCACCCCTGAGTTTGATTGACAGCAGCAGGATCCTTGTGTCCTGTGAGATCAGGAAGTGGAGGAGTGGTGCTGGAGCCAGGACAGAGCTGGATTGGTGGAAGGAGCCAGATCGGTGTTGCAGTGCTAGCCCCGTAGGAGCTGCTGGATAGGATTCCTCAACCTTCTCAAGAACCTCAGACCCTCTGCCACACTAAGTTGAGTTTAGAAACATACAATATCACAGGGAATCACTGAAAGCAATACTTAGTACCCAATAGTAGTGCTATATCAAAGCAAACCTAATATATTATCATCGGTAAAATTCAGTGGCAGCCCGTGCATTGTGGGTCCCCCCCCCCTGACACCTTCACCGCCATCCATATTCATGTGCCCGGCCCCTTTCAGGACGCTGGACACATGAAATACAATGGCGGGGATAGACGGGGGGTGTATTTTGAAGCACATGATTAGAGTCAGAGGCTCTAATAGGCTTCAAAATAGGGTGGGCTGGGGCGCAGAGCACTGCGTCCTGATCCCACCCTGTTGTGTGGCATAGCAAATGAATTTCTTCTATTTTCACACTAACGTTCCTCCCTGCCAATCAGCAGGCAGGTCAGTGAGATCTGTCTCCCGATTGGCCAAAGCATTAGGCGATCCTATTAGATGCCTAATGCTTTGGCGGAAGAGGAGTTACAGTGGAGGAAGCCTGAGGAGCCGAGCAGGTACAGGAGTCGCTGCCGCCGCTTTCTGCCAAGGAGGAGAGCCCCATCACTCCAGGAGAGGAGCAGAGCCCCCCCACACAAGCGGTAAGTGCCACTGAACCGGCCGTGCGGGGGGGGGGGGTAGGTGAAGTGACAGCCGAGCGGGGGGACGCGCCTGGCTGCATTTGATGGGCACAAGTGGCTGCATATACTGGGCACAGGTGGCTGCATATGATGGGCACAAGTGGCTGCATTTGACTGGCACAAGTGGCTGCATTTGACGGGCACAAATGGCTGCATATGATGGTCACATGTGGCTGTATTTGATTGACGAAAGTAGTTGCATATGATGGGGCACAAGTTGCTGCATATGATGGGCACAAGTGGCTGCATATGATGGGCACAATTGGCTACATTTGATTGGCACAAATGGCTGCATATGATGGGCACAAGTGGCTGCATTTGACGGGCATAAATGGCTGCATATGATGGGCACACGTGGCTGCATTTGAGGGGCACAAGTGGCTGCATTTGACTGGCACAAATGGCTGCATATGATCGGCACAAGTGGCTGCATATGATGGGCACAAGTGGCTGCATATGATTGGCACATGTGGCTGCATATGATTGGCACATGTGGCTGCATTTGATGGGCACAAGAGGGTGCATATGATGGGGACAAGTGGCTGCATTTGATGGGGACAAGTGGCTGCATTTGATGGGCACAAGTGGCTGCAGATGATGGGCACAAATGGCTGCATATGAAGGGGCACAAGTGGCTGCATATGATGGGCACCAGTGGCTGCATATGAAGGGCACCAGTGGCTGCATATGAAGGGCACCAGTGGCTGCATATGAAGGGCACCAGTGGCTGCATATAAGGGGCACAAGTGGCTGCATTTGATGGGCACAAATGGCTGCATATGATGGGGAACAAGTGGCTGCATATGATGGGGCACACGTGGCTGCATTTCATTGGCACAGGTGGCTGCATTTGAATGGCACAAGTGGCTGCATTTGATTGGAACAGGTGGCTGCATATGATTGGGGCACAAGTGGCTGCATATGATGGGGCACAAGTGGCTGCATATGATGGGGCACAAGTTGGTGCATATGATGGGGTACAAGTGGCTGCATATGATTGGGCACAGTGTCTGCATTTGATGGGCACAATGGCTGCCTTTGATGTGCACAGTGAGGCTACAATTGATGAGGGGGGTTCAGTATTTTTCAGTTTGTTTGCGCCCCCCAAAAATTTTTGAGCACCAGCCGCCACTGTTAAATATTGATTAACATTGGTTATAACACAATTTACCATACAAAGTGATTAACAATAAGGACTAGGCATAAGATGACATTTGACGTCCAAATCAGCATAAACAGGAGCAAGGCCACCTCCAGTGCAGCAGTGAGCAGCTGTAAAGTTTAATCTGTGCCTGAATAGGGATGCACTGCCAAAAGAAAAGGAGGATGGTAGCGGAGGGGACAGTGGAACAAAGTGGGCGTGCAGAATAGTTATGGGGGGGGGGGCGTCCTTTGAGATGTTCTTCTGCTAGCTATCATTGGGGCCCTTTAAGAGTGTCAGTGCCCATAACAGTCCCAGTTAACCCACATGCAGTATAGGTACGGTATCGTCTCGGCACAGGTGTGAAGTAGATATGGTTCAGATGCGGTAAAGGTTTGGTATAATGCAGTATAAGGTTTGTTTAGGTGCAGTCTAGGTTTGGAATAAGTGCAGTATAGAGTGCAGTATTGGTGCAATATGGATTGGGAATTGGCGTCTTGCTCTCAGTGGTTCAGTCCCTGCTAGCAGTATCAGCAATCTGCAAATAGCCCTTTCACCAGTCCCCGGGAGGCTGTGGTGACCTCACTGTGGAAGGGGGGCCCCGTGGTCTCTCTCTCTCTCTCTCTCTCTCTCTCTCTGTGAAAGCCTCCAGTGATCAGGAGTGGGAAGCATAGGGTGAGTGGATGTTCCAGTCACCCTGCAGCAGTGGTGCAGGTGCTGTGATGTGGGCGGTGCTGTGCTGCCCCCTCAAGTGTCCTCACTCCCAGTCTCCGACTCAGACCGAAGTGCTCTCTTTCTAACTTTCTCAGTGCCAGGAAGAACTTTTCTGGAAATGTAATAAAAATCACCTTTCCACTAACCTACTGAACAGTGCCTATTGGGATATGTAGTGTAAGAAGTCTATTCATCCCATTATATGGCTGCTGTCTCAGACCACAACTCTTATGATTCTCAGTGCCCTGCATAGAAGTTTATGGGCTTGCTTGGCTTTAGCTCTCCCCCTGCTGGTCGGAGGAGAATGGTATATCAGTATCTTAGCAGATCGGGAGAAGAATAAAAGGCAATGTCTCCTTCTCCATATTGCTGTAGCCCAGCGCCTGACTACAGTGATTAGGGGTGGGGAACAGGTATTGGGGCATTTTTTACCACGTGAAGGTAAAGAATGCTTATACTTTAGAACCACTTAAGGGTGCAGCATCAACTATGGGAACAGCAGACCTAACACATAGGTTGTATCTATGGAGAGAAATTATAAACGACACCATGTTTAATACACCATATTTAATACATGGGAACATTTTTAGACCCCTTTCACACTGTGCCTCCACCGGCGTCAGCGGTAAAGCGGCGCTATTTTAGTTTTTGGCAACATCAGCTGCGGTGCCGACATCGCTGGACTCCAAGACAGGTAAGTGTCCTTTTGGGCAGAACACCACTTTAAGAGACAGTCCTTGCTTTTGGATATTTAACCACTGGAAATGTTTACCTTTGGAAAAATCCCTTCTCAGGTGGGCAGTAAAATCCATCTCTACTTGCTTATTAAAGCAGTTGTAAACCATTGCACTTTTTTTTTTCCTTACCTGCAAGGCAAAGGCATAATGTGCTAGTATGCATAGCATACTAGCACATTATGTGAAACTTACCTTAAAACGAAGCATTGCTAAAATGTGATGTCATCGCTGGAGACGGAATCCATCTTCATCCCTCTTCCTTTCGGGTTCTCAGACTCCGGCTCTGTGACTGGCCAGAGCTGCGATGACATCACATGTGCACAGAACGCGGCACAGGGCTCTGAAGGAACTGTACGCTGATGTCACTGGCTGCATGTACGGTGCACTTTTAGGAGATATTTACACTACCCATAGGTAAGCCTTATTATGGGCTTAATTATAGGTAAAACTCAAAGACGGAAGTTTACTTCCTATTTAAACGATTTCTTTACTATTTTGACTGTTTTGTTCATATTTACAAACCTTATTTCTGTTTTGGATGTAAAAATCTGTAATGTTAGGATACATGTCAATCTGCAGCTCTTTGAAACAATAGTTCATGTTACACACAGACAAGCGCCAGTTCAGCAGCCAAAAAATCCTTTAAAGATCTAGAAAAAGTGTGTTGAAAACAAAATAAACAACACATGAATAAAGCGTATAAACGTAGAATAACTACATACAATGTGTAACACACCCACTCATGCCTGGCTGATGGTAAACATATAGGAAATGTTGATGTCACTTTCTCCCGCTCTCTTTTCTAGAAAACCATTGGTTGCCCTCCTTTTTACATTTGAATATTGTCTCAGTTCTCTATCCTGATTGGCTGGGAGTCCCTGGCCCTCCACAAACCACTCCCTCATTTTTACAGTTACCTGGAACTCTAACTGATCTGGTCCTCAGAGAGCTGTCAGAGCAGCACCCAGGAATAGTGCAGAGAAGACTGCAGAGGATTCCCAGGCACCTACTCAGTGCAGAGCATCCCTTGTATACATCATTGCTTTGGAATCCTCTGATCTGGAAATGATCACCAGTTTTCTTGACAGTCTGAGCCCTGCTTCAGGTAAGCCCAGCTTTCCATTTTTCTCTCTCCATTTCCATTTATTGCAATAAGGGATGTTACCACTTAGACATTTAATAAACATAGGTAGGCAGTAAAGATGAACCTTTCTTCAGCTTCACTGTCACTGTCTCAGTGCTACCTATTTAAAAAAAATAATCGCTATTCCTTGTATTTACGTATTAGCCAATTGGAACAGTTGCGTTAATCTGCTGCTGGCCCTCCTATGACAGCGTAGCTGTAGCCAAATGATGGGGAGCTTTCTGCAATCTACAGTTTCCATACCATCTGCCTGTGTATTGCTGCTGTCACCCACTGCAGAGGGTTCCTTGGCATGTCACAGAAAACTACAGTGCCCATCATCCCAGGCATTGCTCCTGTCTTCTCTAAAAATGGGGAGCCCTCTGCATGTCACACCCTTCTGCAGCTTTAATACAACCTACCTGAGCGTTGCTGCTGTCACCCACTGCAGAGGGTTTCTCTGCCTGTCACAGAAAACTACAGTGCCCATCATCCCAGGCATTGCTTTTTAATTCTTTATATGCAGCAGAAGAGGCGACGGCATGAGAAAATGTGTCTGACCACCTCTTCAGTCACACGTAATAGTTCTATTATAATAATGACAACATTATTATTATTTTCTAATACCAAATTATAATATTTCATTATGTTTTTGTATGATATATGCAATAATATATATATATATATATATATATATATATATATATATATATATATATATATATATATTGGGCATATATGTTTTTGCTTGATATTAATTTTACAACAAATCCTTAACAACTAAAAGTAATTCTGCTTAATAATGATTAAATAATAACATTTTAGAATTTGCACTATATATATATATATATATATATATATATATATATATATATATATATATATATATATTGTAAATTCTAAAATGTTATTATTTAATCATTATTGAGCAGAATTACTTTTGGTTGTTAAGGGTTTGTTGTAAATGTAATATCAAGCAAAAAAATATATAACAGAGCTTGCAGTTTCGATATAATATGATAGACAACAACAAATAGAATTGTCAAAGTGAAATGCAGTCTCTTGCAACGTGCTAAAGTGCTCCAAATAGGTAAAACGTGCTGAAGTGCTTCATATACAGTCCCTTGCAACGTGCTACAGTGCTCCAGATAAATAGTAAGTGCTGAAGTGCTTCATATAAATTGACTGTGCCGTGTGCCACACTCCCCTCTTGTATCCCCACTCAGGGACTCTGGGACTCCTCAGTAGGATCTCCAACCATGAAAGATCTGGGGGGGTGACCAAAATAACCACTAGGCTTGATAAAAACAAATAAAATCTCATAGTGAAGTACTGTTAAAAAAACAACAGTACTCCACTATGAGATTTTATTTGTTTTTATCGAGCCTGGTGGTTATTTCTGGTGAGTGGGGATACAAGAGGGGAGTGTGGCACACGGCACAGTCAATTTATATGAAGCACTTCAGCACTTACTATTTATTTGGGGCACTTCAGCACATTGCAAGAGACTGCATTTCACTTTGACAATTCTATTTGTTGTTGTCTGTCATATTATGTAAGCGCTGTTATAGATTTTTTTTTTTTTTTTTTTTTTTGTTCTTGATTTTTTAGCTTTTAGCACCTTGTGGGCAGCATCTGCAGGTCTTGATCACCTATATGCTTTTCACATTTGTAACATAATGCGAGTATTTATTGGTTTAGTGTAAATGTAATATGTCTCGTTGTTTTGGAAGGCTGCTGTCTATAAATTAAATACAGTTCGAATGATCAAACCTGATGAATAAGGTGTCTTCTCATTTTGTGGAATAATATTATTATTATTAATAGGGATAGTGTATATGAGCGTTTGCGATCAGGTCAGTTTGCGATCAGTCTGTGCTTTGTTTTACACCCTCCTTAGCACTTAATATGAAAGCACAGAGAATGAATGGCAGACACGTGTTAAACGCATCTTCAATGCATCACACGCTCTTGTTCTAAAGTCCTTGTTACTATTTTTATCATCCTCATTACAGTTGTTATTGTTTACTATTGTTATTATTATACTTCTATCTTTTTTACTATTATCATTTAATAAAACCATATCATTAGGACATACGATATTTCCTTGGTACATGTACGCCAGCCTGTACTAGCACCAGAAGTTCTTAGTCATGGGGCAGTGTTCTGGGTGTTGGTGGCTGAGTAATTGGGTACACTGGGATATGTGTGAAGCCTACGTGTTTGTTCCATGGGTGATCACATGTTGGAACTTGTGAGATTTGGGCAGAGTTCCCTACGAACATGACTTCAATAGATTTTGTTTAGTTTTTAGGAAATAGGGTCCATTTATGCCTTAATTTAATGCACACGTTACAAAGTGCTGAAAAGCATACATCCAACAAGCATAGTAACAATTGTACCTGGTCCCATCTCAGCATTGTGTGCTTTGAAAAGTACACCATACCTGTTTTTAATGCAATTGTGTTAGGAGGTCAATAGACATTGAAGGCAGAGCATCAAACACTATATATAGCGGGAGATTTACTAAAACTGGAGCGCTCAGAATCTGGTGCAGCTGTGCATGGTAGCCAATCAGCTTCTAACTTCAGTGTGTTCAATTAAACTTTGACAATAAAACCTGGAAGCTGATTGGTTTCTATGCAGAGCGGCACCAGATTTTGCACCATGCAGTTGATGCATTGATAACAGGTACTAACAAGCCTTGATTAATGGCTGTTAACGCTATCCACTGCAAAATGCACTGAAAACATACAAAAAGGAAACCCATATTGACTCCTGATAATGCACCTTACCAATGCTACAAAAAATGCAGCAAGAGGAGTGAGACTTGGCCTCATGCACACTGGATGTTTTTGGAAGTTTTTACAGCTGCTGTTTTTGGCTTCAGACGTTTTTTTTTCTACAGTCAGTAAACTCCCCATCATGTTATCCTATGTGTCCTTGCACACATATACTGTTATCAACTGTTTTTGTCTGGGGCGTTATTTGGCTGTAAAAAACAAAACAAAAAAAACTAGTGGGTTCTAAAGGGGTTTTTTCAGCTGTGAAAACACTCTAACGTCAAAAAACGCTGATAAACGCAGATAAACGCGGCACACCAGTGTTTTTTAACGTTTTTAAACCTAATGAGGGAAAAAACGCTAAAAAAAACACTATTGAAAAAACATTGAAAAACTTACTGCAAAGCTACTGGCGTTTTTATAACGTTATTTTAATGTCCGGTGTGCATGAGGCCTTAATATTGGGGGGCTGTTGGAATCTTGGTAAAGGGCCCTCTGCAGGAGTGCATGAGAGATATAAGAAATTCACAGGGGGATTCAGCCTACCACAAACCCACCCATAACCAAAATATCAGTATATATGAATCACCCAAATCTATATAGTGAGACATAAGAGGAGTAAGATAATCCACTTTATTGGTAATAATATGTAAACATCAAAAGGTGGTCATCTGTCTATAATGAAGTGTTCATTCAGGTAGACACTGCATTGCATGTGTCTACAGATCCCTTATAGGAAAAATGTAGCCTCAAGTTAGTCCTAAATGAGTATAATTGACTACAGTGTCTTTGCTTTTGTTACAGGGAAAGACCGGGCATCCTTTGATAAATTGTACCAGCTGGGTTCTCTCATAGGACGTGGCGGATTTGGCACAGTCTACGGGGCACGAAGACTTACCGATCACGTACAGGTAAATACCACAAGAATACACAGCCAGCAACTGATCATTGTAGAAAGGCTTGCTTCATGGGTACTGACTGATCTCTTGCTCCCCCAGGTGGCAGTGAAGCATATCTTGAAGAGTCGAGTGGTTGAATGGGCACAGCTGGTAAGTTTCCTTTTTAAAATATTACATGAAACATTTAGATTTTTTCACAAATGTGTTCAGAAAAACTTTGGCTTTTACAAAAAATGTGCAAATGGCAATGTGCAGTAGCTCAGAGCGGCCAATCAGAAATGAGCTTTCACTGATCCATTCACACTAGACTCCTTGGTCCTAATTGGTTGCTGTTGGTTGATGTAAATCCTTATTGTATCAGCTACATCTAAATCCCAAAACTTTTTTTTTTTAGTAGGAAATGGTTAAATACCCTTTTTTTGGCTTATATGTCCCACTGGGACTCCTTACTTTCTGCACAATAGGAAGTCTGTCCAAAGTGAGGTGAAGTCCCCTATTACACAGTTGTCCCCATTGGCAGATTCCTGTTCTGGTGGCACCTAAAAAATTTCGATTTTTCCTCACTTTCATTCCCAGTGACAGTGGCCACCACTTAGACTAGAGAGGGTGAGTTTCCCCAGTAGGAGCATATATAGCATTAAACATGATAAAGGTTCTGATGTTCAGTTTTATTTGGTTAGCTTGTTATATGGGTGATACTTCATGAAATTTGCCCCCTAACGTTCTCGGCCCATTTTTCTTTTTTAGGGTAAATTGTCACGTGTGCCCATGGAAGTGTTTCTGATGCTGAAAGTCAAGGGTCACAAGGGCATCATTGAGCTACTGGATTGGTTTGAAACCCCAGACAGTTTCTTCCTGGTAATGGAGATGCCGGAACACTGTCGAGATCTGTTCGATGTGATCACAGAACGAGGGCACCTGGAGGAGGGGATTGCACGAGGCCTGTTCCGGCAGGTGGTGGAAGCGGTGCGGCACTGCCACAACCATGGCATCACACACCGTGATATCAAAGATGAGAACCTATTACTCAACACTCACACAGGAGAACTCAAACTCATCGACTTTGGCTCTGGAGCTGTGCTGCAGGATTCCTTCTACACTGATTTTGATGGTAAATTATGCTTTTTAAGCTGTGAACTCTTTTTGTACCTCAAGAAATAGTTAAAACAATGCCAAAAATGTTTGTTTAGTTTCAGATAGAATGGGTTTAGAACTTCTCCTCTCTTCCTGGCTCAGTAATACCCCGATACAAGGTGTCACCAGAACAGGAAGTATGGAGAAATTTCCCCCAGGGGAGACACATACAGCATTAAAATCATGACAGAGGTTCTAAGGTTCAGTTTTAGTTGATTAGCTTATTATGTGGGTGGTACCTAATGAAAAACGAAATTAAAAGATTTTCCTGCACTTACTGATTCTCTTCAGAAGTAACTGTTATGCCGCGTACACACGTACGGACTTTTCCCGGCGGACCTAAGTCCAGCGGACAATCCGCTGGACTTTCCAGCTGGGTACGCTGGACTAAAAAGCGAACGGACTAGACCACACACGATCACGCAAAAAGTCCGACGGTTCACGCGATGACGTACAGCACGTACGACGGGACTAGAAAACGAAAAATACTAGAAAAATACTTGCTACTGAGCATGCGTCCTTTTTGGTACGCCGGACCATACTACACACGACCGGATTATCCGCTGGACTGCCAAGTCCAGCGGATAATTTGAAAACAAAACCTGAAACTTTAGTCCGCCGTACTTTGGCCAAAAAAAGTCCGCCGGCGCCCACACACGAGGGGATTATCCGCTGGACTTCGGTCCAGCGGATAATCCCGCGGGATAGTCCTTCGTGTGTACGCGGCATAAGCTGCACTGTGCATGACTGCCTATCAAGTTTTGATAATTGCAGTAGCAATTTTTTTCTTTGGCTTTACGTGTGATATGTGTGGCATATAGGTATATAGTTTGTGAACATTATCATTCTTCAATCTAAAGGGAGCTTTTGATTTCTGCAGGAACCAGAGTATACAGCCCTCCAGAATGGGTGGGCTTCCGGAGATATAAGGCCGTTCCAGCGGCAGTCTGGTCTCTGGGCATCCTGCTGTTCGATATGGTCTGCGGTGACATCCCCTTCGAAAGAGACCAGGAAATTCTACAAGCGCAGCTAAACTTTAGGACCAAAGTGACCCCAGGTAAGACAGGCACAAGGTACTTGCATTGTGTTATGAGTCTGAATCTTCAGATCAAAGTGGCATAGTCTGGGAATCTCATTGATAATTAAAAGTAATATTAAAAGGTAGGTTTTTAACAAAGGGCTATGTACATTGAGACAGCTGAGCCAACATTTACTCTGAAAGTGCAAAAAATTTAATGTAGTGTTTTGTATTACTCTTTTTATTTATTATGTTAGGGACTAAAGACATTCATATTTGTTTTTTCTTTTTTAGTCAAATATTATAATAAATATTGCATGTGGTTAGCAGTTTTAGCAGGTGGTTGGTGAACTGAAGCAGGTGGTGGCATAGGCTCAATTAGCATGTTACTACTATTCTGGTTACTTGCCCTGCTGGAAAAAAATAATTGTTTACAAGCCCCAATAGCTTAAGATTAAAGCAGAACTTCAGTAGACATAAAAAAAATATATATATATATATATAGATAGATAGATAGTTCTATTATATATAGATAGTTCTATTAAAGTGATTGTAAAGCTCCATTGCAATCCAACAATGTGCACTAGAGCCTCGGCTCTCTGTGGACTCTCTCTCCTCATTGGCTGTTGATCACAGTCAGTGAGCCAATGAGGAGAGAAAAAGGGGGTGGGGCCAAGCCACAGCTCTGTGTGTGTGTGTATATACACGGAGAGCAGTGGCTCAGGAAGGAGCCTGCTTGGGTGCCCCCAGAGCAAGCTGCTTGCTCTGTGGGCACTCAAGAGGAGGGAGGGGCCAGGAGCTCTGGCAGAGGACGGAGCAGGTAAGTATCACATGTTTTTTTTTTTTTGTTTGTTTTTAATTGCCTTTTAATATTACTTTAAAAACTCATTAAGATAAATAAAAATGATTCTGTAATGTTCTGAACCAAAGAGGTGGCTTGGATGAGCTACAAAACCTCTTCAATATTCACATGCTTGTGGCTATTAGTAGCTATAACATGGGAGACATGGGAACCTTCATAGACATGTCTCCTATAACATGGAGATATGGGAACCTTCATAGACATGTCTCCTATAACATGGAGATATGGGAACCTTCATAGACATGTCTCCTATAACATGGAGACACGGGAACCTTCATAGACATGTCTCCTATAACATGGAGACATGAGAACCTTCATAGACATGTCTTCTATAACATGGAGACATGGGAACATTCATAGACATGTCTCCTATAACATGGAGACATTGTAACCTTCATAGACATGTCTCCTATAACATGGAGACATGGGAACCTTCATAGACATGTCTCCTATAACATGGAGTCATGGGAACCTTCATAGACATGTCTCCTATAAAATGGAGACATGAGAACCTTCATAGACAGAAAAAAAAACTGTTTTTGCTGCAATGCTCATCTGCATTTAGGAGCCGTCTCATGCAGTCCTTTTGTCTGCCACTAGATGTCCTCAGTATTGTAAGTTGAATGATGATCTGAATTCAACCCATTTCCTCTGAGCCTAGGCTGTCATAGACCCTCCCCTGACCTCTCACTGGAAAGGGAAAGGAGAGGCACCACAGTGATGAGATCATATCTCTATCACATTGCTTTCTCTTCCTGTAAGCATGCTTCTTGTCAACACATGAACGTATTGGTTCTTTGTGCTACTTTTTCCTGTCCCACTCTAAGCTATGCTGTACAGGGACAGAAGGTGACTGACAAATTCCACACTGCTTGTTTAAAAGAACAAAAAAAAAACGTATTTATTATGAACACAAACTGCATTTCTTTACATCTCTTATATCTCCCTAGAATTTAACTTTAGTAAATGTGTGACTGCTTCCCTTCGCTATTACTTCCTGCTATATTTATATAGGATGGTATAAAGATTGTTCTCTGTAGAAAACCTATAGTACTCTTGTGACACCAAGTATCATAGTTGCAGCTTGTATTAAATGTTTTTATATAAAAAAAATTAAAAAAAATAAAATAGGCTGCAACATTACATAAATATCTTTTGTATGCTGGTCCCAGGGAAGCCATATTTAAAATGTCTCTCTTTCTCTCTCTTTTCAGAATGTGAAAAATTAATCCGATGGTGTTTATCCACACGCCCTTCTGACCGCCCCTCACTTGAACAGATAGTCCAGCATCCGTGGATGAAAGAAGACCGCACGTAATGTCAAAACAGAAGGCCAAAGAATTGAAACACACTACAGAGACTGTTTCGCTATTGTGCCCGGCCTCTAGGGGGCACCACTCCATGGACACTGCAAATGGTGTTATACCCTCATATTGCTGCAACTAGCAGTGATATTTTAGGTGTGATGGGTAATACTATTAGCTGGACTGACTCATGTGTCATCAGCAGGAAGGCCTGAATATGGCACTAACAGTTCGTGTTACACCTAGCTGTGACTCATAGCCTGTGTCAACTCAGGGAAAGTAGGTGTGTTGGGTAACCTGGTTTTACAGGACGGTCTTCCTAAGAAACAGAGGATTGCCAAAGCAATCATTGCAACTTGCAGAAGTCCTTAACTATAGGTGACGGGCTTTAAAGGGAATGATTATGGGCCCTTTAAACTCCATCTTGAATTCAAAACCATCTGCAAAACACTGACAGCTTTATTGCAACATTGTGAAAGTGAGTGGAGAAGCAACCCCCTATGGGGACACCTTACACCTGATGTTTAACTCCTCTGATCCCATCTAAAGATGAAGTTGGGTGGGGGTGATCTTTAAAACAGTATTAAACCCAAAACTAAAAATATAATATATTGCAGCTGACCGGTCATTAGATGTGGTGGATGCATTCGTTTTATTTTCCCTCCGTTTTTACCTGGTGATCTGGCCAGTAACACACCTCCTTTTATTAGAGTGCCCCCACGCTGGATGAAGGAGCACAGGGGGCACCTTTGGATATCATTCTGGGGGAGGGCTAGTTGTACTAGCAGATTTAGATATACTAAAAAACTGAAGACAAACTCCAGATACCATTTATAAGCAGTTTACAGTTTTATACCTTTTGAGATAAAGGTTTTACTTAAAAAAAACGTTTCATTGCAAGTACCCCTGCCAGTGTTATATGATTTGCCTCATCACTGTAATGGATATTTCTGAAAGGGATCTTGTTCTTTTGAAAAACAACAGACCGGATGGATCACTAGATAAAAAATAGAAAAACAGAAAGCCTTAAAAAAAAACGAATGCAGCCACCCCATCTAAGACTTGGTAAGCTGCAATATAGTAAAATTTTGCTTTTGGGTTTAATACTGCATACCCCCCAACTTTTTGAGATGGGAATGAGGGACACCTATTAGCAAAAGTATGTAGGCATAGGAAACACACACCCTGCCACGCCCCCTTAAAGGAAAATTATGCAAAATAAATTCGTTGGCTAAACCCACAAGTGCTTTTTTTACCACTACTATTCCTTTATATTGGCTTTTGACCTTTACAAATGCAGCAATTTTTGTCACTGTTTCAAAGATAAATAGTGTATTTTATATACAACTATATAGATCAGACCAAAATGAGGAGGAAAGAGGGACAGAGAGACTTTGTTCCAAATCAGGGACAGTGCCTCCAAATCAGGGACAGTTGGGAGGTATGATACTGTTTTAAGTAAACCCCAATGGGGATTGAGTAATAAATGCACTGAAGATGCTATTGAAGTTGGACCCTGTGGCCATCAAGCCCAAACTCTTGGGTTGGTCAAGCCCGTTATCCCAAATCTGAGCCAACTGGCTGGAGATTGGTTGAATATGGGTGGTGGCTGGGTCTTTAAAACATCATGATTTTAAAGCGTCATTACACATAAATGTAATATTTTGGTATAGGTGGGGCTTAGTGGGCTGAATCAGATCTGGCTTTCTATATGTCTTGAAATCTCCATCAAGAGGTCTTCCTGCAACCATTTCCAACTCTGTTCCTGTCCACATGTTTTTTTTTTTTCTTGCATTCTCCATAATTAAAAAAAAAATCCAGCAGAGAGAGCGGGAAACCCTGATAATACTCACAGCAGAACTCATGAGATCTCACCAATGAGTCTCTGATGAAACAAAAGAAACCATTGGATGATTGAACTCTCCACCATCTACCACACAGGAATATTGGATCTTGGGGAAGTGACCCTTTAAATAGTCTGCTTGGCAGAATTGTCATCCTCTTTCTGAGAGGTATAAAATCCCCTATGCTTCTATGGGGAGAGTAAATACTTGTGTATTCATTCATTACCATGTACAGTTTTCCATATGTTTTAATGTGAAATAAAATGTGTAAATATGTTTTATAAAATCTATTTAATAAATTGCCGAGAGGCGTGTTTTTTTTTACAAAAATATGATGTGTCTCAGTGTTTTTTATAATAAAAGTATTGCCAGCTCGGCAAAGAGAAAAAGCCCAATCCAAATAGCTGTTGCCTAACGATACTCAGTCTTGTGAGCCGAAAATAGTTTATTGATCTGTGGTGGTGAAGCTCTGCATATTGCACTCCTTTCTTTTGTGAACACAATCAAAAGTGATTTTTGTTTGCACCGTTTTTTTTAATGGATAAAAAATGGCTTGATTCTTCATCAGGTTTATATTACTATCCTACAGGCAGAGGCGGCTCTAGGCTTTGTGAGGCCTTAGGCAAATCTTAGACATGAGGCCCCACTCATGCCCAAAATGGGAAAAATAATTAAAGCAATAGAAATTAACTGTATAAATTGCATGATATTCCCTTCAACTGTAACACACACAGCGGGCGAATTAGGCGGCCGCGAGGCCCCTAGGAGTGCGAGGCCTTAGGCGACTGCCTAATTTGCCTAATTAGAGAGCCGCCTCTGCCTACAGGGGATATTGAGAGTCACCCCATCACTAGGACATGCCCAGCAGGGGTACAGACAGTAATATCTCAGAATAGCTAATAGATCCAGATGATGTGGGGAGCTAAAAATATTTTAAAAAGTTCAATGTGTCCTTAAAAGTTGTATACCCAGTGCAGTGACTGGCCTCAGAGATGAAACAAATCCTCCTACATACGTCAACATCCTGTTTTCTGCAATCTTCTCTACTCTACATCTGTTAAAAGTCCAGAATTTATTAAGATTGTCCGAGCTTTCAGAAAGCAGGGGACAGAGATCTGAAGTAACACTCTACAGAGCTCAGAGAGAGCTCATGGGAGGGAAGGGACACACCTCCTTCACACACCACACAGGAACAGAGTTAAGGCTGTCAATCACAGGCGGTGTGCTGAAGTTCCTCCCCCTGTCATCTTTTTTTTCTCTTGGTGTCAGAAAATCTTTTCAGAAGTGACTCATGCTAATGGCAAGGGAATGGGGCAGCAGACATAAATTACACTTAGTGCTCTGGATTGAGACAAGTACACATTATAGAGGGATATGCTTTGTTCATATTTCATGTCTGAGGTTTACAACCACGTTATAAATCTAACTGGGCTCCATCCTGCTCTACCTTCAAATCCTCCATGTTGATTTGTTGGGCAACCCGTCACATTAAGGCCGAGAATGACATTTGTGTGGTAACACTTGTTGCCACTGCAGCACAGGTACGTTGCCATTGAAAATAAATGGCACCCCAGCATACAGATGCCTAGAGCCCTCTCTGCTGCACCAAGTGGGGGAATCCATTGCAAACCACAACCTCGACACCATAGCCTGCACTTTATAAATGGGCTACAAAATGTGGGCTGAGATATGGAGCTTGCCGTTTCATATGGAGAGTGATATTCACTCTCTGTTGTAAATGGGCCACCAGATATTGATTCTACATAGACATGAATCTCTTAAGGGGAAATCTCTCCAGTTGCAGAATGGAAGGCAGTAAAACAAGAATATACTGTATGCAGGGGCGGACTGACAACTCATGGGGCCCCCGGGCAATAGGAGATTATGGAGCCCCACGGTATACACACACACAGTATACAATCACACAGTATACACATACATGTACACACAGTATACACAGACATGTTTCTATTGGCTGAGAAGGTACTGGAGAGGTGGGGCAGCTATAATCTCAGGATTTTTAGACCAAAAGGATGTCGATAAGGGACATTTCAGAAACAGATGTAAAAAAAAAAAAGAATTTTTACATACTGTCCCTGGTTTTACTGAGGCTGGCAACCCTGATGGGGCCCCCTAGTGGCCCGGGGCCCTCGGGAAGTGCCTGAGTGGCCGAATGGTCAGTCCGCCCCTGACTGTATGAAGGAAGCTGAGACACGCACTGCCCCAAAACTAGCATGACTTTGCAGGAATCGGGCTATAGCATCCTCTAGAGCTGGATTTTAAAGAAAACTTGTACTGAAAGATATATAGAGGCTACCACTGATGATCTCTTTCTTAAAATGCCCCTCTAAAATCTGGCTGTCCCTTTATATCCCTGGTGCCCAATCTGCAGTGCAGTGGCCCTTTGGGCCTTATTGTGTGGCCCTCAGAACCCTGCCACCAGTATTCTGGGTTTTGGTGCCTACTCTGGAGTGGAGAAAAATATTCTTCTAGTAGTTAAATGGCATGGTTTATTGCTTTTCTACTATCTTAGATGTAGCAATATGGACTACAATTGCAATGAACTGTTATTCCCTGCCCTATCTGTATATTATATTTTCTCTCTAGTGCCTGGTGTTACTAAACTGACATCATATTTGTGAGCCCAACCAAAGGGATTGTGGGATTAATAGTTCCACCAGATGGCTATTCCCCTGCATGGCTATACGCCCAGACCCTATATCCCAGGGATCTTTGCTACCATCAGGGTGATTGCTGGGAAGGTCTATAAAAGAAACCAGAAACCGCCCCAGGCTCTCTTCTTCCCGGGCCTCATGTGTGAGGGATCTCTCCGTGCTGGGAGAGTGAGATTGCGGTCTACCACGTGGGTTTACAACCTTCTTGCCCAACCGAGAAGGGGTTCAGCGCTGCCTGCTGTTCATTGGACATCTGACCAGCACCAACTTGACCATACAGCAACCCACACTTCGTGTTCTGAATTCGGGTGATCATCACAAGTGGGTCCGCAGTCAGGACGTCTATTCGGGAGTCGCTGTCTGGAAGGTGCTTGATCGGCCTGGTTGTTGGTGAGAGGGTAACTGCCCACCTTTGCAAGTATTTCCTTGGTTGTTTTACAGGGACATTGTGTACAGACAGCTTTACTTCGGGAACACTTCACTGCACTTCTATTCGAACACTGTACATAGGCATTTTTAGCTGCAGTAAGCACGAGATATACTACCACTCTGTTACTTCACCTTATTGGATACAGTTAATAAACTCTAACTGCCGGTGAAGACCATCAGATCTGCAACGGGACATTCTGTCATTGCTACTTAAAGGGCCCTAATACCATCCTTGTTTAGCTTCATCTCTCATTAGGAAAAAGGTTGAACAGGCCGGCCTGGGTTTCTCTTTCTAGAAGTATTGTCAGAATCTATGCTTAACTTTGCTTATCCTTTCAGGGTATGTTCAAGTGATGTTCCATTGTACATATGTGTATATATAGCATCCTGTTGTTGCCAACTGTCTTAACTGTTTTAGTGGGGGAATCATTCTACCGAGCTGGTGTTGTTATCCAAAGCTCAGTTGAACCATTACCTCTCTTGTACAACTATATCTTATCTGAAGCATTCTAGTAAATGTTAACAGAATATAAACATTATGAGTGCTGTCTTATTACTCAAAGGTGTTGCAAGGATGTTTGAACCCAGAGTGTCAGGTGAGTTGGAATGTTCACAGGGTCATGGCGATGCAGATGAGCAGGTAAATCCAAGCAGTCCCCAAGGGGGCAGTGCTACGTACATTTACCTGTCTTGTCCTTTTTCTCTTTTCATGTTTTGTTTTCCTCTAATCTTTTGAGAGAAATATCAAATTTAACACAAAACATTTTTAAGGGGGCTGTAGAGAGCACAAATGTGAAAACATTGATTTTGTAAAGGGGCTGTAATAGCAGTGATCTCCAACAGTCTCATTTAATATGTCTCTAGTCTATGACTGTCTCCTGAAGCATGTCCACGGTCTCCGACAACTCCTATAGCATGTTCACCATCTATGACCAATCTCTTACGGCAGGCCTGCAGTCTCTGACCATCTTCAGTAGCATGCCCATAGTCTCTGATTATCTCTTGCTCATGGTATCTGACCATGTCCTATAGCATGCCTATAGTCTCTGCCCTCTCTTGTAGCATGCACATAGTCTCTGATGATCTCCTATAGCATACCAATAGTCTCTGACCATCTTCAGTAGCATGCCCATAGTCTTTGATCACCTCTTGTTGCATGCTCATGGTATCTGACCATGTCCTATAGCATGCTTGTAGTTTCTGCCCTCTCTTGTAGCATGCACATAGTCTCTAACGATCTCCTGTAGCATGCCTATAGTCTCTGACCATCTTGAGTAGCATTCCCATAGTCTCTGACCATCTTCAGTAGCATTCCCATAGTCTCTGACCATCTCTTGTAGCATGCTTATGGTATCTGACCATGTCCCATAGCATGCCTATAGTCTTTGCCCTCTCTTGTAGCATGCACATAGTCTCTCATGATCTCCTGTAGCATGCCTAGTCTCTGGCCATCTTCTGTAGCATGCCTATAGTCTCTAACCATCTTCTGTAGCATGCCTATAGTCTCTGACCATCTTCTGTAGCATGCCTATAGTCTCTGACCATCTTCTGTAGCATGCCTATAGTCTCTGACCATCTTCTGTAGCATGCCCATAGTCTCTGACCATCTTCTGTAGCATGCCTATAGTCTCTGACCATCTCTTGTTGCATGTCTACAGCATCTGATAGCTTTAAAAGGCATTCAGTGAATATTATGTGCATCCCTTGACACACTTGAGGCCTCCTATATCAAGTATTTTGACCACCAATGTCCTATATTTTGAGAGATACTGACTTGGAAATAGCATACAGTCAGAGAAAAGGTCAGAAGTCCTGATTTGCATACTTGTTCCAGGTAACTAGCATTTGAAGAGTATACTCAGTAGCAGTGGCAGCTTACATATTTTCCCAGTGCAGATTTCCTTTAATCTCAAGGTATGGGCTTGGTCTGATAACCAGGTGCAGCCAGGTAAATATCTGTGCACGTCAGAGACACAGGTGACAGATGACAAGAGGAAGTTGTTGTTTGATTGTCCCACATCTGCTTCCGTGTATTTTCCAGGATGGGACCTGAGTCACCTTAGCAAATGATGTCAAAGACTAGATAAACATCAGATGCAAATATACACTGCTTTACCCCCTCATGTTATGTTGTTCCTCCCCGACCAGAAGGCTTCAAAGTGTATGAAAATCCTAACAATAAACTTCTCTTATTTGCTCCCCTTTGATCTGTTAATTATACATTTGAAAGAATTTTGTTAGATCGGTTTGATATGTGCAAAAAATACCTGTTCATCCTGCCAGAAACCCAAATAGTTGAGAATGCTCTGTGCTCTCTGTCTGTGCTGTTATTAGTTAGTACAGTTCCCAGTTCTGTCTGGAGACTACAGAACACCTTCCCTCTTTGATACCGAGATGTGGGGAAGGGGGAGTCTGTTCTGTAGTCATGACATACTGCCTACCTTAGTGTGACAATGCAGAATCTCTTTAGATACAGTACAGTGAGTGTTGTCACCCTTGGACAGGAAGTGTGTTACTGGCAAGATCACTAGGTAAAATAAAGGAGAAAACCTTAAAAAAGAAAGCTAATGCATCCACCACGTCTAAGGATTGTTAAGCTGCAACATAATCCATTTTTCTTCTTGGCTTTAGAAACATACATTAAGGTCCAGAAAGACATAGATGGGCGAGTTTGGGGTGGAGGAACTTGACTGGCCTGCACAGAGTCCTGACCTTAACCTGATAGCACACCTTTGGGATGAATTAGAGTGGAGACTGCGAGCCAGGCCTTCTCATCCAACATCAGAACCTGACCTCACAAATGCTCTTCTGGAAGAATGGTCAAACATTCCCATAGACACACTCCTAAATCTTGTGGACAGACTTCCCAGAAGAGTTAAAGTTGTTATAGCTGCAAAGGGTGGGCCAACTCAATATTAAACCCTACGGACTAAGACTGGGATGCCATTAAAGTTCATGTGCGTGTAAAGGTAGGAGTCCCAATACTTTTGATAAGTGTAGGTGTATTCACCCATTATTACAATATCCAGGTTGGAAAATCAAAACATAATCTGACTGCTTTGGACAGCATCACTATGTTTCCATCACTATGCTCTTCTTTAACTACCTGAGATCCGCGCTATAGCCGAATGACGGCTACAGCGCGGATCTGATGTGCTTGAACGATGTCTATTGACGTTGTCCCGGCCACGAGCTGCCTGCGCGCCCCCTCTCACAGACTCGCTGGATCACAGATCCGAGTAAGGGGTCGATCCCGACCCCTTACCACGTGATCAGCTGTCAGCCAATGACAGCTGATCATGTGATAATAACAGAGCCGGTAATCGGCTTTTTTTCCTCCTCGCGCTGACAGGAGAAAAAAAAACAAAGCCGATCACCTGCGGCAGTGAGAGGGACATCCAGTCCCTCTCACTGCAATGTGCCCAGCAATGTGCCCAATCCATGGTGCCCACCTTTGCCCAATTAAAGTGCCGCCATCTCTCAGTGCCCACAGTGCCATCTCTCAGTGCCCACAGTGCCATCTCTCAGTGCCCACAGTGCCAGTGCTGCACATCAGTGTCACCTGCCAGTGCTCATCTGTGTCACCTACCAGTGCCCATCAGTGCCACCCATCAGTGTCATCCATCAGTGCCCATCGGTGCCACCCATCCGTGCCCATCAGTGCCATCTTTGCTGTCCCCATCAGTACCGACTTATCTGTCCACACCAGTGCAGCCTATCAGTGCCAACCAGTGCAGCCTATCAGTGCCCACCTGTGCCGCCTCATCAGCGCATATCAATGAAGCAGAAAAATTACCTGTTTGCAAAATGTTATAACGAACTATTAAACATGATTTATTTATTTTTTTAAATTTTCCATCTTTTTTTGTTTGTTTAGCAAAAAATAAAAACCCCAGCTGTGATTAAATACCACCAAAAGAAAGCTCTATTTGTGAGAAAAAAATGATAAAAATTTCATTTGGGTACAGTGTTGTATGACCGCGCAATTATCATTCAAAGTGCGTCAGCGCCAAAAGCTGAAAATTGGTCTGGTCACGAGGGGGGTTTAAGTGCAAAGTAATCAGGTGGTTAATAAATAGGCCTATATGAGCAGTCAGCTTTCTGAACAATTTTGAAGAAATGGTGCATTTGATGTAAATCTGTGTCTTAGCGCCATCTAGTGTATACTTAAAGAATTAGATCACCAAAGTAGTTTATGCCATAAAAGTGAGACGTGCAAATACCTTCTGTTTTAAAAAGGCTCTACTAAGCTTTTTGGTTGCTTTAAAGTCCTCCTATGACAGCCTGTTTGGTTATACTGTTGTTGGTTTGCAAGCTCTATTCCACAGAAGTCATCGTTTCCATAGGCCGCAATGATGATGGGCAACATCCTTAAACCAGTCATACACACATTGACTTCTCTCTTTCAGCCCCTGGGCTGAATGAGAGAAAATCCGAAAATGTATTAATTCATGCCAAGCAATTCGTACTATTGTATACAGACAGCCACTGCATCCACTGCTGCCTGATTATTTGAAAAGGGTCTACATCTGTGTCAGTCTATTTAATTTTTTTTCACCCCCAAAAATTTTTATTAAACAATTTGTACAGACAGGATAATTTTACATGGTATACAGGCAAAACTTCCATTACAAAGAGAAAAAAAAGGAGGAGAAAATAAAAAAAATAAGGGTATATCAATACACATAGTAAATTCCAGGCATATCGGTGTGACAAACAGAGGAGTGACAAAGAGGATAAATATGTGGAATCCCACGCAAGAATCAGTTCATAGTTCAATTACATGTCGTAGGTAATGCTTCTGGATAATCAAAATACCATTCAAATACAGGTTTCGGAATCTCGCAACCAACGGTCCCAGATCTTATTGTACTTGGCTGGGCATCCTCTGTTAATGTATAAGATTTTTTTGTAAGAGGGTATTATTTACTTCCGCTATCCAGTCAGTAAAACTAGGAGGCTTCGGTCTCATCCACTGCCTAGCAATAACTTTCCTGGCTGAGAATAGTGTTTCATGTAAAAAGATTTTTGTAAATTTGTCAATCTCAGAGTCAGGGAATATCCCCAATAGGCACGGCTTCGGATCCAAAGTGAGGGGTGAGCCCATAGTATTGTGGATGAAATCTACTATCTGCTTCCAGTAACCTTGTATTGAGGGGCAAGCCCATATTAAAGAAGAAGTAAACCCTAATGGGTTTACTTCCTCTTTGTTTCCCTGCAAAGGTAAAGCATAATGGACTACTATGCATCGCATAGTAGTCCATTATGTGTCACTTACCTGACACAGGTGCCAGCGAAGTCACCACTGTCCCCTTGTGTACAGAGCCTCCATCTTCTTGGTGGGTCTTGCGGCTCTGGCGCTGTCATTCGATGGCGCCGCAATGACGTCACTCCCGCGCATGGGAGCCGCCACTCGTGGCATATCACCGTTGAGAGCGGTGCCTGTCTTTTGGTAAATATCTTCTAAACCGTGTAGGTTTAGGAGATATTTATTGGACCCACAGGTAAGCCTTAATCTAGGCTTACCTGTAGGCCAAAGTGGTTTGTAAGGGTTTACAACCACTTTAACCACTTCCCGACCGGCGCACACAGATATACGTCGGCAGAATGGCACGTACAGGCAGGAGGGCATATATATAAGTCCCTCCTTAATGCCTGGCGCGCTCCCGCGCCGGTCGGGACCCCTGTGAGGCCGGTCGCGGGTCCCGCGGACTAGATCGCCGCGGGGACACCCGCGATCGTCTCACGGGAAGGCTGAACGGGGAGATGCCGAGATAAACAGCATCTCCCCATTCTGCCTAGCAACTAGTGACGCCGATCTCTGCTCCCTGTGATTGGAGCAGAGATCAGCATTCACTAGCTGACAGCCACGCCCCCCCACAGTAAGAAACACACCCCTAGGCATACTTAACCCCTACACTGCCCCCTTGTGGTTAACCCCTTCACTGCCAGTGTCATTTATACAGGAATCAATGCATTTAAATAGCATTGATTGCTGTATAAATGACAATGGTCCCAAAAATGTGTCAAAAATGTCCGATGTGTCCGCCATAATCTCGCAGTCACAATAAAAATCGCTGATCGCCGCCATTACTAATAAAAAAAAATTATTAATAAAAATGCTATAAAACTATCCCCTATCTTGTAAACGCTATAACTTCTGCGCAAACCAATCAATAATCGCTTATTGCGATTTTTTTTACCAAAAATATGTAGAAGAATACGTATCGGCCTAAACTGAGGAAAAAAAATGTTTTTTTATATATTTTTGGGGGATATTTATTATAGCAAAAAATAAAAAATAATGTGTTTTTTTTTCAAAATTGTCGCACTTTTTTGTTTATAGAGCAAAAAATAAAAACCGCAGGGGCGATCAAATACCACCAAAAGAAAGCTCTATTTGTGGGAAAAAAAGGACGTCAATTTTGTTTGGGAGCCACGTCGCACGACCGTGCAATTGTCAGTTAAAGCGACGCAGTGCTGAATCGCAAAAAGGGGCCTGGTCCTTTGGCTGCAAATTGGTCCGGTCTGAAAGTGGTTAAATGGAAGAATGTACCCACTTCCATAGGTTGGACTTGATGGACTTGTGTCTTTTTCCAACCTCACCTACTATGTAACTATGTAACTTCCCCAAGACACATAAGGCAAGAACTAGGGTGTCCTCTTTTGAATCTGGCTACTCTTAAAGATGTGAGATATGCTCGGTGTAAGATATATATTTGGGACAGTCTATCAGAAAGCTTAGGGGAGACGACCTTGCAGGAATCTAGCACCTTGCTCCACTCTTCAACCCCTAGTACACCTACCTCCCCCTCCCAATGTGGTTTAATGTCATATGCCAATTTGGTTGAAGAAGGGGTAATAAGCACACTGTAGAAGGTTGATATAAGTTTTTGAGGGTCTGCGTTTTTGACTATTGCTATAATAGCGTAGGAGTGGGCAGTGGAATAGATTGAGGAAACTGTCAGTATATGGCATGGCGGACTTGTAGGAATCGAAAGAACATATGATTTGGGAGCACAGATTCACTTTGAAGGCCATTAAACATTTTAAGATTCCTGGTTGAAAGGAGGTGATGTAAGTAGTATATCCCCCGTGCACCCCAGATCTCTGTGTTAGGAATCTAGAGGAATTCAGATAGCAATTTGTTGTGCCATAAAGGAGTAAAGTCATTATATTGTGGTATCTCTAACTTAACAGAAGCGAGATCCCATATTCGTCTGTAGTGTTATAATAAGGTCTTACTTTCTCCTTCAGAGCCAGCTCCCCCAGATCCCACTGCAATCGCACAAATTGGGTCTGAGGTTTGTTGTGCCCAAGTTGGGCAGAGGAGTTTACTAAATCTCTCCTTGTCAGTTTTATCTATGTGGAATAGTTGGGACAATTGGGATGCTATGTAATTAGGATTTTGGTTGGTGGGGTTCTTGAGAGTCCGCCAAGCCAGTTTATGTCTGTTGCTACCCCAGACAAAGGGCTTAAGCAGGGCCTCAAAGGATTTAAAGTATTTCAGGGGTAGGTAAATCGGGGTCTGCCAAAGGATATAAAGTATTTTAGACAACAGTACCATTTTTAATAAATTTATGTGACCCCACACTCCTAAAGGTAGGCAAGCCCATATTTGTATTTTGGATCTGATTAAGGTGTAAAGGGGGTCGATGTTAAGGGGGATATAGTCAGCTGGGGGCCGGGATACATGGATCCCTAAGTACCTAGAGTAATATTTACTCACTGTAGCAGGAGTTGACCTTGTGTCCTAGAGGGTGGGAAGCTATAGACAGGTAAGATTTGGGACTTTTCCCAATTAATTCTAAGTCAAAAAATTACCCAAACTGTTCTATTGCTTGGGTGCATTTTGGAGAGAGGGACCCGAGTCGGCCAAGTACAGTAAGGTATCATCGACATACATACTGATTTTTTTCGTTAATGACCCCAGACTTAGACCCCGGATCTCTTGATTTTCTCGGATGGATATGGCAAGTGGTTCTGCTGCAAGGGCATACAATAGGGGGATAGCGGGCAGCCCTGGTGTGTGCCTCTAGTGAGGTCAACCCCTGTGGACGGCCATCCATTAGCCACTACTTTAGCCATCAGGGGTTGGTACAATAGTTGAATCCACTTGATAAACCTAGGTCCAAAGCCATATCCTTCTAAGCATCTCCATAGATACCCCCATTCCACCAAATCAAATGCTTTGGCCGTATCTAATGTCACCACCACTCGTGCACCGACATTATCATGTGTAGCTTTTAAGTTAATAAACAGTTTCCTGAGATTGAACGTAGTGTTACAACCGGGCATAAAACCTGCTTGGTCCGCATGTATCAGAGTCAGAATAACCTGGTTAAGACGAAGAGAGAGGATCTTGGCAAGTATTTTAATATCAACTTGGAGCAAAGAAATGGGTCTATAGGATTCTGGGTATCCTGGTTTGGGGATAAGTACTATGATTGCTTCCCTCATAGAGGGGGGTAATGCGAAAGGCTCGAAAAGGTGATTGTATAAGGCCAGTAATTTGGGAGTGAGTATTTCACTGTATTATGAGTAGAATTCAATGGGTAATCCATCTGAGCCTGGAGAATTGGATCTGGCAAGACTAGCTATTGCAGTTGTTATTTCATCAGTTGTAAGATTTGCTTCCAACATGGTTACTTGATCAGTTCAACTGTGGGAATGGGATTACTGTGAGAAAAAGGTGCATTATTTCCCCATCTGCAGGGTGCCATATATGTATATAACCCCTTGAAATAGTCCCTAAACTGAGAGGTGACACTGGGCGGGTCTGTGATCTGTCTACCCCCCCCCCCCCCCTCGGCGGGGTCATGCAATGAGATAACAACCGGTGGCCTATCCTCGCTATGAACCAAGTATGCTAGCAGTTTGCCCGCCCTTTCACCATGTTCAAACATCTTTTGTTTGGAGAAAAAGAGTTTGCGTCTGGCCTTCTCATAGTGCAGTTGATCCACCACTCTAGTTTGTAACCTGAAGAGGTCTGCCTGCACAGGAGAAGGGTCAGAGGCATATCGTTGTTCTGTAGAGGACAACTCCGCCACCACCTTATCAAAAGCAGTGGCAGAATCAGCCTTCAATATGTTGATGTGGGATACAAAGGACGTGCGTACATATTGTTTGAATGAGTCCCACACCGCAGAAGGAGAAGCAGAGTGACCATTCTCCAAAAAATACTGCTTCCATTTGTTCATGAGCTCGCCATCCACCGGTAGCAGGGAAAGCCAAAAGGGGTTTAAGTGGCAAGAGCGAGGCGGTTTATTAACAGGGATACTAAGAGTGATCCAGTAGGGGCTAAGGTCAGATAAAAGCCGGGGGCCAAAGGTTGTTTCACGTAACCGTAGCAGAAGCATGTGGGATAATAGAACAAAGTCAATACGGGACATGGTGTTGTGAGTGGATGAGAAGCATGAATATGCCCGAGTGTACGGATTTTTGTACCGCCAGGTATCTACTAGGTTAAAATTAGATATGAGTCTGGAAAATCTGGTGTCGCGTGTGGTCCCCGTGTGTGAGCCTGAGGCCTGGAGTCTGCTACATTAGGGTTTAGTGTTGTATTAAAATCTCCCATCCAAATTGGCTGCACAGCAGGGTAGCGAGTCATGAACATGAATCCCTCTGTGATAACAGTAATGCAAAAAGGAGGTGGGACATAAGAGGCTAACAACAGTAAATGCTCTCCATGTAACTTAGCATATAAAAAGACATAGCGCCCTTGGGGGTCAAAAGAAATATCACATAACTCAAAATGTAAGATTTGGCAATGAGAACTGAGACTCCTTGAGCATGGGATGTGTGGGTAGAGTGAAAAGCCAACCCAACCCATGGGCAACGGAGTGCCATCTTCAGGCAACCCCCCCCCCCCACATGTGTGTCAACCAGCACCATCACATCTGCGTGCTGCCTCTTGAGGAAGGAGAGAACTGCCGACCATTTAATCTTGTTGCGCAGGCCTCTCACATTCCAGCAACCTCCGCTTCTCTGGAAAGTTAATGAGGATATCAAAATTCACCCATGGTATTATCAGAAGCAAACCTAGAAATAATAAGTAAGAAAAAAGGAGTACATCTCCTGTGTCAGTTGTAAATATATCATGCTGAACATATTGCTGCTCAGTATAGTATAGTAAGAACATTCCTCACCCCACACCCTCCCCGACTGGAGTGGGCATTAACCCAAAAAATAGTCCAGATATCAGCTAGGAAAAAAGGACTGGTTGCTAAGGAATGGAGATAAAGAAACAACAAAGATAGCTTAGGTAACTGAAGCAAAAGGTGGAATTGGTACACTGTCCATAGTAGTAGATTACCAGTTACCAGTGTTACACACTCCATGCAGAGCCTGTGAACGACATAGAACAGAACCCATTATCCAGACCAAGCAGCATAACTGTGTTTCCTAGTTGAAGGTTGGGTGAAGTTTTGCTGCACTTTGCATGCGTCTAGTAGGACAGAGGTGTCCCTGGAGTCACACTGTCAAAAACAGGTATAAAAGGGCAAAGGGTAATCTTGAACAGTAACTGGACCCTATAAGGAAGGCTGCATTCCTGGGGGGCATTTTTTTAAAGTATTCAGTGAAATAACAACTGGTCATTCAGTGGAAGTTCCCCTAAATTAAAGTAACTGAGGCACATAGGAGAACATAATTGGGATTTGGTTTGCCTGCATCATGGCTGGTAACTTTAGTGTAGCCATGGATTAGCCTGTTTGCCGTCATTTTGCTTCCATGAAGCTCTGGCGACGATGCTGGATCTCTGCTGAAAAGTCAGGAAATATAGCCACCTTAATATTCCCATGAGGTATATTGCCCTGGCCAGTCTCAGAGCTGCATCCCGATCCTTGTAATTAAGAAATTTGGCTATGAATGTGCGGGGGGACCCCTTGAGGAGGAGGTCTGGCCGGCATGCCATAGGCTCTTTCAACTGCCAGGGTGGGTGAAAAGGCCTCCCAGCCATAGGTGGTAATGAGTAGTTACTCAAGGAACATGGTTGGGTCCTTACCTTTGCACCTTCAGGAAGCCCAATAAAGTGGATGTTGCACCTCCTGAGCCTGTTCTCCATGTCATCCTGCTTTGCCAGTAGCTGGTTGATTTGTAGCTGCATGCTGTCAGACCCCATTTGAAAATGGTGGGATGTCATCCTCCACTATACTGAGATGGTTTTCTGCCATCTTGACTCAGTCCCAGAGCTTCTGGAAATTTTGCTGGATAAGCAAAATATCCACCTTGACCTCCTTGATCTGTGCTGTCAGTGAGGTCCTGCAGAAGTAATTGCTTCTAGCAGTCTGTCTGTGTCTCCTCCCGCTCAACTGTGCCCATCAATGCAGTCTCAACTTTGCCCACCAATGCAGCCTCACCAGTGCCCATAAATGCAGCCTCACCAGTGCCCATCAATGCAGCCTCACCTGTGCCTATTAATGCAGGCTCACCTGTGCCCATCAATGCAGCGTAACCAGTGCCCATCAATGCAGCCTCACCTGTGCTCATCAGTGCAGCCTCAGCTGTGCTCATCGGTGCAGCCTCAGCTGTGCTCATCAGTGCAGCCTCACCAGTGCCTATCAATGCAGCCTCATCAGTGCCTATCAATGCAACCTCACCAGTGCTCATCAGTGCCCATCAATGCAGCCTCACCTGTACCCATTAATGCAGCCTCACCTGTGCCCATCAATGCAGCGTGACCAGTGACGATCAATGAGGGCGTGACCAGTGCCCATCAGTGCAGCCTGATCTGTGCCCATTATTGCAGCCTCACCTGTGCCCATTATTGCAGCCTCACCTGTGCCCTTCAGTGCAGCGTGATCAGTGACCATCAATGCAGCGTGACCAGTGCCCATCAAAGCAGCCTGACCTGTGCCCATCAATGCAGCATGCCCAGTTCCCACCAATGCAGCCTCACCTGTGCCCATCAATACAGAGTGACCAGTGCTCATATATGCAGCCACATCTGTGCCCATCAATGCAGCATCACCTGTGCCCATCAATGCAGCATGACAAGTGCCCACCAATGCAGCCTCACCTGTGCCCATCAATGCAGCGTGACCAGTACCCATCAATGCAGTGTGACCAGTGCCCATCAATGCAGTGTGGACAGTGCCCAACAATGCAGTGTAACCAATGCCCATCATTGCAGCGTGACCAGTGCAGAGGAAGAGAAAGGGGGGCTGAATCCTGGGCAGTATGTACAGGAAAGGAGTGTGGAGGGTATGATGGTGGGTAGTATGTAGAGTGTGGAGTGGGGATTGCCCGCTGTAACAGGTTTGAATTGCCATCTGCTTGCGGTCATACACAGTCCCGATTCCTGACCCGGCACCTGTGACAAACAGAACACGTCATGGCATTGGACCAGCGTTCTGTCTATCATTGGCGGCGGGACTGTGTGTGACAGCGAGCGCACGGCAATTCAAATGAAAGCTGTTACAGTGGGCAATCCCCGTTCTGTGATGACCTGGTCAGTTCGCCTCTTCTTCCTCTCTCTCTTCCCCTGGGTGATGGGTGGGAGAACGGGTCCCATTCAACTCCGCCTGCCGGCGGTGCCCGCTCACCGGCTCCGAGGCAGCCCATGCTCGCCCTCAATCATTTTCCACTCGCAAAATGCAAGTAGGCGAGTGGAAATTTTGAGGGCTGTATTAATCTATTCTGAATTTGCTAAGACGCTGACCAACAATTGGCTCTCTGATTATCTGAGAGCAAAAGGGATGTTCCCTTGTGGAAAGTGCCAAATGTGCACATACGTTGAGCCAACTAATGCATTCACGGACTCTGTTAAGGAAAAAAGGTACCAGATTAACCGCCTCCCGCCTGTCGTATAGACAAATGATGGTGGACGGGATCCTCTCTTGTTCTGGGCCGACGTCATGTGATCAAAGTGCCAAATCTCACTGCGATCGCGTGCCTCCGCGGGTGCTCAGTGCCGCAATTGCAGGTGCACTATGTGCCTGGGACAGCGCGTGACCCTGATCTCGGTAAAGATGATGATGCAGCTTTTTACCCATGTAATTAGCTGTGTCCTATCACAGCTAATCACATGTAAACATGCCAGTGCCATTTATCGGATTCCTCGCTTCACACTGACAGTGGAGACCTGTAAAGATAATTAGGACACTAATTATCAGTGCCCTGATTATCAGTTCAGCCTCAACAGTGCCCAGCAATGATGCCAGTCTGTGCCCATCAGTGAGGCCATTCTGTTCCCATCAGTGATGCAAGCCAGTGCTGTCTTTCAGTGCCTGCTCATCAGTGCCGCCTATCCGTGCCACCTATCAGTACCTATCAGTGCCAACTATCAGTGCCCATATGTGCCGCCTATCAGTTCCCATCAGTGCCACCTATCAGTGCCCATCAGTGATGCCTATCAGTGCTTATCAGTGCTGCATATCAGTGCCTCCACATTAGTGCCCTTTAGTGCCGCCTCACCATTGCCCATCCGTGCAGCCTATCAGTGACCATCAGTGCAGCCTCATCAGCACACATCAGTGGAGAAAAATCATTTATTAAAATTTTAGACTTTTTCTTTTTTTCAGCAAAATGTAAAAAACCCAGCAGTGATTAAATTTTAACCAAAATAAAGATCTATTTGTGTGAAAAAAATGATAAAAAATGAATTTGGGTACAGTGATGCATGACTGCGCAATTGTTATTCAAAGTGTGACAGCGCTGAAAGCGGAAATCTAGCCTAGGTAGAAAGGCATAAAAGTGCCCTGTAGGCAAGTAGGTAAAGATCAAATTAATTGTTCCACTTCCAGGGCGATATCAGGGTTGCTAATCTCCTGTGGCATTTTTTACTGACAAAACATGGGAAATGTACTGGCATTTGTAGAAGTCAACAATTTTTACAAACTATTAGTAAATGTACTGACAGTATGTACAGCAGAGGAGCACAGATGATATAATGAGGGGCAGTATATATAGGAGAGGAGTACAGAGGGTATGATGGTGGGCAGTATGTAAAGGAAAGGAGTGTAGGGGGTATGATGGTGGGAAGTATATATAGGAGAGGAGTACAGAGGGTATTATGGTAGGGAATATGTACAGGAGAGGAGTGTAGGGGGTATGATGGTGGAAAGTATGTACAGGAGAGGAGTGTAGGGGGTATAATGGTGGGCAGTATGTACGGGAGAGGAGTGTAGGGGGTATGATGGTGGGCAGTATGCACGGGAGAGGCATGTAAGGAGTATGATGGTGGGTAGTATGTACAGGAGAGGAGTGTAGGGGGTATGATGGTGGGCAGTATGTACAGGAGAGAAGTTTAGGGGGTATGATGGTGGGCAGTATGTACAGAAGAGAAGTGTAGGGGTTATGATGGTGGGCAGTATGTACAGGAGAGGAGTGTAGGGGGTATTATGGTGGGTAGTATGTACAGAAGAGGAGTGTAGGGCGTATGATGATGGGCAGTATGAACAGGAGAGGAGTGTAGGGCATATAATGGTGGGCAGTATGTACAGGAGAGGAGTGTGGAGGCTATGATGGTGGGCAGTATGTACAGGAGAGGAGTGTGTGGAGGGTATGATGGTGGCCAGTATGTACAGGAGAGGAATGTGGAGGGTATGATGGTGGGCAGTACGTACAGGAAAGGAGTGTGGAGGGTATAATGGTGGGCAGTATGTAGAGTGTGGAGGGTATGATGGTGGGCAGTATGTACAGGAAAGGAGTGTAGAGGGTATGATGGTGGGCAGTATGTACAGGAAAGGAGTGTGTGGAGGGTTTGATGGTGGCCAGTATGTACAGGAGAGAAGTTTAGGGGGTATGATGGTGGGCAGTATGTACAGAAGAGAAGTGTAGGGGTTATGATGGTGGGCAGTATGTACAGGAGAGGAGTGTAGGGGGTATTATGGTGGGTAGTATGTACAGAAGAAGAGTGTAGGGCGTATGATGATGGGCAGTATGAACAGGAGAGGAGTGTAGGGCATATAATGGTGGGCAGTATGTACAGGAGAGGAGTGTGGAGGGTATGATGGTGGGCAGTATGTACAGGAGAGGAGTGTGTGGAGGGTATGATGGTGGCCAGTATGTACAGGAGAGGAATGTGGAGGGTATGATGGTGGGCAGTACGTACAGGAAAGGAGTGTGGAGGGTATAATGGTGGGCAGTATGTAGAGTGTGGAGGGTATGATGGTGGGCAGTATGTACAGGAAAGGAGTGTGTGGAGGGTTTGATGGTGGCCAGTATGTACAGGAGAGAAGTGTGGAGGGTATGATGGTGGGCAGTATGTACAGGAGAGGAGTGTGGAGGGTATGATGGTGGGCACTATGTACAGGAGAGTAGTGTGGATAGTATGATGGTGGGCAGTATGTAGAGTGTGGAGGGTATGATGGGGCAGTATGTATAGAGTTGCCACCCCATCCCTTTAAACCCGAACACCTTTGAATTACACAGGTTCTGAGACTAATTAAATGCAGGTAAGGCACCAAGTGAGTTTAATTACCACCTTAATCAGCCACAGAACCTGTGTAATTAATATGTGTTCGGGTTTAAAGGGATGAGGTGGCAACCATAAATATGTACAGGAAAGGAGTGCGGAGGGTATGCTGGTGGGCAGTGTGGAGGGTATGATGGTGGGCAGTATGTTGAGTGTGGAGGGTATGATGGTGGGCAGTATGTTGAGTGTGGAGGGTATGATGGTGGGCAGTATGTACAGGAAAGGAGTGTGAAGGGTATGATAGTGGGCAGGATGTAGAGTGTGGAGGGTATGATGGTGGGCAGTATGTTGAGTGTGGAGGGTATGATGGTGGGCAGTATGTACAGGAAAGGAGTGTGAAGGGTATGATAGTGGGTAGCAGGTATTCTGGACAATATGTATTGTAGATAATGTAGGTGACTGGTTCTTTTAGCTGGGTTTTTCTGTGTGGTTGTTGTCATGACTACACACGCCAAGGGGGGACACAGACCAGGAAGCAAGCCGCCTAGAGCCGTTCCTTGGTTGCTATGGGATTCGGCCCGCCCTCCTCCTTGGCCGTAGGTGACGCTGCCCGGAAGTGAGCTGGCGCTGTCGCCGTGGTACGGCGAACCCGGAAGTGCAGCAGGACCGGGAGAAATGGCGGTGGGTGCGGGAGCTGGGGACGAGGAGAGGGATATGAAGCAGCTGCAGACGGAGTTGAAGGAGCCGGGGAGTCCACAAGGGAGAAGCTCTGGAGACAGTAAGTGGCCGGGCAACCACAAGGCGACCTGACAGCGGGGGAACTCTGGGACTTGTAGTTCCGCAGCACCTTGCAGAGCTCCCCTGCCAGCCCCGTGTATTTCTTGTGTACAGTATGCAGGATTACGGTGTGTACTTCAGTGTTGTACTTCTGTCATTGCTGCACTGTGTGTCTATGGGATGGTGTGTGATAATTGGAGGGACTGGTCTCCTCTCACCTTCTCTTAGGGTTTATTATCTGGTCAGAAGAGGTAGAATATTGGGGCTCATGGGGATTCCACCAATGACTCTGCACCTCTCCGCTCTCTATCTGTATGTCAGTCTCAGCTTTGTGAGTGGTTAGACCCCTGGTGCCCAACCTGCAGGGGGGCGTTAAATGTGGCCCTTTGGTACTTTGTGTGGCCCTCTGCTAATGTGTTTACCCATTGCCCTGTTAAAGTAGTGATTTACAAAAGTCACATGTAATATCTCCAGATGACCTCCTCTCCCCTCCGCAGTGTCTGACTATATCTTGTGTGTCTGGCTGCTGACTCTTATAATTTATATTCCATGAATTTTAGTTAACCTCCACTAATTTAGATGTGTGTGTGTGTGTGAGACACGACCCTCACCGCTATGTGCAGATTCCACTCCAGCCACATGTTCTATTTATTTTATAGTGATGGGTAAAACTAAAGTAGAAGTCCGTCACTATCCGCATGCACTGCTCAGTCCTAAAGTGATGCTGTCATTAGGGTTGCCACCTCATCAATTTAAACCTGAACACATATTAATTACACAGGTTCTAAGGATAATTTAATTCAGAAAATACACCAAGTGAGTTTAATTACCACCTTAATTACCCACACAACCTGTGTAATTAATGTGTTCGGTTTTAAAGGGATGAGGTGGCAACCCTACCTGTCCGGTCTTCCTAAAACGTGGCACATCCTGGAATAGAATCCAGTATCCTCTTCTGTCCTGGGACGGTGTCTTCTCCCTCCCCTCCAGCACTGAGTCCCATACTTCTGGGACTGTCGTATATGTCTGTTTTCCCCACCATGGTCCATTCTCTGTCACTACTGGGCTCAGCAGTGATGTAGAGGTCAGAGAATGGATACACAGCGAGGGATGCAGACATATTACACTTCTGAAAGTGATGAATGTTGAAGACAGAGGCTGCAGTGCTGAAAGTGGTGATTGTTGAAGACAGAGGCTGCAGTGCTGGGATGAAGGATGTAGGGGACCCAGGCCACAGGGGGGGTTTGAGTATAGTATATATTTTCTATTGCAGGATCTGCCATTAAGAACGGTTCTAAGTGGTTCTGGTTCTAAAGTCCAACATTTTTTTTTATTTTACTGTTATGCATTCTCTGTATTAAGGTAAAAATGCCCCACTAACTGTTTTATCCCCCACTATAAATACTTATCTGACTGCTTTCACCAATCCAGCGCTGTTCCAGCTGCAGCACTGCTCCTCTCACTTCTTGATCTCACTGGGGCACTGAGAGCTGTGAGCCATAGGCTCCCACTGCTGTCAGTCAAACATCTGTAAGGAGGAAGCAGGGGCATGGCTTACCACTGCTGTGTGCGTCAGTGGATGCACATGAAAGAACAAAATTATACAGCGCACACATGCAAAAACATGGGTGCCCCCCATAGCATCCAGCTTGCTAAGGAGGCACCCATAGCAGGGAGAAGCAGACATCGCCAGCAGGGGACTTCCAGAAAAGGAGGTAAAAGAACCGCTCTGTGCAATATTGTTGCTCAGAGCAGGTAAGTATAACTTCTTTTTTAGTTTAATGAAACAAATAACCTTTTAGTATCACTTTTAAGAGTTCAAGAATGCAACAAAACCTCCGCGCTCATTCCGTTCAACATCCAATGGTGTATGCATGGTGCCTAGATCAGGGGTCTCCAAACTATGGCCCTCCAGTTGTTTAGGAAATACAATTCCCATTATGCCTATTGCCTGGTCATGTCTCTGAATGCCAGCGCTTTACAATGCCTCATAGGGCGTGCAGTTCTGCAACAACTGGAGGGCTGTAGATTGGAGATCCTTGGCCTAGAAGCGGGGAAACTCCAAGCAACACTGTAAAGAAGCTGAGTGCATTACCACTACCAAATTTTATTTCTTAAAAATTTCCAAAAACATAACCAGAGCTCTGAGGAAAGGGGCTTGTCCCCTGAAACGCGTCAGCTGTCCAATCACAGTGATTTGGGCACTGCCTGAGCTGGATTTAAGGTTCAATGTGCTTGTATCTTTTCATGTTTGAGTGTTGAGAGCTAGGCGTTTGCCTTCCTGTGTTTCTTTACAGTGTCACTTTGAGTTGCTTTGATCACTGGGGTATAGTGATGTGGGCATAAATGGGAGGCTGATGCTGGGAGTTGTAGTTCATGAGTGGTGCTACAGGTGTGAAGGGTGCTGTTGCCACATCTAAGACTGTAGGTTGGTGGATGGGGAATCGCTTTGGTGCGTATGCTGGCGATGGGCTTTTCTGGTTTCGCATTACAAAGGATAGGGTCTGTAAAGACCTTTGTTTACACTGGATTCTGATTCTGGGTACTCAGCAGGAAGATTCAATAGAAGTCCGGAGTAATGCTGGCCATTGACAAAGACAAATTCATCCACTTCAGCAGGTACAAGTTAAATTTTGATTCGTATGTGGCTGTTCCAGTATCATAGAAGTTGATCGATGGGTTATCTTGTATTAAACAGGATGCTGTCGATCATCAGCTGTGTATTCTGACCACGGAGAGTCCCGCTATTAGAATACAATGTCCCAGTGGGGAGATTTTTGTGGATGTAGGAATCTGTTCATTTTTCTTCATTCAGTCCACTGGCAGTCACAGCGCTTTTGCTGAACACTTACAGTGGTTGCATCTGATTGGCTGTAGTCAGTGTTCATCTGACAGTTTTCTGCCTGATTTCTTCAATTTTTCAACCAAAGATTGTGAAGCCAAATTGTGCCGACGTGGCTGCCCATGGGTTACACTTGGACCAATTCAGACAAAATTCAAGCTGTCTATGGCCAACTTTAATATGGACTGATGTTGTGGACCAGCAGAGTAGATGGACAGGATATTCCTGAAACCTAGCAGTATTTGTAAATGGTTCATGCCAAATATGTTTGTGTGGGAGACATTGGTTGTTGATGACTGGCACCACAGACTGTAATGATTGGTAAATTACTGATTTCTTTGTTCTTTTGTTTACCATGTTTAGCTAAAGCACTGATAGGACAGTAATTCTTGACAGAGAGTACATTTCACCATTGACATGATTATCTTCATTAGTAGAGCTATCAATCTATTGTCTCTGCCACAGTTTTACAGACACACCTTTATGTCACATACCAGGCTGCTTAGTGTCTGCTGGAGGCAACTAGAGCATGTGAAGCAACATTTCTCAACCAGGATTCCTCCGGAGGTTGCTAGGGGATACTTGAGCAAAGAGTAACATCTGCCTCTTGGATAAATAACCACAGACACCAATGATCCTTCTAACTATCTGTAGGGGGGGCTTTCTTCCTGCTGATCACCAGTGTAAGGGGGGGTGACACCGACCACCAATGCAAGGGAACAATTTTCACTCTTGTCACTTCTAGTCATCTTTATTATTCTATATTTTTTTTTTTTTCTTCATTATTAAATTGTTGTACAGTGAGGGGGAAAAAAGTATTTGATCCCCTGCTGATTTTGTACGTTTGCCCACTGATAAAAAAGATAAGTCTATAATTGTAATGGTAGGTTAACTTTAACAGTGAGAGACAGGATAACAACAATAATATCCAGAAAAAAGTTCTAAATTTGATTTGCATTTAATGAGTAAAAATAAGTATTTGACCCCTTCGCAAAACATGACTTAGTACTTGGTGGCAAAATTCTTGTTGGCAATCAGAGGTCAGACGTTTCTTGTAGTTTGCACACATCTCGGGAAGGATTTTGCCCCACTCCTCTTTGCAGATCCTCTCCAAGTCATTAAGGTTTTGAGGCTGACGTTTGGTAACTCGAAACTTCAGTTCCTTCAACATATTTTCTATGAGATTAAGGTCTGGAGACTGGCTAGGCCACTCCAGGACCTGAATGTGCTGCTTCTTTAGCCACTCCTTTCTTGGCCGTGTGTTTTGGGTCATTGTCATGCTGGAATACCCACCCACGAGCCATTTTCACTGCCCTGGCTGAGGGCAGGAGGTTCTCACCCAATATTTGAGGGTACATGGCTCCGTCCATCATCCCTTTGATGTGGTGAAGTTGTCCTGTCTGTACCCTTAGCAGAAAAACACCCTAAAGTGTAATGTTTCCACCTGCATGTTTGATGGTGGGGATGGTGTTCTTGGGGTCATGTGCCGCATTCCTTCTTGTCCAAAAAACGGTGAGTTGATACCAAAGAGCTCGATTTTGGTCTCCTCTGACCACAACACCCAGTTCTCCTCTGAAGTTTGCTAATGAACATCTGAATGATTCAGGGGGACCTTGCAGGCGCTGCAGGATTTCAATCCTTCATGGCGTAGTGTGGTACCAATTGTTTTCTTGGTGACTATGGTCCCAGCTGCCTTGAGATCATTGACAAGATTCTCTTGTGTAGTTCTGGGCTGATTCCTCACCATTCTCATGATCACTGAGATCTTGCATGGAGCCCCAGACAGAGGGAGATTGACAGTTATTTTGTGTTTCTTCCATTTGCGAATAATCACACAAACAGCTGTCACCCTCTCGCCAAGCTGCTTTGGCAATGGTCTTGTAGCCCATTCCAGCCTTGTGTAGGTCTACAATCTTTGGTCTTGGCCATGGTGGAGAGATTGCAATTTGATTGCTTCTGTGGACAGGTGTCTTTTATGCAGATAACAAGTGGAGATTAGGAGCACCTCTTTGAGAGTGCTCCTAATCTCAGCTTGTTACCTGTATAGAAGACACCTGGGAGCCATAAATCTTGCTGATTGATAGGGAATCAATTACTTATTTCACTCATAAAAATGCAAATCAATTTATAACTTTTTTGAAATGCGTTTTTCTGGATATTTTTGTTGTTCTGTCTCTCACTGTTAAAATAAACTGACCATTAAAGTTAATTATAGGCTGATCATTTCTTTGTCAGTGGGCAAACGTACAAAATCAGCAAGGGGATCAAATACTTTTTTTCCCTGTAGAGCAGCCCTGGGTGTCACATACTCGAAGAAGACCACATTCCTTATTCTCTTATGTCTTCTTCTATCTCATCTTATTGCTCACACTAATGTACTCTACAGATATAGTAATTATCATCAGGGTTCCCTGAGACATGAATGTATTTTTCAAGGCCGCCTTTATGGTAAAAAGTTGCTAATGACTGACCAAAATAAATCCTCACAAACGCAGGGGTTTGCATAACGCATACCCTGAGTTGCTACAATTTCTTTAGATTTGACAAAAACTATGTAGTGAGAGGGCATGCCTAAATAATCCTACTATTAGTGTTTACTCATGTAGACCCTCCCATTACAGAGATGTAGCTAAATTTAAAGGACGTTGTACAGTCATATTACAAAAATATCTTCATCTATAGAGCCCTGCATTGGGTTAGAAGCTGGGTCAGAGGGCGTTTTTCAAATATCTGATGGTCCAGTGTAGATGCAGAGTAGTTGCTTGTATAAGACATTGGTCTCTAGCCTTATTATAACATAGTAATTGGAATTTGGGTAACACTGTCGAGACCTAGGCAAGTCCCTAGTTCAGGGTAAATGCAGGTGACAAGATATCTCTGAGGACACTTATTTATGCTAAAGGTCTGCCTGCAGTGATATGTGAAGAGATGGTCACTGGGTGCCAAATGCAGCAAGATGACATGTCTATACATTCTCAGTAGAAGAGATTAGTAACCCATTGATGCCTATGTTGTCCTCACTTGGATCTTCAGCACTCTGTACTGTATGAATAGGCCTCTGTCCTTCACAAGGCCTCCAGTGTTTGGGTCCTTCTGCCCCTCGCTGGGAGTGTTCCAGACACGTACAGTGTACACCTTTGTATTCTGCATTCCATGGACTGTACATAGATATGTGAAGGCTTTGTTAATCATTACAGGTTCCTCCTATTCAATGCAGGTATTTTGGGTGTGTATGGTTTGTGAGTTGAAGGAGATTTATGCACATCGTCCTTGTGTTCTCCTTTTTCAATGTACCTGTTTTATGCAGACATTGTTCACCAGTACCGCAGAATTCTTTTCTATAGTTAACACTGTCATTGCTGACAAGGAAACGTTACTATTTTCACTGTCAGCTCTTTTCTAATCCTCTTATTATTAATTTATTTTCTGCAAATAATTTCCATCCTTAGAGTTTTTTGGACCTGCATTCGTTCACTGTCTTGGGGAACAAATAGGTCCGGATTGATAGTGCTTGAATTGATGCTATATGAAATATATTTAAAAAATGTTGCGTTTTAAATATATTTCTCTGCAATGTCTGGCCATAGAGCTGTGTACTGAGCTGCCAGCTCTCTGCAGCTTTTTGAATAGTGTGAGAGATTGCAATAAAGGCCCTTTTATTTTCTACGGCTGCTTACTCAACTGGGACACCTTAAATCAAATTTATTGCGCAGGAAGTAGATGAGGGTAGACGTGGCATTTTGCACTGGTACAGACTGTCAGACTGGCTTGTCCTAGTCTTCTGATAGAAAGTCAGATAAAGACATTTTAAATATGGAGTTTTTATAATAACTGCGTCATAGAGAGCAATCAGTGGGAATGTACACTCACCGGCCATTTTATTAGGTACACCTTTCTAGTACCGGGTTGGATCCCCTTTTGCCTTCAGAACTGCCTTAAAGGGGTTGTAAAGGTTAGTTTTTTTATTTTATTATTTTTTTAAAAATAACAAACATGTCATACTTGCCTCCTCTGTGCAAAGGTTTTGCACAGAGCAGCCCGACCCTCCTCTTCTGGTGTCCTTCAGCGGCGCTCCTGTCGCCTCCTCTTCTCGAGTGCCCCCCACGGAGAACCACTTTCCATAGGGGGCACCCGTAGCATTGACAGACAGCAGGGTTCAGCCCCGGCTCCCATATCACTGGATTTGATAGCAGCGGGAGCCAATGGCTCCTGCTGCTATCAATCTATCCAATGAGGACCCGAGACAGCAGCTGGAGCTGCTGTGCTCGTCCCCGTCGCTGGAACGATTGGGTTCAGGTAAGTAAAAGGGGGCTCTGGGGGGGCTGCTGCACTCCAGAAGGTTTTTCACCTTAATGCATAGAATGCATTAAGGTGAAAACCCTTGAAGGTTTATAACCCTTTTTAATTCTTCATGGCATAGATTCAACAAGGTGTTGGAAACATTCCTCAGATTTTGGTCCATATTGACATGATAGCATCATGCTGTTGCTGCAGATTTGTCGGCTGCACATCCATGATGTGAATCTCCCGTTCCACCACATGCCAAAGGTGCTCTATTGGATTGAGATCTGGGGACTGTGGAGGCCAGCAGAGTACAGTGATCTCATTGTCATGTTCAAGAAACCAGTGGTGAGATGATTTCAGCTTTGTGACATGGTGCATTATCCTGCTAGAAGTAGCCATCAGAAGATGTGTATACATCTTCATATCATAAAGGGATGGACATGGTCAGCAACAATACCCAGGTAGGCCGTGGTGTTTAAATGATGCTCAATTGGTACTAAGGGGCCCAAAGTGTACCAAGAAAATATCGCTCACATCATTACACCACCACCAATAATGTGATATGCTGTAAATGGTGCTGCGCTGTTAAAAACTCAGTAATGAACTACAAAAAAATATGTGAAATCCAAGTAAATATGAACACCAGCTGGCAAACAAACACTGGTATCGGCTAACATAACTTCTGAAATGCAACCGTGTATTACTCAAAATGAACACAAGATGGCAGTGAAGATCCAATGGCCACTGTATAAAACTTCTTAAAGCGGAGTTCCACACAAGAATGGAACTTCCGCTTTTCGTAACCTTCCCCCCCTCCGGTGTCACATTTGGCACCTTTCAGGGGAGAGGGTTGAGCAGATACCTGTTTAATACAGGTATTTTGCTCCCACTTCCGGGCATAGATACCCACGCCACCTGCCGTGGGTATCTACGCCACTCCCCCCCCCCCCCTGTCTTCTGGGAGACGCATGGTTCCCAGGAGACAGCAGGGACCAGTGGGATAGCACAGCCCGAGTCGCGCATGCGCAGTAGGGAACCTTCCCTTATCGAAGATGGCGGCGGCAGCACCCGAGAGCCGAAGGACAGATCGGCATCGGGTGCCAACATCGCGGGCACCCTGGACAGGTATGTGTCCATATTTTAAAAGTCAGCACCTGCAGTATTGGTAGCTGCTGACTTAAAAAAAATAAACGGCAGAACTCCGCTTTACAGTGCAATAGTGAAATTAAAAGGTCCAGTGCAAACACACAAAGTATGACGTGACTAAATCCACACAGTCTATGAAATCACAAAGTTCTTGACAGATATGTAAAGTGCAATAATGGTGGTGTCTGGATTCAATAAAAAAATAAAACGTGATTGTCCCAATCTATATCATGCAAATAAAGCAGGTGTCGTGGGCATCTCTTTCCATGCAGTGACACCTCTAACGGGTGGCCTCTTGCCATGGCTGTGTAAGGTAACAGCATGAAAATGTAGCAATGGTCTGATGATTTCCTCTGTGGGTCCTTTCTCCTGAGGGGGGGGGGGGGGTCGGGGGGTTCTCCTTGTATAAATCCAGCAAATGGTAGTGGCTGATATACTCCGATTCCACATACACCCCGGATGGCACTTGTTTGTAGTAAAGCAAGTAAAAAGTCGCATGACCCGTGACGATACTCCGTCGGGTTAGGGGGAAGTGACGCATGGAAAGAAGAGATGCCCACCACACCTGCTTTATTCGCATGATATAGGATAAGGACAATCGCGTTTTATTTTTATTGAATTCAGAGAACAAGATTATGGCACTTGACATATCTGTCAAGCACTTTGTGATTTCACAGACTGTGGATTTAGTCACTTCATACTTGGTGAAATAAAAAGGTCCAGTGCAAATACACAATTGCACTTTTAGTGTTGAAAATATTTTTATTGGTATTTCACAAGAAAAACAGTAAAACAATGAACAACATGAGGTAAATGTATACAAAGAACGGTAACAGATGGATAATTGCGGGAGGCCAGCCAATGACTATCGTCCACAGCTGACTTCCGCCAACAAGCTCGGAGGGTGGGGAAGAGAACCTGTTTTCTGGTTCAGGAGGTAGTGTTAGCGGGAGCAGTTCATGAGTCACTATATGTAGCAATATACAGTAAGTAACGTGGAGAAGGAAAGATAGGAAGAGCAGAGAGAAAAGAGTAGAGTAGAGTAAAGCAGAAATGGGGGGGGGGGGGGGGGGGGTGGGCAGGAAGGTAGGGAGGCAGGGGGGGGGATCAGGGTTATGTCCAGGGAGAGTAGGGTAGGAGGGAGTCTAGTATGTCCCTATATGTCCGAGGTTTTGTTCAGCAGGGTATCAGAGGAAGAGAAGCGGAGCCATATCGACCATTGAGCTATAAATTTGGTGTATGTATCATTATCTAGTGCCAGCATCTCCTCCATTCTCATGGTGTCATTCATAATCGATACCCACCGTGACAGTGGAGGAGTGTTCTTTGTCTTCCAGTAAGCGGGTATCACAATTGCACTTTTAAGTGGTGTTCCGCCCAAAAATAAAAAATAAAAGCCAGCAGTTACACATACTGCAGCTGCTGGCTTTTAATAAGAGTCCAGCGATGTCAGCACCGCAGCTGATGTTCCCATCGGCTGTCAGGTGCTGCCACCACCATTGTGTGTAAGGGTACCTGGCAGTGTAGCCTTATGGCTTTGCGCAGGGAACCCTATTGCACATGCGCGAGGCCCCGCTCCTCTCTCTTACTGGCCCGGTGATAGGGAGAGGAGGAGGGAGCCACACGGTGATGTAACGGGCCGCGGCGCAGACTCCCGTAAGTGGATACCTGTCAAAGACAGGTATCCTGTCCTCCCTCCCCCCTGAAATGTGCCAATTGTGGCACCGGAGGGGGAGAGGAGACAAATGAGCGGAAGTTCCACTTTAGGGTGGAACTCCGCTTTAAGACCTCTTTCACACTGAGCCGCCCCAGCCGCTTTAGCGGTGCTAGCAGCCGAAAAGGGGTTAAAAACGCAGCTGCAGCGGCGGTGGGGTGCTGCCCCATTGTTTTAAATGGGCAGGAGTGGTGTATTCACCGCTCTTACACTGCTGCAAAGAAGCTGCTGGCAGGACTTTTTGTCACGCCCTGCCAGCGCAGCGCCCCAGTGTGAAAGCAGTCAGGCTTTCACACTGGGTTTGCAGATGAGGCTTTTTTCAGGCGCTTTACAGGGGCTATTTTTAGCGCTGTAGCGCCTGAAAAACACTTCAGTGTGAAAGGGGTCTAAGAAGTTTTATACAGTGGCCATTGGATCTTCACTGCCATCTTGTGTTCATTTTGAGTAATACACTGTTGCATTTCAGCAGTTATATGTTGGCTGATATACCAGTGTTTGTTTGCCAGCTGGTGTTCATATTTACTTGGATTTCACATAGTTTTTGTCGTTTTTTTTTTTTACTGAGTTTTCAACAGGGCAGCATTATTTTTGCTTTTGCATTCACCTATTGGTGTTTGCAGCAGTTGCACTATTAATCAATTTTTATTTCCTCTATAGTGATAGCGCGGGAGTACCCTCTTTCTGTTCTATTACACTGCCACCAGCCTGAACTGTTGATACATGGCAGGATGGATCCATGCTTTCATGTTGTTTACTCCAAATTCTGACCCTACCATCTGAATGTCGCGGCTGAAATCGAGACTCATCAGACCAGGCAACGTTTTTCCAATCTTGCATTGTCCAATTTTTTTGTGAGCCTGTGCAACTTGTAGCCTCAGTTTCCTTAATGAGTCATAATAAACATGTATACATTTTATTTTGACAAACGTATCAATTACTCAACCTTTTATACTCTGCTGCCTAAAAACCCCACCTCCCTGGGGGGGAAATTCCTTTTTGAATCCAGTTTTCTGTTCTTGGTTGACAGGAGTGGCACCCAGTGTGGTCTTCTGCTGCTGTAGCCCATCTGCTTCAAGGTTTGATGTGTTGTGCATTCAGAGATGGTATTCTGCATGCCTTGGTTGTACGAGTGGTTAATTGCATTACTGTTCCCTTTCTATCATCGCAAAACTAGTCTGCCCAATCACCTCTGACATCAACAAGGCATTTTTCGTCCACACAACTGACACTCGCTGGATATTCTCTTTTTCAGACCATTCTCTGTAAACCCTAGAGATGGTTGTGCGTGAAAACCCCAGTAGATCAGCAGTTTTTGAAATACTCAGACCAGCCTGTCTGGCACCAACAACCATGCCACATTCACAGTCACTTAAATCCCCTTTCTTCCCCATTCTGATGCTCGGTTTGAACTTCCGCAGGTTGTCTTCACCATGTCTAGATGCTGTCATGGTATTGGCTGATTAGCAATTTGTGTTACCAAGCAATTGAACAGATGTACCTAATAAAGTGGCTGGTGAGTGTACATGACAGTGACATGCAAAGGAAAGTTATTACCAGATCATACATGAAGATATTGTCTTATTTCATCATGGTCTTTTTACCTGCACTAAACATAGTACAAGCTAGTTTATATAAAAGATTTTTATAATGTACATGTGAATATTGAAGGGTTTCAGGAGATGAACCGATTTCTAAAAACTGGGGTATTGCATTGGAAATTCCTAAAACACAGCTAATGTTCTCCTCCTGTCTAGTGATCCCTAAGGCCTCATGCCCACTGGAATTTTACAGCCGCATTGAAGAGCGTTTTTTTACAGCTTAAAAACGCCTGTCCATGTTAGTCTATGACCTCATGCCCACACAGACGTTTTTAAGCTCCAAAAAAAAACCAGGACCAGCGTGTTCTGAGGCTCCAGCACTAGAGCTGTAAAAACGCCAGACGCTGATAAAAGCTGTTAAACGTGGTTTAACGCTGTATACAAAGCATTAAGCCTCGTCCGGCGTTTCTTTGCCTCTATTCAAAATCAGTGGTTCCCTATGGAAGCCCATTGATTTGAATAGAAGTTGCACCAGAAGTTGGATCATGATGATCTGACTTGCGGTGCGACTTGTGTGCTGGGGATCTTGAAGGAGAACCCCTGCCAAAATGAGAAAAAAATTGTCGTGAGGTTCCCCCTCAGGACGATACCAGACCCTTTCGGTCAGGTATGGATTTTAAGGGAACCCCCACCGCCCAAAAAAAAAAAGCGTGGGGTCCCCCCAAAATCCATACCAGACCCTTATCCGAGCACGCAGCCCGGCAGGTCAAGGAGGGGGGGGGGGGTGGACGAGTGAGTCCCCTGTCTTCTCCCTCTGTTCTTCCGATGTGGACTCAATGCGATCTCCCGGTGTAATGCTGGGTCCGCTGTGTGCAATGACTTATATTGGCATGGGGCGGGGCCACCCGCTGATGTCACCTGGAGGCCCCGCTCATTTGTGAAGTCATTGCCCCATCATGCCCCGGGCAGTGGGGGTTCCCCTTAAAATCAATACCAGACCGAAGGGTCTGGTATTGTCCTGAGGGGGAACCCCATGCCAGTTTTTTTTTTTTTTTTCCCCCCATTTTGGTGGGTGTTCCCCTTCAAGATCCTCAGCACACAAGTCGCACTGCAAGTCGGATCATCGTGATCGGAATTCTGGTGCGACTTCTATTCAAATCAATGGGCTACCATAGGGAACCATTGATTTTTGAAGAGGAAGAGAAACGCGGCTAAATGCGCATTGACGCCAATGTAAAACGCTCATAAAATCGCGTTTTTAAATGCCGCTTTTTCCCTGGCATTGGTACTAGCTTTACAGCTAGTTTTTTTTATAATGCCCATGGGCATGAGTCCTAAACAGAAAACTACCAACTGTCTCTTTGTATGTAAATTGGTGCAAGGTGTAACTAAACCCAAAAACTTAATATATTGTAGCTTACCAATCATTGGGTGTGGTGGCTGCACTAGTTTAATAATAGCTGGCCATTGTAAGTACCCCTGTCAGTGGTAAATGGTTTGTCTCAAACCTCTAATTGCCCCCTTGCTGGACAGCTTGGACTGTTAATGTGGGAATTGTTGCTACCTACAGACTGCATGATATGTCATATTTTTTATCTTGGCATTATGTTCCTGCATGGGTCAATGGGCTGCATGGTAAAGTTCAAGCAGTTCTAAAGGCTTTATACTGGTGTTGCACAGAGCGGCCCTGGTGCACCACCAGTGCTCCAGGCGCCTTCTCTTCACTGAGTGATCCCAAAGCACACTGCTTGTGCAGGCTCCATCTCCAGCCAGGCTGTGTGCATCTATTGAGACACACAGTGTGCAGCTCGGGTAAGCGTTTAGAGGGGGAGGGGGGCACAACAAGGCATAAAACCTTTTTTATCTTCATGCATGGAATGCATTAAGGTAAAAAATGTTTTTGCTTTAGAACCACTTTCAGTAACATAAAATCATTCACTTTATGTTCAGAACTTCAATTATGTTGTTTTGCTGATATAATTAGTTTTAATCTAGTAACCTTTTATTGGCTCTTCTTCTTCCTTTTTTTTTTGCAGGGGGGAATCGTCGCCTCAAGTACCTGAGCCTGGCTGTGTTGGTGGTGCAGAATGCTTCCCTCATCCTCAGCATCCGATATGCCCGCACCCTGCCCGGGGATCGCTTCTTCTCTACTACTGCAGTGGTCATGGCAGAAGTTCTGAAGGGCATCACTTGCCTGATCCTTATGTTGGCCCAGAAAAGAGGTACATTGTGTGATTGTTCTAGAAATCTTTAGATGTTGGTTAAAGTGGTTGTATAGGTTCATTTTAATTTTTTTTTTTAAATAACAAACATGTCATACTTGCCTCCACTGTGCAGCTCGTTTTGCACAGAGTGGCCCCGATCCTCCTGTTCTGGGGTCCCACGGCAGCTCTCTCGGCTCCTTCCCGCAATAGCTAACCCCCTCGGGAAGCTCTCTCCCGAGGAGGTTACCTTGCGGGCGTGCTCCCGTCTCATACGTCCTGCGTCCATAGACTCAGAGTGTATGTCTCGGCCCCACCCCCAGCAGCTGCGTCATATGGATTTGATTGATTTACTATCAATCTATCCAATGAAGAGCCAAGAAGACCGGCCGAGAAGCCAGCGTGTTCTTCATAGGATGCATTAAAGCGGAAGTAAACCCATCGATTTAACAGTCTAAAAAAAAAAGGCATGCCGTGAATGCTAACTGCACATTGGCTGTGCTCTCAACCAAACAGTCAAACCATCCAATGGCTGGTGTCATAACGGATCACATGTGCAGCACTGTGGCAGTTGAAGATTAAACAGAGGCAAAGATGGCAGCTTCCTTGGCTGAAAACGATAGGGGGGTTTACTTCCACTTTAAGGTAAAAAAACGGAAGGTTTACAAGCCCTTTAACAGCTGACTGGCTGTGCCATAATCCATTTCTGTTTACCTCAAATTTGTCATACTGTTGTGTTTTGCATGCTGAGCTAAACCGATCCGGGCAGTAGACCTGACAATCGCCTAGTGGGCTTTAAAGTTTTTCTTACTGAAGTTCCTACAAGGTGATTGCTGTTCTTTTCCTAACCCGCTTCTGTTTATCTGAGGTGTTGACTTCTGGGACTTTGGAGATGAGCACCACCTTCAGTGTTTAGCCCAACCCACCCAACTATCCACTGATAGGGCTCTTATTGTAACATCCCTTTCGCTTGTTAGTGGGATTCTGTCTGATGGGTAATTCCATCTGGAAGTGAGGCTTAACCCGCAACGTAGCCGTTGTGGTCACCTATACTGCTGTATAAGATGGGGGCCAGAAAAGGGTCTGCAAGCAAAACTTTTCAAAGGTCCCTTTTCTATATTATAGTTTTTATCACAAGCTGCAGACTTTCTTGTGAAGTTCTTTGTTGTATTTTGAGTGCTGTCCCTCATTTCTTTGCTTTTATTGGCAAAATACATGATGAATTGCTATATATATATATATATATATATATATATATATATATATATATATATATATATATATATATATTAGGCTTATTATAAACACCTTTTATGTAGCAGCCTGAAAAGTGTTTCTTGATGACGCCTCTTTAACGTTGATAACAGTATATACCGTACTTTGTCCACTTGCAGATCTATTATAACCATTATTTGCAATGTTGTCAGACATAACTGCCTTTTTTTTTTTAACCATTATATAATAGAAGCAGCTTGTCAAGTGTTCCGCTTAAAGTGGTTGTTAACCCACCAATGTATCTTTACATAACCCTCTCTGTTTTTTAATGTACTGGCCCCCTGTGACTGTGCTTTATAAAATGAATGATGTATATACCTTGTTTACAGAGCGCTGATCTGCGCTAATTGAATTGACCCATCGCTTATCTCCTCCCTCCGACAGATGCTGTGGGTGGGGCCAGGGATCCCCCGCTGACAGGCAGGACGACAGGAGAAAGGTGGCCCTGACCACTGCATCTGTAGAACCAAGAGAGGTGGGTCAGTGAGCGCAGATCAGCGATCTGTAATCAAGGTATAAACAGCATTATTTTTATAAAGCACAGTCACAGGGGGCCATTACATTAAAAAAACAGGATTATATTAAAAAGAAACAGTAATTTGAGCAGCGGGAGGGGGCAGTGCGGACATGGAGCTGACAGGCAGAGAGGGGAGGGGGGGAGAGGAAGGAGGAGAGCACAAAGAGGAGGGCTGTGGATAACGGAGACACGTACACTGACAATGGTGTCAGGGCTCAGCAGCCCTTATAAATCGGGGTCCATGTACAGGGGGGAAGGTAGAAACTAGCAGGATCAGCCAGGTATTGCAGGTGATACAGGGTGCTAAATGACACAGCACAAGCACCGTGTTATATAACATGCTTTAAAGGAGCAGGATCTTTATTTTAATTTTTTTTTTTTTTTTTTTGGGGGGTTAAACACTTTAAAGCACAACTCAAATTTTTTTTCTCCCATGCAGTGGGGTTATGCCTGCACTGCACGGGTCATCTGCTTGTTTTTGTCTAGGGGTCGACAGAAAGCTTATACTCACCCGATCCTCTGGATAACGGCGGTCCAACTTGTTCCTGGTCTATGGAGCCTGCTCTGGGCGCGATGACATCAGGAACAGTCCACTATTAAAGCAAAGCTCCACCCAAAAATGGAAGTTCCTCTTTAAGGCCTCCCCAGCTCCTGTTTGTGAAACTGAGCTTTTGGGGAGCGGGTACCCCATTTTGACAGGTATCCGCTCCCACTTCCGTCGCCTTAGGTGGTTGGAAGTGGAAGTCCCCCCCCCAAAGTCTCATGACACATGACCGGTCACAGAGCGCAGCGGGCACTGCGAAACCACAAGCTGTCACAGCCAGGTGCCCATAGTAAAGATGCCTGTGTACTGTCAAAATAGCCAATTCGTCAAGATCTCCAATTACGTCATGTCCGGTTACTGTAAACCGTCAGTAAATTTCGACGACTCACTGTTTTGACACAACGGCAACCGTATACACTCCGGTACACGGTATTATGAGCAGATATTGTTGGTCCGCTCCGATACTAACCAACAAAATGGTCACCTCTGTGGTGGCGACAACTTTTTCTTCGTTACCGCCTGTTGTGTGAAAAGTGTAGTGTCAGAGTGTGCACGGTTGCCGGTGTTGTGAAAATGGCAAGTCATCGAAATCTCCAATTAACCACTTAAGCCCCGGACCATTTTGCTGGCCAAAGACCAGAGCACTTTTTGTGATTCGGCACTGCGTCACTTTAACTGACAATTGCGCGGTCGTGACTCCCAAACAAAATTGACATCCTTTTTTTTTTTTTTTTTTCCCCACAAATACAGCTTTCTTTTGGTGGTATTTGATCACCCCTGCGGTTTTTATTTTTTGCGCTATAAACAAAAAAAGAACGACAATTTTGAAAAAAAACACATTATTTTTTACATTTTGCTATAATGTATAAAAATGTATTTTTTTTTCCTCAGTTTACGCCGATACGTATTCTTCTACATATTGTTGGTAAAAAAAATTGCAATAAGCATTTATTGATTGGTTTGCACAAAAAGTTATAGCGTTTACAAAATAGGGGATAGTTTTATGGAATTTTTATTCATTTTTTTTTTTTACTAGTAATGGCGGCGATCAGTGAGTGTTTTTTTTTATTATCGTGACTGCGACATTATGGCAGACAGATCGGACATTTTTGGGACCATTGTCATTTATACAGCCATCAGTGCTATACAAATGCACTGATTCCTGTGTAAATGACACTGGCAGTGAAGGGGTTAACCACTAGGGGGCAGTGTATGGGTTAAGTGTGCCCTGGGGAGTGTTTATAACTGTAAGGGGGTGTGGCTACGTGTGACAGATCACTGATCACCGATCACAGGGAACAGAGATCAGTGACACTGTCACTAGGCAGAATGGGGAGATGCTTGTTTACATTAGCATCTCCCCGTTCTTCCTCTCTGTGAGGCGATCGCGGGTGTCCCTGTGGCGATCGAGTCTGCGGGACCCGCAACCCGACTCACGGAGGTCCCGGCGGCAAATTTACAGGTACGCCAAAATTTTGGCCCGGAGTTAGGCTTTAAAGAAAAAAAATCACTACAGCTTTAGTCAGATTGCTTACCTGTTATGAGGTATGCCCCATATTGTGCAGACAGCTGGTTCCTAAATAAATATTCACTGTATGGATGCCGTGCCCTTTTCCAGTCTCTGAGCTTCCAGTGTTGTAATGGTTAACAGATTTAGGTCTTTAGGCAGAACAGCAGCACAGATGCCGATAGGGACACATTCCCTCCTCCATTGAAAGGTTCTTGTTTACACTACTTGTAACCTGATCTGTGAATGGGGGAGGGTCTGAGCAGTCACAGAATTCTCTCCCCCATTCATAGAGCATGTTACAAGCAGTGTAGTCAATGAAAGAACTTTTCTCAGTGGAGGGAGTGTGTCCCTGTTGGAACATCTGTACTGCTGTTCTACATGAAGACCCAAAGCTGTTAACCACTGTAGTGCCAAAAGTGCAAAGACAGGAAGAGGACAAGGCATCCCTGCAGTGACGATTTCGCCAGGATCCAGCGGCCTGCACAATGTAGGCCATCCTTCATTACAGGTAAGTGAGCTGACTAATTTTCAGGTCCACTTAGTGTTGCTATGCTTGTATACATTTTTTTTTTTTTAGTTTTTCAGGTTGCCTACAAGTCTTTTTTTATTCTTCCTGGTTTTATTATGCCACTTCTCAGAAATATTGCAGTCTTTAGAAATGGCTTGCATGCTGTATGTGCAAAAAGTAATGATTGCAATGATACAAATAGCGATTCTCTTTGTATGTTTATTTTTTGCAGGCAATGTCAAGGAACTGGTTGTGTATCTGTACGATGCCATCATTATTCAGTATATGGACACGCTGAAGCTGGCAGTGCCCTCACTTATATACACATTACAGAATAACCTTCAGTATGTGGCGATATCGAACCTTCCGGCAGCCACGTTTCAGGTGAGAATTCTCCTGAGTCTTTGGCACCACATCCCAGCAATTATCCCTTTCCTTGTTTCATATTTTTTGAAAAAAAGATGAAATAGATGTAGATCTTAAGACTGGCTGAGCAGAGTTACAAATCCATTGTCAGCCGAAGTGTTGGCTATATAGTATTTGAACTGTTCCTAGTAGGGTTGCACCGACACCGTTTTTTTTTAAAAATTTGGTGAGTACTTTTGGTCACGTACTGGCCGATACCGCGTACTGATAATTTACGATTTGAGTGAATACAAAATGCATGGGTACAAATCACACTGCAAAGAATCTTGTGATTCCTGTCCAAATCGAATGCGATTTCACCCACTGTGTGTGCGTGTGTGTATCTGTATATCTATCTAGGGAAGTGCCATCTAGTGGGCAGTTTATTAATAAAAGAAATGTTAAAACTCACATTAAAGCGGAGTTCCACCGAAAAGTAGAACTTCCGATTATCTGGTCGTTCCCCCCCATCATGAAAAATCACGGCTGCTGGAAAAGAAGTTTCAGGACCCCATTGGGTATAGGGCAGACCCCCTGTGAGCACTTCCAGTGGCTGTGATTTTCTATCATTAGCGGGACCAGGAAACCTGTGCAGATTTTTGCATTTGAACTGTACTTAATGTGAGTTCCAATGTTTTTAATAAACTGCCCACTAAATGGTGCTTTTCCCTTTCTACACACATGGAAATTGCATGCGCTTTGGACAGGAATCTCACTGCATTCTTGTTCAAATCACATTTGACTCTTTTGCATTTCGATTTGCGCTCATTCATTTTATATTGATGTAAAACACACCACAAAGTATCGGTTTCAGTATTATTTGTGCAAGTACCAATACTCGCACAAATGCTTGGTATCCGCATCAGTGCATCCCTAGTTCCTGGATATCAGTTTATGTATCCTGACCCTCTAATCCCAGTATGCTGTGTTCCATTGCTACCCACTAGTGCTGTCTAAATGTGGCTTCTGCATTTTCTCATTGTGATCCTTTTTCCCCTCCTCACACACAACCATGTTTCTCTGTTCACAGGTTACTTATCAGCTGAAGATTTTGACCACAGCTCTATTTTCTGTTCTCCTTCTGAGAAAAAGCTTGTCACGGCTCCAGTGGGGGTCCCTGGTTATCCTCTTTGCTGGGGTGGCCATCGTGCAGTCGGAGCAGTCTGGTGGAAAGGAGACCATATCAGTGACTGGACAGAACTATGTAGTAGGCCTGATCGCTGTAGCTGTATCCTGCCTGTCCTCTGGCTTTGCAGGAGTTTACTTTGAACGCATCCTGAAAGGCAGCTCGGCTTCAGTATGGCTGCGTAACATCCAACTTGGCATCTTTGGCACAGCTCTGGGACTTTTGGCCATGTGGCAGCAGGATGGAGCTGCTGTAGCTGAACGTGGATTCTTTTTTGGATACACACCACTGGTCTGGTGCGTCATTTTCAACCAGGCCTTTGGAGGTCTCCTAGTAGCTGTGGTGGTGAAATATGCTGACAACATCCTGAAAGGCTTTGCCACATCGCTGTCCATTGTGGTCTCTACTGCAGCCTCTGTCCACCTGTTTGGATTTAGCATAAACCTTCCTTTCGCTGTGGGAGCTGGCCTGGTCATGGGGGCAGTATATTTATACAGCCTACCAAGGACACCCGATCCTGCCTTGTCTATCAATCAGACTTCCTCACAAAAGGAGGCCTTTTTACCAAAGTCAGTGCTCACCAAATGATGGAATTAATTGCCATATCTAATTGCCCTCCTGCAATCCTCCCATTCCCCGGTCCCCCCTTTTTTTTTTCTCTTTATAGTTCGGTGTACAGAAGGTGGTGCTATACACCCAGATGGAGAGAGGCTTCTGGAATGGTGTTGACAGCAACACAGCAAGGCCTCTCTGAGGGGAATTCACCATGGCTGTTGCTCTAATGCCCCTTACTGGTATTATAATTATGCTGCTGGGATACTGACATCTGTATGTGGGCTCTCTTCTTTAATTTCACATTTGGTGTCAGTTCTTTCTATACCAAGATATAGACTATGAATCTGTGTATTATACAACATAGCAGTATGCACATGTATATATGCATTTGGGTACTATCAATATCTCCGTATTTGTACATAGATTGTTGGTGTTGAAATGATTTGTATACGTGTGTGCGAGTGAGACTGTAGCTAAGACTTCATGAGTGTGCGCGTGTCTGTGTGAACTTGTTATTCCTGTAAAAAGGCCCTGAACTTTTGAGCTAAAGTATCCATCAGCTTAATGCAAGTTATGAAATGTTCTTAATACTTTGCCTGTCATGGCACCATTGCATTTTAAGACATCTTTCCTATTTGACTGTTTTCTCTCAGGAGTGAAAAGGCTTGGCCCTTTTTAAAGGGAACCGCTAGTCAGCTAGGGGTGGCTGATGTTTGGTCTGTCAGTGACCATGGTACTAAGCACTGTTGCTTTCTCCTGGCCAGTTGGTAGGTGAAGGAGTGAACCAGCTTGCAAAGTGGCTACCCCCACTATGACTAGACTTCTGATCCACTTGAAATCCTTTTTACAAATTGTGTGTACTTAAATTGGTATATTCCTGTATATTAACAGAGCGTTCCCAATCAAGGACCTTCCTACTAGTGCCTAAATAATTCTTGGGGTACACATCTTTTATTGATCACACCCCCACCAACAATGTATTATAACAACTGATGCAGCATATCTGTTGAATGTGTTACATTTAGAAATCTTTTGTTACATTGTTTGTCAAATACCCTTTCCCCAAGAGTCAGGCTGCTGAAGACTAATTTGAGCTGTGGGTGCTGTTGAATCCCACCCGATCCTTTACATGTCTAGCCAACTATGAGATCTCCGGACTCTGCCCTCACCAGGAAACCACCAACAGGGAGGGTGAGGCCACAGATGCCGATTAGAGCTGGGAGCTCAAATGTAGACACCTCTACCCCTTAGTTTAAAGGAGAAATTCAGAAAAAAGAGTGCATTTATTTTTGTTGCAGGAGCCTGTAAAGCATTGCATCAGCGATTAGCAGATCACTAGTGCCATGTAGTGCTGTCGGTGTATCTGCTTGCTTGTACTTTGTAATGAGGAAGTGGATACATTCTGACAGGAAGACTCCATGAACTATCACAGCGTCGGGGGAGTTCATTGAAAACTACAAGCAGACAGCCCCAAAGGTTGCCAGATATTGTAGTTTTCCATTCAGAGGACTGTGAATAAGTGACATGGCTGCGTCGGGGCATTCATAACATGTTATGAAAGGTGAACTTATCCTTTAGGGCAGGGGTAGGCAACCTTGGCCCTCCAGCTGTTTTGAAACTACAAGTCCCATCATGCCTCTACCTCTAAAAGGCATGCCTGTGATTGTCAGAGTCTTGCAATGTCATTGCAAGACCCTGACAATCACAGGCATGACTTTTAGAGGTAGAGGCATGATGGGACTTGTAGTTTCAAAACAGCTGGAGGCCCGAGGTTGCCTACCCCAGCTCGTTCACACCATACACAAAGAAAAAAAAAAAAAATCTGTGTGGTGTGAACAGAGCATTTGTGTTGTGTGTGTGTATGGGTGTTTGTTTGTTTTTTTTTCTTTGGAAAGCTTGCAGAATAACTGACGTTTCTGCACCATGGTGTGAACTAGGCCTAAGGGATAAATGAAGCCGGTGAGTAATATAATGCTCCAGCATCCACCCAGAACTGAAATTTTAGTTTTTGGTTTGATTATCCCCATTGATATGATTGTATGACAGTATACACAGCTTTACTTTTTTTTTAAAAGGTGCATGTAAACCTAATGAGGACTGTAAGAAGTGTTGTGATTTGCTTGCTAGTACTTTTTAAGAAAAAAAAAAAAGTGATTGGACAGTGAAACATCTACAAGCTGTGGTAGCTTGCTGTCTGGTAAGGGTGGGTATATCATTGATTATTTTACACATTTAAAATTGGCAAGACTTTGATTGTTGAGTAAGAATATACATGGCCATTGATCGGCTGGTGAGAATTTCTTGTGGAGTTTCTATTAATTTCGGCTGCTGGTTTATTAATCCAGGAGAGGCCAATGGTGTGTCTTGGTCACACTAGCTGTTCATTGGTAACTCAGCCTATGCATGTGTTGTTTGGTTGTTCAGTCTACATATGTGCTTAACCACTACAAGCTTGTTATGTCAACAAGATTTATTTTTTGGCCAATAGAAAAAGGACCTCTGCTGCAGTGTGCATGCTTTGTACTTGTCACTTGAGTGATTTAACCAAGACAGGTACCCTTCTCTGCCGTGATCACCACTGGTTAGCTCATGGGATTAAGCGTGTACATACTGTGATTGGTCAGTATCAAGCTTCTTTTTCTTTGCATGGCTTGTATGTTTATATTTAAAGGGAATGCTGCCACTGCTGATATTCTCATCCTTGCTTAACTAATGAGTCACTGTCCTAGAACCTGTAGGTGCATAATAGATACCCACCCCCCAGCCCTTACATCACTGGCTGCATGCTGGTCCTGGTTTAGTGACTTGCTAGCAGGAATGATGGCAACTACAGAGTCCAGAAATAAAAGCAGTGGCAGCGCCCATGTTTTTGTACTGAATTATTTTAGTTTTGTTAGTAACTTTCTTTGAGTTGCATATTGTATTGCAGCTAGGAAAAGATTGGGAAACCACTGGTAAAGTTGGTTGCTATGGTGGGGGGGCTCTGAATGGTGTTGTGTTTGGGTACTGGGAAGCCTTAATTAGTTTGGTTTTCTTTGCACAAATCCCTTTTTCTGCCTGATATCCACTAATATTCCCATCATGTGACAAGCTCCCCCCTAAGTGACGCTGTCCTTCCCCCTCCTTCGCTCACACCTGCTCTGTTCTGCATGTCCTTTTTTTTTTATGTTTGTTTTTATTCTTGTACTAAACATTTAACTGTTCAAATGTAAAATAAAACAATTTGTATTTATTACCAGTTTTTCCTTTTCTATATGGTCTGAGTTTTTATTACTGATGCAGTGCTGACTAACCTCACCTATCTTCTGTCACCTGTGGGAAGGACTAAAATGCATGTCGGAACACGTATGTATGGTCTGAAAGAAAACTAGGAGAAATGCAGTATCAGCCGTGCCATAAGACCTAGAGAAGAGATTTAACAGTATTGAGTCTTTTATATTTGTACTTTGCCTATGTCACTTTCTTGGCCCATGGCCCAACTCACAACATGAATTTAAAGGATAATGCCACTTAATATTAAAAATGCCTTTCCTTTTCACACTACAGCCTCTGTAACTCTCAGTAATATGGCAACCTGAAAGCATTCTGTACACACTTGGTGTACAGAATGGCCCCAGAAATATAATTTCCTACTTGGGCAAAGAACCTTGCACTAAGATACAAGGCAGGTTTTAGGCATCCACTGGAATAAAAAGGTAATTTTTGATTAAATACTCCCAAAAAATCAACCTCTTGTGGAACACCCCATGCACATATACGGCAATGGGGCGACCGCTGTGCACTGGATCGCGTGCATGTGCTGGCATTTCAGGGTAGGGTGCGTGTGCTTGTCACCCCATCTGTGCTGTCATTTGGTACAGCACAAGTCAGGTAGCAGGTCCTGGCCCATGATTTATGGCTTGGACCTGCTGATCAGCTCAGCACATCACAGTACGGAGCCCAGTGTACAAATAACACATGGAGCAGGGGGTGTGGCTGTTTTTCCTCACTGCAAAGTAGTGAAAAAAAATCAGCCACATTTACTAATAAAAGCAGCACACATGGCATTTGTTAGGCACACAGTTAACCCTTTCCAGACAGTATCATTAGTACAGTGATATAGTATTTGACAAGTAAAAAGGCGCAATGCTCAGATACCTCAAAATGACAATATGTAGTCCATAATAGTCCGACAGTGACTGTGGGGGAGAAAAGTAGGTAAGTCTGTCAGGGCTGCCACCACAGAGACCAGAAGCAAATTCCAGTAAGACCAGGAGAGGTGTGCCTCTGAGTATATATATCTCAATAACAATTTATAAAAACAATATCCACTCACATGGAAGAAAGTAAAGTTGAGTTCAGGCACATCTCTGGGCTGATGAGGGACTACAGGTTGCAACCTCCAAGCTTGAAGTGCGCTTGGAGGATGCAGCACATCAAACATCAGTTTGGATGGTGTAGAACTGCAGGTCACAGCAAGTCCTCTAGGTACTGGCCAGGTGCAGCGCTTAAAAGCTCAGAGAGTGTGTGGTGGCTTGGTAATAAACAGTTCACTCAGTGGAGGTAGAATCCGGAAGGAATGGGGACAATGCAGTGCCAGAGCCTGTATCAAGCCGTGCTGCAGCTTCGTTTATCCGTCTGGTGTCCATGATGGTGGGAAGCGATGCGGCACCTGGCAGTGACGCCACTAACATGCAACGTGTTTCAGAGCCAGCGTGCTATGGATGTTGGGATAGCCATACTCCTTTTTCAAGCATAACAGTGAAGTGTCCAATTGCAGTATTTATATGCAAAAGGGGACTGATTTGTGGAAATGGCAATACATAATTACAGCGGCAGACAGAAAAACAAACGAAAAATTCAATATACCATAATTAGTGAGCAAAGAGAAATTGACTATTAGGTAATTAATGCGAATAAACATTTAAAGAGAGGTATTTTTTTTTAAACAAGAAATAAAGAGGTATTTCATCTGAAGAAGACCTCATATACATGACACACACACAATTTTTTTTTTTTTTTTAATTGCATTGACAATTAAAAATTAAATAGTGTATCGTATATCGAAAAAATGTATACTATATACAAATTCATCACACATAAAAAAATATATACATGATAAAAATGCATACAGTACATAAAACATATATAATCATATATGTAAAAAATATGGGTATTGCTATTTCCACCAATCAGTTCCCGTGTTGCATATATTTTCACTATCCCTGCCCCTTGTCTTATATAAATACTGCAATTGGACTCTTCATTGTTATGCTTGAAAAAGGAGAGCGGCTATCCCAACATCCATATCACGCTGGCTCTGAAACGCCTTGCATGTTAGTGACGTCACTACCCGGTGCCGCACTGTTTGCCTCCCAAGCCTTATTCTGGATTTTTCACTGCGCAGCTGCTTCCCACTTTTGTGGACGCCAGACGGGTAAACAAAGCTGCAGCGCGGCTTGATTCTGGCGCTGCATTGTCCCCATTCCTTCTAGATTCTACCCCCACAGAGTGGACTGTTTATTAACAAGCCACCACACATTCTCTTTGAGCTTTTAAGTGCTGCACCTGGCCAGTACCTAGAGGAATTGTTCTGACTTGCAGTTCTACACCATCCAAACTGATGTTTGATGAGCTGCATCCTCCAAGCGGACTCACTGCAACCTGTAGTCCCACCTCGTCAGCCCAGAGATGTGCCTGAACTCAACTTTACTTTCTTCCATGTGAGTGGATATTGTTTTTATAATAAATTATTATTAATATATATATATATACTCAGAGGTGTCCCTCTCCTTATAGTATTAGCACCGATCACTGTATTAGTGTCAGTTCCCACCCAGTCAGTGTCAGATTGACCGCCGCACTATCATGGTCTTACTATAAGTAGCTGATCACCGTCATTAGTAGTATACATTAAAAGAAACCCAGTGCTGATCAAATACCACCAAAAGAAAGCGATTTGTGTAGAAAAAAAAAAAAACATAAATTTAATTTGTATAGTGTTGCATCACCACGCAATGCTAAATAGCAAAAAATGGCCAAGTCATGAAGGGGATAAAACCTTCCGGTGGGCTGAAGGGGTTAATCACTTCTAAAGGGATGCAGACACAGTATGCAAAATAGTATTAAAGTAGAGCTAAAACAGGACTAAGGCAAACCATAGATTCTTGCGGGTTGCAGGAAAAACATTTGCACGATGCCCCCATCAACACAGGTTGACGGGAATACCTTCTGCCAAGCAATTGTCTTCTCCTGACTGGAGAACCCATCCCTGCTAGTAGAAGGCAGTGATTATTGTTCGTGAATAATTGCAAGTGAATCCGGCAAGCTGGTTGTACCCAAGTTGATCGATCAATTAACTTGGTACATTCAGCCTGCCCATTAATGGTTCAAATCTTTTCCAGCTCCCGCTGAACCAGCCTAGATTCAGACCGTGTATGGCCAGCCTAAAGCAGTCCTTGGGCTTCACTTTTTAAATATTCACAGGGGTACATTTATCAATTCTGTTGCACAGCTAAGAAATGATAAACAGGAGCAATCAGGCAGATTTAAAACCGATTTTAAATAATTGGGTAGCTTCGATCATAAATTCTCACTGTGGTAGAAAACCTGCCACTGACAATTGTGTAAATCTGTTATAAAAGTGAAAAATAGGATTTTTTTTTTTACTTACCGTAAAATCCATTTCTCTGAGTTCATTGACAGGAGAAGAACTAGGCATAACAAAACGCTTGGCCACTCCCATGGGCCATCCTCAGTCCGTATATAACCCCCCTCCCTGCATTCAGTTTAGTAGCAAGCAGTAATGGGAGTATCAAAAGAACTCAATAGAGGGGTGGGCGCTGTGTCTGTCAATGAACTCAGAGAAACGGATTTTGCGGTCAGTAAAAAATCCTATTTTCTCAGTCGTTCATTGACAGACACCGCCTTCTTTATTCCTAACGATAGGGATGTCCCAAAAGCAGTGCCAACAGGAGGAGTGGGAAAACGAAAAATCCTGAGGCTATACAAGAGCCAACCAGGTAACAGGAGCTTCACCCAGGACAAGCTGGACCCCCACCTTAACGATATCCCTTCAAGAGGGAATAGACCCTTCTACAGCAGCCTGCAAGAAACCTGTGGCCAAAAGGGGCATCCGCAGATGCCAAACCATCCACTTCGTAGAACTTGTGAAAATGTACACTGAGGACTAGTGGCCGCCTTGTCAACTTGCGCAACGGCCGCCTGATGACAGAAGGCCCAAGAAGCACTAAGTGCCCGAGAAGAATGCGCCATAACTGGGAAATGATCTCCCTGACATGATAGCCCAGAGACATCTATCCGATCCATCCAGACCAACAGACTCTGGCTGGCAAATACATCCGAATCCCCCAAAACACATCCATGCCAGATTAAGCCAATTCCTTGGGATGTGCTGACCAGGGACACAAGAAGCCAACCCAATGTCCTTATTCAATGGAAATCCAAGGATGGAACTATTGTGAGAGAAATAGAGAGGCCTTTAGAGAAACGAAAACACCAAGTTCAGATCCCACGGCGGTGGGAGAAACCGCCCCGTGGAAACAGACGTCTAACTGCTTGAACACAAAGGCACGCACCAGGGAGTGCGAGGCCAGGAGACACTGAAGACCGCCCAGGCCGACACCTGGCCCTCTGGTACTCGAGGCCTATTCCTGCTCATCCTTCTGTAAATGGAGGTCGGAAACAGCCACCTAAAAGGAATGAGGACAAATCTGATGAAACATGGCTCAGAGAAGGTCCCAACCCTAGCCAAAAGGTGTATCCGTCTGACAGTGTTCCACTCCTGGAATGCGTATGTCGGAAAAGGGCCAGAACTAGACGTTCTGCCCACCGGAGGAGGACACTGGCAACAGCCAGGGTCGCCAACAGTCTTTTTGGCCCACCCTGGTGAAGGACATAAGACACCTGCTGCTCATGAGCAGCAGGGGCTCAACCCGGAAGTGGAAGATTGTTGTGTGTTTTCAGTGCTGCTGCTGGAATCATTCACAGTGCTGTGTATAGGAGCATATCAGTTGGATTGGCTCTGGTGAAGTGGACAGCGTTAAAGTTTTCCTAGCTCCAGTGAATGATCGGTCCTGAGTGGGACCAGTCGTATCAACTATCATCTGCCTAGGAGGCTATTATTCAATGCCTTATTTACCCAGCCATCTGGTAAGCCTTTAATTCAGCAGGTGGTTGGGTCTGATCATCTTCTGCATGTCACAGTGTGAAAAGACAGGACAGTCACGGTGGTGTTTCTTTTATGTTGGAAACCGGTTTGCCATTGGAAACCAGGATTCAAGATCAATTGATATATGCTATAAAGTTCTTATGGGTTTATGTTATGGACTAACTGTAGCCATCATTGGACTTTATTTTTAGCCACATCCATGTGTGTGTTTTTTATGACCATTATTTATCTGTGCCCTTCCGTGCCCTTTTTTTATCTTTTGTATTTACACTTAATTACTATTCATTGGCGCAGCTTTACCCTTCTCCACATAACAGAATACTTAAGCATTCGTGATGTCGTAGAAGTCAGAAAGACCCCCGTGATGGAGTGCCACCGCTGCATAAATGGACTCCATCCTATACTCCTGTACCCACACAAGGCAGGGCAGGGCCTTAAGGTCCAGAATTAGATGTACCCTGCCCTCCATCTTTTAGACTGAGAACAGGTTAGAATAAAACACCTGACACTGTTCCCAGCACAGGCACCGGGACAATCGCACTCTGCCGCGGAGAACCGCAAGCAGTCAGGCAACAGACAACCATTGTAAAGCAACAAACTGTTTGGAGGAACACAGCCGGAAAACTATCTTATAACCAGACAAACTCAAGACACGACATGAAGTCATTCAGAGTAGCCCCCCCCCCCCCCCCCCCCCCCAAAAAAATACATGTCTAAGCACCACTGAGGCAACAGACTCGGCAACCAGGGGAACTGCGTCCAAGAGGCATAGCGGAGAAACCGCAGTGCCAACCCAATAGGTCCCCAAGCAGCAAAGGCAGGGGGATTCTGCTCCCCCTCCAGGTATGCCAGCTGGGCTCTTAGAAGCCACTGATTCCTCTATTGGAGCCATGGTTGCCTCAAGCAGCCTAGAGACAGAGGGGTTCACTACTGGTGTAACAGTCCCCTTCTGAAGGGGGGACTCCCCAAAGGGGTACCTTCCAGCAAGCTTTTTTGGAAACACAAAAGGCACTTTGGACACTCCCAGTCTTCATGGACACATTTGTCAAAATAAGAGAGAAGGGAACACCTTCGTCACGCAAGACGACTTATCCAAGAGGGTACCGGCCCGCCACCGCTGCATCCCCCATCTGGAAAGGTTCCCGCACAGATGTAGGATTGTTCAACAGGGGAGGGCAGGAGTGCCCTATTCTAGGCTATCTGCCTAAGCGCCACACCAAAAAGTCAGTGGGGGATGCGTTCGCTGGCCAGACTGGGTCCAGTCTGTCGCCCAGCCCAGCAGTTGATTAGAGATCTCACCGGAAAAAAAATCCCAGGACTAGCAATCCCAGCAGGGAATGAAGTCCCTACTCCTGACTAGGCAGAAAAAAAACGGAATACCTAGAGCAGGGAGGGGGGGTTATATACGGACTGAGGACAACCCATGGGAGTGGCCAAGTGTTTTTTTTTTTTTTTTTTTCTGCCTAGTCCTACTCCTGTGGAGGCGATATAACCCTATCGTTAGGAATAAAGAAGCCTGGGTCTGTCAATGAACGACTGAGAAATCAGTCTCACCTTTTAATAGTAAATCTGTGCAAATCGGTTTGCTTGCTGCTCAGTGTTACAGGCATGGGGGGTTCACAGATACACCGAACGGTCACATAGACTTTACAAAGTGAGAGGCTGCATGATTAGCATCCAAATCTGTCGCTAATTTTATTGATACCTACTAAACTCATCATTCCTACATAAACAGCATTGTTCTTGCTATTTAATTACCAGTACGGTTTAAAAATGTTTTTATGCAGACCTTTTAATATGTTAAGGGCTGGTTTATCCTGTAGCTGGCTCCCAGAATTTAATTTCACTTTACATTGTTTGGGCCAAGCTATTTCCATTACAGACTGATGTGGCCATTGTCTGTGCTGTAAAATACTGTAGAAGCATTCGCTACCTACAGTAAGTGGCACTGTGTTCCGTCAGCAGTACATGTGATTTCCTGCCTGTTCCTGGAAATAGAGGCAGGCTGAGTGCTCCTCCTCCATTCAGGAGAGTGGTTGAGGAAAATGTGACTTCTGCCTGCCTGTCAGAGGAAGTCTACCAATTGATAAAAAGAAAAGGCTTTTCCTGAATGGTGTAGAAGCGCTCAGTTCGACTCTTCAATCTGGCAACAGACAGTAGGTCATCCATACTGCTGCTGAAACACAGCACCTCTTAGGTCCCTTTCACACTTGTATGAAGACTTGGGACTGCAAAGTCACAAGTCATTCCCCATGATTTCCAATGACTACCATTCATATTAGTATGACTTTAAAGTAGTCCCTGCACTACTTTGGTTCGACTTTGATCCTACTTCAGCCCATTGAATATGACTGAAGTCAGACCGCACGGTGACAGGCAGTACAGCTCCAGGCGCTGTGAATTTCAGCCCCTCCTCTCTCCCAGTCAGATGCAGGGCAGATGATGGCCCTTCATTTCTGCCCCCCCCATGACCAATCCCCTCCCACAGAGTCCCACCTTCAGTCTAGCATTTTACTGTTGAACTGAAGGCGAGTGAGGTGAGGGGGAGCCTGGGAGGAGCTGAGTAAGACCAGAGGGAGGTGCTGAGTGATATCAGTGGGCGGGGCCAGCAGGCACAGGACCTGGAATGGCATAGCACAGATGACAATCCTCAGTGGAAGGTAGGACAGGGTTTGGTTGCCTCATTCTATGTGATTGTATGATTTCTGATTATACAGCCTGTAGCTGCTACATGTACATCATGGGGACCCTCATGAGGAATAGTTGGGGACAGAAAAGGGGACATAGAGCAGGGAAAAAAGAGAAGGGGACATGGGGACAGAGCAAAGGAGATGGGGACAAAACAGAAGACATTGACAATAAGGCCCCTTTCACACAGGGTGGGCTTTACTCAGTGGGGGATCTGTCCGCACTATAGTGTACTTTATGCTTTGCATATATGGGGTGCCTGTGATTGGTACTGGACCAGACAGAGTGGTGAAAGGCTGCTCTTGGGAGAGAGCTACTATACCTGTAGTGTTACTTTTTGAGTGAAGTGGATGCAAATATCCAGCAGAGGACAAGTGCATGGGACCTCATAAGTTTAATGTATGTTCTGTCTTGGTGATGGTATACTGCATCTTAGACTAAAATACGATGACTAAAATGGGACTTAAACTAAAATGGCATTTAAGTCTAAAACTAAATCGAAATTTTCTGCCAAAATTAACACTGGTCTCCATGTTGATGAGGACAAGGGCCTCTTCCCGACAACCCTGGTTGTCGTTCTGCGGGTGGGGAGCTTCTCGTAATCTGGAAGCACCCTCAGATCCCGGCCCCCCACCCTATGTGAATGAGTATATGGGGTAGGTACCCATTCACTGTGAAAAATAAACCAGTAAACAGGTTTTTAAAGTAATTAATTAGGCAGCTCCAGGGTCTCTTCCTACTTCTTCTCCGCTCTCTGGCTCTTATGGCGACGTCTTCTACCTCTGACGGTTCTTCTCCCCTCTCTGGGTCTTCTCCGCTAATATTTTAAAGGGCCTGGTATGCTCTTGGAGGAGCAAACCAAGCCAGTTATATTTTTACATTTTGCCTGGCGTTCCCCCTAAAGATTCATACCAGACAGTGCCTGGTATTGTCAGGGATCAAAGTTGGATCCCTGTTCACTGAAGTCGCAGGGCAAATTCAGATCCAGTGTCATACGACTGTCATGTCATACAAGTGTGAAAGGGACCTTACTCTATATAGCTAATGCCATGTAGTAACATTAGTATTTTACAGTGCCACATCACTTTGTAATAGGAATAGTTTTTGGGGAGGGGGGTCCATCTTGGCCCAAACGAAATATTTAAAGTGAAAACAACCTGAATTTCTACTGTTTAGGCCTTCACTAAGGTGCATCCAGTCAGCAGTCCTCGTATTATATCATTCACTGCTAGCTAAAGTGTTTTGGTAACAGCACACAGTCCCATAGATATAAAGCCATTGGCCTTTGATAACAATTTTCTGCTAGTTTGTGCAGAGACATCTTCCCTATTACACAGACATAGTATATGTTTTTATCTTGCAGGAGCTTGAAAATGGCATACATTAGCATTTCAAAATGAGAGCTACAAAAACAAGCCTCAGACTGGCTACAAATGACATTTTATATCCTGTGCATAAAACCTGCTCATACAAACCAGTGATTCCATCACTTCCCAGTGCATATTACAGATATAAAGTAGATGTCTAACTGGTTGTGATCAGCTGCATAAACAGTTTAATCAAAGTAAATTTAAACTCCCAACTGAATAACATTAAAACATATCTAAACCAAAGAACAAAAATGTACCGTATATACTCGAGTATAAGCCGAGTTTTTCAGCACATTTTTTTTGTGCTGAAAGTGCCCCCCTCGGCTTATACTGGAGTCAAGCACTTTTCTGCAGCAAAGAATTACATTTTCTGACCCGATTTTGGGGCTCCTAGCACTAAGCGGCCCCGAGATACAGGGCCCCAAAGTCGGTTCGGAAAATGTCATTCTCTGCTGCAGAAAAGTGCTTGTTATTTTCCGACCCGAATTTGGGGCCCCGTATCTCGGAGCCACTTGATGCTAACCCAGTGGAACCAACACTACAACATATCCAACTTTGGGGTTCCTAGCACTAAGTGGCCCCGAGATACAGGGCCCCAAAATCGGTCAACTGAGTCCATCTGCAGCAATGTCATTTCAGGACCCTTTGGGTCCAGAGACCCCAAATTTGGGCTGCAGCTAGGGGGCATCTAGGAACCCTTAACGAACAAGTTTGAAGTTCGGGGGACCGGACCTATGGCTGCAAATGGGCACAGTGAGGCTGCAAATGGGCATTGTTGACCCTGTTTTCCACTTACAGTAGCTGCGCATTTCTCACCCTAGGCTTATACTCAAGTCAATATTTATCCTACTGCTATAATGTATACAGTAGCAGCATTTGCAAACTCTTACCTTCCTGGGAAATCTATTTGCTCCCTCTAGTCATGTGACACAATGCCAGGGCATGGGTTGTCTTCTGTCTGCCATGGAAGAACTCAAGCAGAATTGCTGATTGGCCAGCTCTATCTGTAAATCAAGCCCACACAAATCACATGACTAACATTCTGGCATTTGGTCACATGAGTGGCATTTATTTTAGCCTTTTAGTCTACTTCATCAATAAGAAAGCCCAAGCATATTTTGGCAACTTCTGAAACATTTGTGAATGTTAACTAACACCCGTACATAAAGTAGCGATAGAATATCTGCGATAGAAGAATCATTTTCTTTTGTACCATTTTTTCCAAAAATTAAGTGCAGAAAGCTTACTACACACAGGAGAAAACTGTATTTTGTGAACACTTGTGTGCTTTCCTGCCTAATGCAGAAATGGAACAGTATGGCGGCAAACGGGTATGGTAATGTATATGGTGGCGCTAGTATTCTATCATTTGCATATGATTATCTGAACAATTAATATACGAAAAATGTAATATCTACAGTGTCAAAGGTCACTTAATCATATGGATTGTAGTTAAAAATCTTTATATAACGGATCACAGTAAATCCTTTTGAGTTCAGCAATAGAAATGATTCATTCTTCTTTAAGGAGAGGTTTGCCTGTATAATAGCTGTGCATGGCCACCTCCTCTCTGCACACAAGTAGCAGTACAGGACCCTTTAAAGTTATATTGTAATCGTGTGTCGCTTGCATCTCTTTTAATAAGGCTGAAATAATTGATTCTGTGTATGGATATTTAAAAAAAAAAAAAAAAAACTACACACAGGAGCAAACTGTATTTTGTGAACACTTGTGTGCTTTCCTAGTTGATGCCGAAATGGAACAATATGGTGGGAAACGGGTATGTTAATGTATATGGTGGCTCTAGTATCATTCTAGAGCCTGGTCATACTTTACCCCCTTCCACTGCAAAAAAAAAAAAACTGGAAAGTGCTATCATTTTGTTTAGGTGTACCTTCCATCCCTTAAAAAAAAAAAAAACAACTGAGGCTGGCTGATTGTGAGAGGGACTAACATGTTGGAGACAATAGTCTATCATTTTACTAGTATATGGTGCCCTCAACAAATCTAAAAATTGACAATAATTCTAACAAAGTCAGGGCTACAAACTAATTGCTCTATTACATTATTTAGGCCTTGCCTTTGGGGCCAGAGATTGTTCCCTTGCAAAAGAACCTCTATTTTTTATTTCAAGTAGTTGGGGCATTCAATGAGTGTGAAAGTTTTACTTAGAGATCCTGATTGCACTAAACTTGTGCATATTAGGTGAGGCCTAGTTATAACCAAACACGTCCGTAGAGAAAAAAAGTGACAGTTGTTGAATGGAAAAACTGGAACTTGTACTCCCTTCTATTGGGATCCGTTCTTTTTGTAAACAATTTTATTGTCAATGGAAGGAATGTGTTGAGTCAGCAGTAAGTGACACTCCAGTCCTGATAAAACCATAAATTCTCAGGAAAGCAGACTGTCATGTGAAGTCAATGCCCTGTCTAGGTAACTACCAGATTTTCCAGTTGCATAAGAAAACCCTGACAACAGGTGTAGTGACTGTCTTAAGTATCTGGTGTTTTTTTCACTGTGTTTAGAAAAGTTTTCTTTTAATTTGCTTTACTTTAAACATTAACGATTTTAAATTTATTCTACAACATGTTACAACCCACTGGAAGCATTCAAAAACTTTCCAAACTTTTTTAAAGTTTAAATTAGGAGTACAGGTTCACTTTAAAGGGAATTGATTTTCTTCCCATATTTTCTTAATAAATTCAACATTTAAAATAATATAAAATTAAATATATATATAAGGTATTATTCTGTCCAGGTGTATCTACAGTCTCTTTTACAGGGTTGAAAGTCTCTTGTATGACAAAGTAAAGTAGAACTAAGCCCTGCTATCTTTTACAGCCAAACAGGCCTTCTTAGCCTCGGTTTGACTGACGGGTATCATTCATGGTATGCCTTGAACGTACCGGTTTTAGGAGATTGTTAAATTGATGGGTTTAGTTCAGTTTTACCAAGTACAAAATCTGGTTACTATGTGATGTACAAACCCCATAAAGTAAACAAAAAACGTTTTACTTTCCCTGAATGAGCCAAGCTTCCCTTCGTTTGTGTCTCACACGCTACCCCTCCTTGACACTGCAGCTTAGAGTGCGAGTGATTCAACAACAGTGGCAGTTCTGTCAATTTAGAAAGCAGTGTGAAGGACTAGGCGTAGTCATGTGCTGATTGAAAGCTGCATTAGGTGGACTTCACCGACAGGATCAACAAGTACATCAGTGACTAAAAGTTTTGAGCATGACACATACATTTTCACAAATTCTGCTCCCTCGGTTTTTATGATGGCAATTTGCAATTCATCTGATCACTCTTCATAACATTCAGGAGTATATGAAAAGTCCCCGTTTGCCATGAAAATGAACTTAAACCCATAAAAAAACATTTCCACTGTATTTGTGAAGAAGGCTTCTAGGCACCCAAGATAGTCCAGCAAGTGCCAGGACCGTCTCCTATAGTTGATTCAGCTGAGGGATCGGGGCACCACCAGTGCAGATCTTGCTCAGGAATGGCAGCAGGCAGGTGTGAGTACATCTGCACGCACAGTGAGGCTAATGCGGCGTACACACGGTCGGAATTTCCGATGGGAGCTTTTCATCTGATTTTCCGACCGTGTGTATGCCCAACGGTCTTTTTCTGTCGGAATTTCCGACGGACTTTGAATTGAGAACCTGTTCTCAATTTTTCCCACGGAAAACCTTTATATCGGATTTTACGATCGTGTGTATGCAATTCCGACACGCAAAATTCCGACGCATGCTCGGAAACAATTTGACGCATGCTCGGAAGCATTAAACTTCCCTTTTATAGTGCTGTCGAACGTGTTTTATGCCGCTGTGTTATTGACCGTCGGAATTTGGTGTGATCGTGTGTAGGCAACACAGTTTGAGCGGAATTCTGTCGGAAAAACCGTCAGAGTTTTTTCCGACGAGAATTCCGATCGTGTGTACGCGGCATAAGACTTTTGGCGGATGGCCTGGTGTCAAGAAGGGCAGCAAAGAAGCCACTTCTCTCCAGGAAAGACATCAGGTACAGACTGATATTCTGCAAAAGGTATAAGGATTGGACTGCTGAGGACTGGGGCATCCGGAAAAAAACCTTGTCTGGAGAAGAGAAGATGAGCACTACCATCAGTCCTGTGTCATGTCAACAGTAAAGGATCCTCAGACCATTCATGTGTGGGGTAACTTCTCAGCCATGGGTATAGTAGTGAATGGATTGGTGCTGGACTTTATAGGCACCGAAATACACGAAAATTATAAACAAAATATATTAACAATTTGATTAAAACAAGCACAACCAGACAAAAGACTATTTTAAAACTTTTCAAAGTAATGATTGCCTATATGCTTTTAAGGATGCATAACTCAAACACCAAGAAGTATAGTCCTGGATGGTTAGGACGATGTCCTTGTTGAAGCAAACTGTTCTATCAGGCTTGGTGTGAGTTGATGATAGTATAAAGTAGCTCGGTTCTACATGTTAAGCGTGTGAACGCTTCTTCAGGAGCTTAGGCATGCATTCTATATAAAATGAAAAAACTATAAATCTTTAAAAACAACAGACTGGTGTACAAAAAAACAATCAAAATTATAACATGTAATTGATATCATATGTTGGCTGTTTATCGACCCAGAGACATGATACCAAGGTAAGCGAAACCCAACCAACAGGGGGTGACAAACCACTGCCAATAAGGTCCGTGTGGAAAAATCTAGTGATGTATCATCACAAAGATAATATTGGGTTATGTATCGTTAAAAGCATATAGGCAATCCTTACTTTGCAAAGTTTTTAAATAGTCTTTGGTTGTGCTTGTTCTAATCAAATATATTTTGTTTTTAATTTTCGTGCATCTCAGTGCCCATAAAGTCCAGCACTAATCATTTCACTACTATACTCAATATATGGGACGTGGCACTTTGTTAAACATCAATTTGGTATCCATAGTACCACCCTGTGCCGATATCTTATCACCCATTTCAATATTCTCAGCCAAGGGAGTGGGCTCATTCACACTTTTGAAAACAGCCATGAATAAAGAATGGTACAAAAACATCCTCCGAAAGCAACTTCTCCTAACCATCCAAGAACAGTTTGGTGACAAACAATGCCTTTTCCAGCATGATGTAGCACTTTGACATAAGACAAAAGTTAAAACTAAGTGGCCTGTGGAACATTTTGGGTCCATGGCCAGGAAACTTCCCAGACCTTAATCCCATTGAGAACTTGTGATCAAGCCTCAAGAGGCGGGCAAACCCCCCCCCCCCCCCCAAATTTTGACAAACTCCAAGTATTGATAATGCAAGAATGGGCGCCCATCAGTCAGGATGTGGCCCAGAAGTTGATTGACAGCATGCCAGGGAAAATTGCAGAGGTCTTGAAAAAGAAGCGTCATAACTGCAAATATTGACTCTTTGCATAAACTTAATGTAATTGTCAATAAAAGCCTTTGACACGTATGAAATGCTTATAATTATACTTCAGTATATCATAGTAACATCTTACAAAAGGATCTAAAAACACTGAAGCAGCAGACTGTGAACATTAATATTTGTGTCATTCTCAAAACTTTTGGCCATGGCTGTATGTATGGGACTTTGCAGGGGGACTATGAGAAAACTGATGTACTTACAATTGTTACAGCACTTATTTTGTTATTGTGATGTCATAGTTCTACTTTACGATGTACGAGCCAGTTGTTGATAAAACTCAACTTAAGCGGAATGAAATATGTTGCTTTCCTTCTCAGATGGCTCAGCCTGAGGTTTCAGGCGCAGCCTGCTTCAAGGGAGCCAGCTTTTTCTGTGCTGACTCTAGATAGCTCATAGTGCTTTAAGAATTCTTTATCCTATCCACTTGCTGACCCCCCCATAGCACATTTACTGTTAAAGGGTGGCCACGCTGAGCAGGATCACGTGTACATATACACGTGATCCTGCACTCCCGGGTATCGGACGTGAGTGCACACCGCTGGTGGCTCGCTCCCGCTGTGATTGTACACATCAATAGCTGATCAGTGTGTCCTGCATACCTTATGTTCGCCAGCACATGCTGATTGTTCAGTACACAGGCAGAACGGCAGTAAACAGGGCAAATTGCCGTTCTGTCAGTACAGAAGGCATGGATCCTTTGTTTCTGTTAAGCAGGAACACCAATCCATACCTTCCACTAGTAAAAGCACCTCCCCCACAACACTGATTTACCAGCTAGGCACACATTTAACCCTTTGATCACCCCTGATGTTAACCCCTTCCCAGCCAGTGTGATTAGTACAGCGACAGTGCATATTTTTAGCACTGATCACTGTATTGGGGTCACTGGTCCCCAAAAAAAGTATATAAGCTGCTGATTGCCACCATTACTAGTAAAAAAAATATATATATATATATATATATATATAATAAATAAAAATTCCATAAATATATACCATAGTTTGTAGGCGCTATAACTTTTGCGCAAACCAATCAATATATGCTTATTGGGATTTTTTTTTTGACAAGTAGCAGAATACATATTGGCCTAAATTGATAAAAAAAATAAAAATTCTGTATTGGATGTCTTAGAGCAGAAAGTAAAAAATATTTTTTTTTTTTTTTTTTTGTCATTCCAAGTGCGTCAGCGCCGAAAGCTGAAAATTGGTCTGGTCACGAGGGGGGTTTAAGTGCCCAGTAATCAGGTGGTTAATTAATGAACGTATCTTTTGAAGGGAAAATATAAGTCTCCCTAGCCACTTAGACCACCCTAAGCTATCCTCACCCTATTACTTACCTCTTTGGCAGTGATTGTGTTGTCTATGTAGGGCGCCTGCACAGACCAGTCAACAGGCAGAATAGATACAGATTGGTGCTGCTGGTTAGAAGGCGATAAGACAAATTATAGGAGCATCAAAGGAGTTACAAGAGATATTCCTGGAATTGTAGTTCCCAAGCAGGTGAAACGTTTTGATTGCTGCCTACATCTATTGTAAAGTCTTTTTTGCTCACACTTGCCCTTCTGTGACATTGTTGTTTGCTATGACATTTTGTCTCAAATTAAATTCTGTTCTGTATTTTAGGACTATTTCAAAACAGAAAGGCTCTTGAACACCATGGATGTCCAGAGAAGTACGGCCGTGCGCCTGTTGTACCAACACATGTCAAAGTATATTGCGTGGACTTACTTAAATCTTTGACTTTAGACTGTTACAAACACGTGTACATCAGTTTCCAATTGGAAGGATCCATGCTGCCAAGGAATGTCTGTTTGTAGGTACCAAACAAAACCAAAATTCCAAGCTGTTCCACTTTAGAAAATGTGTAACTTTACTCATCAGTGTTAACATTCATTATAATATATCGATAATGAAAAATGGTGCTGTGGGGCAGCCGGTGTGTGTTATATTTTCCACACCTTTAAGTAAGGATCTGGATAAAAAATACACAAGTACCTACTTTTTACCCCGTTACCCCTGTGATTGTAGATGACACTATTTGCCCCATTATGTGTGTTTTTATTTGGCGTTCGTAACGGATTAAAAAAAAAAACATTAAAATCTTAACCAAAACATCAAAGTATTTTAGTTATTTACAGAGAATACTTGCTCTTTTCTTGGCAACAAGAATGTATTTTTTGTTATACCCGCTCCATCTCTAAACCTTTGGTGATCTTACCTTCATAATCTCCATACAAATCTTGCATTCTTTTTCCATCAACGCCATCCTTCCATAGCATCTGTTGGTGCTAGCACAGACTGTGGATATCAGAACAGAAGGAAATAAGGCCAGAAAGTCTACATCGGTCAACAACAATGACACAGTGTGGGGAGTGCGTCACATGTTGGGAGTATTAGCGGATATCAAGTAGAAAGAGGAAGAAAAAAAATCAGTCTTCCCCGCACTTAGATGGCTGGGTGTTATTTGGCTATTTATGGGAATAACAAGGCTTTGTGTCCTATCTCACTGTCTCTTGCCTTTGAGATTATGCCATCCAACATTAGCAGGCATCGATTTGAGGCTATATTTTCCAGTACCAGGACAGGGACTGGGTCTGCAGGATCTTGGCATTTAATTTAAATCCTGGAACAGTCCTGTGGGATCTGGGGCAGCTGGTGTGAGCTGCAGCCTTAGGCTTCATTCACACTTGTAGGACTCCAAAGTAGCTTGACTTTGACTTTGGATGCGACTTTGGCTTTGACCAAAATAATGTAAAACATTCACGTATGACTTTCATGCAACTTTTGAGTGTTAACACTGAAGTAATGTCCCAAAAGTTGGAGCAAAAAATAGTACATGAACTACTTTGAAGTCGCTGAAATTTTAAGTCGCACATATATGAATGGTTATCATGGGAAAACATGGGGTACAACTTGCCATCTGATTTTGATGTCCAATGTCGCATGACAAATAATACAAGTGTGAATGGACACTTAAATCTTTGCTGTGCCAAAGTATGGAGACATCACTTTCAGATGGGGCAGAGAGATTTCTCAGCTTTACTGCAAGCTCCAGCTAGAGAAACTCAGAGTTTACATGGGGCCTCCTGCAGCTGCCAGAAGTGTATGTAAATCTGACAAGCCGACTGTCAGATGGAAGCCGCCATAGCGCATCCACACACCCCGGTAACTGTGCCCCCCAGACGTCCCACCATGTTTTCAGGGCTCCACGCACCCATTAGCAGACCTGGGACCAGCGTGGCAGGTGCTGATGGGTAGAAGGAAGGGAGATCAGTGTCCGTTCACTGATATCCCCTTCCTGCTAATGACCCAGAAGCTCCATGTAAAACATCAATTCCAGTTCCTGGTGTTACTGTCCCCACAGCCAGTATGGGTGCAGTGCAATCTGTGCTCCATTCAATTAATTGGAAGGCAGGTGCGAAATCAGGGATCTTTTTTTCACTCTAAACTAATATCCTGTAGAGGATTTTAAAATGTTGCCCATGAATAAGATAATGGCATTTGTCGCCATTTCACGAGCGCATGCAATTTTAAGGCTTGACATGTTGGGTATCTATTTACTTGGTGCAACCTCATCTTTTAGATTTTACCAAAACATTGGGTAATATATTGCGATTATGTGCACTAAAATTAACTCTAGTGGAGTTTTACTGAAATGTTGCGTTTCATAAACCACTGTGCTATATCGTGTGACATAAAATCCTGAACTATTACTCTTTTATTCTCTAGGGTATCTGCTATATATATATATATATATATATATATATATATATATATATATATATATATATTTTTTTTTTTTTTTTTAATGTGTGCAAAAATAAAAAGGGATTAAAGGAAACCTTTCCTGAGAGAAACATGAAAGCTGCTGTTTCTTAGCCTTCTTAGCCATGATACTGACCCTTCTGACCGCTTTACTTTTGACTTTCCTAATCTGCATGATTATTTCAGGTTAGTGCCATGAATACATTTTATCCAATAGGTCAGTATAACAGCCAAGCAACATTTTCAAAAGCAGATCAGCAATGGCAGTCTCCAGGTTTCACAAAACCACACTTGACTAGTTTAGTCAACCTAAACAGGTAGAATAGAGGAGACAATTTTTTCTTTATTCCTTCTAAATTAATGTTGTGCAGTTCATATTTTAACCACTGGGTGTCAGAGTGGCACAACATAAAAGGGCCCTTAATCTGTCCATTGTTATATATGTGCTACAACTCAGGAGACTCAAATTTATAGTTAGGACTGCAGTACACTGGGGTGCTGAGATGTGGCATCTGCAGCTTACGCATGTATTTGCAAATGTGTGCAAACTAAAACCCTTGTTTTTAATGTGAACTGTTAGACAGGGTCAATTCAGTTTGTTGCAGGCTGCCCGGTAAGTGTGCTGGGAATATTTGTTTGGTATATTTTTGTCACCACTCCCACCCCAGTTCCTGCTGTACTTACCTCGGGGTGGTGGAGCTGCCAGCAGCCCCACAGCCACTCCAGTGCTTCAGTGAATTGAAATCCCTGCTCTTCCTCTTTAAGTGCTTCCAGACTGGACCAAATGGATTCTGATTGGTCAGCGCCATCAGTGTGATGATGCTGACTAATCGGAATCGATCTAGACCATGCTGGAAGGGCTGATAGAGAGGAGCAGGGATTTAAAATCCCAGACCGCTGGAGCAGAAGGGGGGGGGGGTTTGCTGACTGCTCCTCATCCCCAAAGGTTGAGGAGGGAGGGGGCTGGAGTATGGGGAGGGTGTCCAGTGTTAGTTCAGCCCAAGAATCCAATCCAACCAGGAGGATTTCGATTGTGTCTTTTAGTGGGAGCAGTACCTTTAAAATTTGGAGGGGTCGGTAGGGGGACATGTAATCTCGTATCGATCACAGTAGGCCTTGCTTACCAAAATAGCAACATCTATATACAGGAATGGATCTGTTGACATCTCCCTCATCCCCCCATACTCCTGGCTCCATGAATCGGAAGATGCGCTGTTCTCCATTTTGTCTTGCTTGTGCAATGAATTTTATGTGGAGGAACAGCTGGAGAGGACACAGATAAAGTGATGAGATGTCAGTTTTCTGGAATGTTTGTTGGATCTGGACCCTGTACTTCTTTGACATGATATAATCCAGCCTACACTTCTGCTCCTAGGAATGTGCCAATAGTTTATACTTTGTCTATGAGGGGAATGTCTGCCTACAACAGGTTTGTGTCTGGATCGCTCAGGGGAAATCTGTCAGGAAGTAAAATAGAGTGAAAAAGCTCAGCTGGAAGCTGAATGCTAGGTCTAGAAAAGCAATATTTCAGCTTCACTGCCTCTGGTCTATGCTTCTAGCGATGGACAGATTTAATCAACAGTTTATTTTGCTATACTATAGATTTCTTTTAATATTGGACAGAGCAGGAAATCGATTACCCCTTTCAGGTTTCTTATTATGGTCTGAGCTTCTGCTGGGAAGATTTCGCCTTCCTTTCTTACCGATGGGCTCACAATTTTTTGTCCTTCGTGGAAAATATCTGCTGGTATTCTCCCCTACTCAACACATCAGGTCCAACACCACACTCAATATCTCTCCTCCTACTGCCCAGTTACCACAGATGAAGTTGATAAACTCCTCTCTATGGCCCACCTCACCACCGGTCCCCTGGACCCTGTCCCCTCACAATTACTGCGACCACCTTCCCACTCTATCCTAAACTCCCTAGCCCACATCTTCAACCTCTCCCTCTCCTCCGACACCTTTCTTTCCCTGCTCAAACATGCACTGGTTACCCTCATACTTAAGTTATTCAAACAGGCGGGGTCTAGTGAGGGTTTTTTAAGACCCATCTCCCTGCTCCCATTTGCCTCCAAGCTCATCAAACGCCTTGTCCATGACCGAATGAGTCGCTTCCTCACAGACAACAACCTTCTCGACTCCCTACAGTCTGGCTTCCGTCCACAACATTCCACTGAAACCGCCCTACCAAAACTCACCAATGACCTACTAACTGCTAAAACCAATGGCCATTACTCCATACTCATATTCTTAGACCTCTCTGCTGCCTTCGACACAGTTGACCACCTGCTCCTCCTCAGCAAACTACACTCCCTGTGATTCTGCTTTCTCCTTTTCCTCTCTGTTGGGGTACCCCAAGGCTCTGTCCTTGGGCCCCTCCTATTTTCGCTCTGTACCTCTTCCCTGGGCCAGTTCATTAACTCCCATGGCTTCCAATACCACTTCTACGCCGATGACGCCCAGATCTATCTCTCCACTCCTCAACTCACCCCATGATCTCCTCACGGATCTCAATTTTACTGAATGACATATCGATATGGATGTCACACCACTTTTTCAAACTCAATCTTTCTAAAACTGAGCTTTTAATATGTCCTCCTCCCCCCCCCCCCCCCCCCATGACTTTACCATTAAGAGCAACAGCACAACCATTGGTCCCTCCAAACATGACAGGGTGCTGGGTGTAATCCTTGACTCTGACCTCTCTTTCTTTCAGCCCCCCACATCCAATCACTGGCTAAATCCTGCTGCCTTAACCTCTGCAACATCTCCAAAATGTCGACACTTCCTGACTAATGACACCACAAAGCAACTTATTCACTCCTTGATTATTTCCTGCCTTGACTACTGCAACTCTCTCCTTAATGACCTACCCTTATACAGGCTATCCCCCCTTCATTCTATTATGAATGCTGCTGCTAGACTAATACACCTGACTAATCGATCTGTGACTGCTGCCCCTCTGCCAATCTCTTCAATGGCTTCCCCTACCCCACCGTATAAAATTAAAAATGCTAACCACAACATACAAGGCCATCCACAACATCACCCCCATCTACATCACCAACCTCATCTGCAGATATCGCCCAAATCGTCCCCTCCGCTCCTCCCAGGACCTCCTGCTCTCTAGCTCCCTTGTTACCTCCCCTCATGCTCACCTTCAGGACTTCTCCAGAGCCTCTTTCATCCTCTGGAATTCCCTGCCCCAGTATATCCGATCCACCCCTAACCTGTCCACCTTTAGGAGATCCCTGAAAACTCACTTATTCAGGGAAGCCCATCCCACACCCACCTAACAAACCCGAGCCACCCCCTATCAAATCATTCCCCCGCATCTATTACCTTATGTACCACCACCCCCTCCCTTTAGAATGTAAGCTCTACGAGCGGGGCCTTCCTGTCCCTTCTGTATTGAACTGTAATTATGCTGTCCCCCCTCTACATTGTAAATCGCTGCGTAAACTGTTGGCGCTATATAAATCGTGAATAATATTAATAATATTAAAGCAGTAGTAAACCACCAAACAAAAATGAACTGGGCCTCCCTGCGGGGTTAGGGCATAATGTAGTAGTATGCACTGCATACTAGCACATTATGACAAACACACCTGCAAAAGGGAATCCCTCACGAGCAGTACTTTCATGGATCTTCGGCCCTGCCATCTTCACCCGGTCTTCCTTCCAGGTTCGCTGGCTCTGGCTGTGTGAATGGCTGGAGCCGTGGTGACGTCACTCGGCTCCAGCAAGGGAGTCTGAAGGTACAGAATGGGTATGCCGTTCATTCAGAGCTCATGCACCGGTGACGTCATCTGCAGCATCGCTTGTTAATATCTCCTAAACTGTGCAAGTTTAGGAGATATTCACTGTACCTACAAGGTAAGCCTTATTATAGGCTTACTTGTAGGTACAAGTTCAAAAGTGGAGCTTACCACCACTTTAATGCCTTACTCACACAGAATTTTACTTGTATGGAAGCAGTGTGTACAACTAAAAAAAAAAAACACCAACCACCATGCAATACATGCACTTTAACCACTTAACCTCAAAGCCTTTTTGTGGCACTTTTTGTTTACATGTAAAAATCTGTATTTTTTGCTAAAATAAATTCTTAGAACTCCCAAAAACATATTTTTTTTTAAAGCAGAGGTCCAAAAGAATGAATTGGTGTGTGTTGCAATTTTATATCTCATACGATATTTGCGCAGCGTTTTTTTTTGGGGGAAAAAAACTTTTTTGAATGGTAAATATAAAAGATGTTATGCCAAGTAAATAAATGCCAAACATGTCACGATTCAAAAATTGCGCACACCTGTGAAATGGCAACGAACGATATAAATTTACAATCCATAGGCGATGCTTTAAAAGCCTTCTCAGGTTACCACTTTACATTTACACAGGAGGTGCTAGAATTACTGCTCATGATCTGATGTTCGTGGTGATACCTCACATGTATGTTCTTAAAGTCAATTGTGCAAAAGCAGTAAATACATAAATAAAAATAAATGCATATATAAATCATAAATAGTCCACCCCAATCAATTTATAAATTTAAAATTTAGAATCAAAAACTTTATTACTAATATAAATATATTATATATATATATATATATATATATATATATATATATATATATATATAATATATTATATAATGTAGCACCGGGCACCTGAAGGGCATCTTTTTTTAAATGTAATGTTTCTAAAACATTAGGGTTTTAGGGTTAATTGTGCTAAATTATGGTCTCAGCACCAGTTTGGCTGGACTGTATTGTGTTCTGCATGGCCATAGGTGTCCATGTCACTTATGGAAAGCATTGAAACGCAGTCCGGTTGGACGCATTGGGTGCCAATCTTTCTCGGAACCAACCAGTGGGTGTGTTGCCCTGCTGTGCATTCTGGGAAAGGGTACTTAAGGTACTGAGGTCACGTGCTTCTGGGTTCCGGTCCAGAAGATCGCTCTGACTGTTTGGTCCTCCTGACCAGCCCCTGGGGGCCCTCATAGCCTGGGGTGCGGATCCATCCATTTCCGAGTCTCGGGGCTGGCTAGCCCGAGGCGCAGTAACTGGGAGGATTCCAAGGTGGTCCGATGCCGTCTCGGTTTTGGCGAGGCCCAGCAACTGAGAAAGCAACCAGGGGAGGACTCTTCAGAAGAAGGCCACACACAAGGCTGGCTGCTCGGCAAGAGCTTAGAAGCTAAGTTGGAAGGACACCAGCTGAATCCACACTCATACGGTATCGCCGGACCGGCTGCAGTTACAACCAAGTCTGTGGCAGAGACTTTTCATCCTAAACTTCTACAACCAAGTCTGTGGCAGAGACTTTGCTTTATCTGAATCACCTGTCGGTTGCTAAATTCACTAAAAGGGGATTTACCCGATAGCTGTAGTATCCATTTGTGAATGGGTATTCCCTGGATTTCATGGTAAGACACATTCAGTGTCAGTAGTTCCAAGAGTGCCTGAACTTCCTACCCATACCCTCTGTTCCTATTAAGAGACTGTGTTTTGGCTGACGTTTTTTTGAAAATAAAAATCCCTAAAGTGGATCCAGTGTCAGTCTCTACAGTTCCTTTGGGCCATCTACCTCGGGAAACTCCTAGACGCACACAAGGTCAAGAAGGTAACGGTAAGCCCAAAAATAACCAGCAGCTCCTTCGGGGGTCAGTGCTACATATAAATATATACATTACACACACATACATGCACACACACAGTATCTCACAAAAGTGAGTACACCCCTCACATTTTTGTAAATATTTTATTGTATCTTTTCATGTGACAACACTGAAAGAATGAAACTTTGCTACAATGTAAATTAGTGAGTGTACAGCTTGTATAACATTAATGTCTAAACCGCTGGCAACAAAAGCCCTTAAGTGAAAATGTCCAAATTGGCCCCAAAGCTTTAATATTTTGTGTGGCCACCATTATTTTCCAGCACTTCCTTAACCCTCTTGGGCATGGAGTACACCAGAGCTTCACAGGTTGCCACTGGAGTCCTCTTCCACTCCTCCATAACATCATCACAGAGCGGGTGGATGTTAGAGACCTTGTGCTCCTCCGCCTTCCATTTGAGGATGCCCCACAGATTCTCAATAGGGTTTAAGTTGGAGACATGCTTGGCCAGTCCATCACCTTTACCCTCAGCTTCTTTAGCAAGGCAGTGGTCGTCTTGGAGGTGTTTGGGGTCATTATGTTGGAATACTGCCCTGTGGCCCAGTTTCCGAAAAAGGAAGGGGATCATGATCTGCTTCAGTATGTCACAGTACATGTTGGCATTCATGGTTCCCTTAAAGCGGTAGTAAAGCCGCTGAACTTTTTTTTTTTTTTTTTAACACCTGTAAAGGAAAAGGCATAATGAGCTAGTATGCACCGCATACTAGCTCATTATGAAATACTTACCTTAGAACGAAGCGTCGGTAACTCACCTGGTCCACGTCGAGGTCGCTGACATGTTGCCTCGGCGTGTCTTCCGGGTATCGCGACTCCAGCGCTGTGAGTGGCTGGAGCCGCGATGTTGTCACTCCCGCGCATGCGCACGGGAGACTTCGGATTCTGCCGGCCCTTCAGCCGAGAATCCCCCGTGCGCATGCGCCGCTGCAGTCAGCGGCGCATTGCACGGGGAATATCTCATAAACCGTACAGGTTTAGGAGATATTTTTTTTACCTACAGGTAAGCCTTATTATAGGCTTACCTGTAGGTAAAAGTTATATTTTTGACTTTACTTCCACTTTAATGAACTGTAGCTCCCCAGTGCCAGCAGCACTCATACAGCCCCAGACCATGACACTCCCACCACCATGCTTGACTGTAGGCAAGACACTTGTCTTTGTCATCCTCACCTGGTTGCCACCACACACGCTTGACACCACCTGAACCGAATAAGTTCATCTTGGTCTCATCAGACCACAGGACATGGTTCAATTAATCCATGTCCTCAGTCTGCTTGTCTTCAGCAAACTGTTTGCGGGCTTTCTTGTGCATCATCTTTAGAAGAAGCTTCCTTTTGGGACAACAGCCATGCAGACCAATTTTATGCAGTGTGCGGTGTATGGCCTGAGCACTAATAGGCTGACCCCCCTACCCCTTCAACCTTTGCGGCAAGGCTGGCAGCACTCATATGTCCATTTCCCAAAGACAACCTCTGGATATGACGCTGAGTACGTGCACTCAACTTTTGGTTGACCATGGCGGGGCCTGTTCTGAGTGCAACCTGTCCTGTTAAACCGCTGTATGGTCTTGGCCACCGTGCTGCAGCTCAGTTTCAGGGTCTTGTCAATCTTCTTATAGCCTAGGCCAGTGATGGCGAACCTTGGCACCCCTGATGTTTTGGAACTACATTTCCCATGATGTTCATGCACTCTGCAGTGTAGGTGAGCATCATGGGAAATGTAGTTCCAAAACATCTGGAGTGCTAATGTTCGCCATCACTGGCCTAGGCCATCTTTATGTAGAGCAACATTTTTTTTTTTTTCAGATCCTCAGAATTCTTTGCCATGAGGTGTCATGTTGAACTTCCAGTGACCAGTATGAGATAGTGAGAGCGATAACACCAAATTTAACACACCTGCTCCCCATTCACACCTGAGGCCTTGTAACAGTAACGAGTCACATGACACCGGGGAGGGAAAATGGCTAATTGGGCCCAATTTGGACATTTTCACTCAGGGGTGTACTCACTTTTGTCGCCAGCGGTTTAGTCATTAATGGCCGTGTGTTGAGCTATTTTGAGGGGACAAAAAATTTACACCGTTATACAAGCTGTACACTCACTACTTTACATTGTAGAAAAGTGTAATTTCTTGTGTTGTCACATGAAAATATATAATAAAATATTTACAAAAATGTGAGGGGTGTACTCACTTTTGTGAGATATATAGTTATACAGTGAGGGGAAAAAAGTATTTGATCCCCTGCTGATTTTGTACATTTGCCCACTGATAAAGAAATGATCAGTCTATCATTTTAATGGCAAATTTATTTAATAACAAATATATCCAGAAAAACGCATTTCAAAAAAGTTATAAATTGATTTGCATTTTAATGAGTGAAATAAGTATTTGATCCCCTATCAGCAAGATTTCTGACTCCTAGGTGTCTTCTATACAGGCAACGAGCTGAGATTAGGAGCATTCTCTTAAAGGGAGTGCTCCTAATCTCAGCTTGTTACCTTTGTAAAAAGACACCTGGGCACAGAAGTAATCAACTAAATCAGATTCTAATCCCTCCACCATGGCCAAGACCAAAGAGCTGTCCAAGGATGTCAGAGACAAAATTGTAGACCTACACAAGGCTGGAATGGGCTACAAGACCATCGCCAAGCAGCTTGGTGAGAGGGTGACAACAGTTGGTGTGATTATTCGCAAATGGAAGAAACACAAAATAACTGTCAATCTCCCTCGGTCTGGGGCTCCATGCAAGGTCTCACCTCATGGAGTTTCAATGATTTTGAGAATTGTGAGGAATCAGCCCAGAACTACACAGGATAGTCTTGTCAATGATCTCAAGGCAGCTGGGACCATAGTCACCAAGAAAACAATTGGTAACACACTACACTGTGAAGGACTGAAATCCTGCAGCGCCTGCAAGGTCCCCCTGCTCAAAATAGCACATGTACAGGCTCGTCTGAAGTTTGCTAATGAACATCTGAATGATTCAGAGGAGATCTGAAAGTGTTGTGGTCAGATGAGATCAAAATTTAGCTCTTTGGCATCAACTCAACTCACCGTGTTTTGAAGAGGAGGAATGTTGCCTATGACCCCAAGAACACCATCCCCAACATCAAACAGAGGTGGAAACATTATGCTTTGGGGGTTGTTTTCTGCTAAAGGGACAGGACAAATTCACTGCATCAAAGGGACAATGAATGGGGCCCTGTACCGTCAAATCTTGGGTGAGAACCTCCTTCTGAGGGCATTGAAAGTGAGTCGTGGATGGGTATTCCAGCATGACAATGACCCCAAACCACACAGCCAAGGCAAGGAGTGGCTCAAGAAATAGCACATTAAGGTCCTGGAGTGGCCTAGCCAGTCTCAAGACCTTAATCCCAAAGAAAATATATGGAGGGAGCCGAAGGTTCGAGTTACCAATGTCAGCTTCAAAACCTTAATGAGTTGGAGAGGATCTGCAAAGAGGAGTGGGACAAAATCCCTCCTGAGATGTGCAAACCTGGTGGCCAACTACAAAAAAGATGTTTGACTTCTGATTTCCAACCAGGGATTTGTCACGTACCAAGTTATGTTTTGCGGAGGGGTCAAATACTTATTTCACTCATTAAAATGCAAATCAATTTAGAACTTTTTGAAATGCGTTCTTCTGGATTTTTTTTGTTATTCTGTCTCACTGTTAAAATAAACTACCAAAATTACTACCTTAAAGCGGAGGTTCACACAAAAATTGAACCTGCGCTTTTCGGGAACCCTCCCCCCCTCCGTGTCACATTTGGCACCTTTCAGGGGGGTGTAGATACCCGTCTAAAGCCCCATACACACGCTCGGATTATCCGAGGACCAGGTCCGTCGGATCATGTCCGTCGTACTTTGTCCGATGTTGGTTTTGCGTACACACGGTCGGACAAAGTTGTCGGAAAATCCGATCATTCTGAACGTGGTGACGTTTGTTGCCTACGACGGGACTACGTAGAGGCTAGTAGCCAATAGCTTTGGTCTTGTAATGTGATCTGAGCATGCGTAGCACTTTGTCTGTCGGAATTCGCTACACACGATCGGATTTGGTGTGATCGGACTTTGTTGTCAAAAAATCTATCCAGCAGGAGATAGGACTTTGTCCGTCAGACAATCCGATGGAAACTGTCCGATGGTGCCTACACACGGTCGGAATTTCCGACAACATTGTCTGATAGGACAGAATCCATCGGAAAATCCGACCGTGTGTATGGGGCTTAAGACAGGTATTTGCACCCACTTCCGGGCATAGACTCCCACAGGAGTCTACGCCTCTTCCCCTCCCCCCGCACTGTCTGCTGGGACACGCAGGGTTTCCAGAGACAGCAGGGACCATTCGGATTGCGTTGCGCGACTCGCGCATGCGCAGTAGGGAACCGGGAAGTGAAGCCGCAAGGCTTCATTTCCTGATTCCCTTACTGAAGATGGCGGTGGCAGCAGCATCCGAGGACCGAGGGACGGTTCGGCCTCAGGTGCCGACATCGCTGGACCCTGTGACAGGTAAGTGTCCTTATTTTAAAAGTCAGCACTGGCAGTATTTGTAGCTGCTGACTTTTAAAAAATTAAAAATTTTGCAGGACTCCCGCTTTAACTACTTAAAATTATAGACTGATCATTTGTCAGTGGGCAAACTTACAAAATCAGCAGGGGATAATACTTTTTCCCCTCACTGTAGCATTCATAATTTGAATTATTCAGTGTAAAAGTCCTATACACCATACAATCTTTGTGCAATCTCAAAAAAACTTGCCCAGTTTCTTCCAATAGAGCTTCGATGTGAAATCACTGGAGTGCATATAGTGCCTGATGCCGATAGCTTACCTGTGCCTTTGAGAAAGCAGTGACTGGCACAGCGTGCAAGGTGGGGAGTGACAACATCACGGTGGGCGGAGGCTAGAACACCATGTTGGAAAATCAGATCTGATGTGACTTCTGTACGATTTTCCCATTATAATCCTTTTACATGTGAGTGTATTTTCAAGTATTTCAAATAAAAATATATATTCGCGGTCTGCACTATTGGTTTCTATGCTTCCTTTTGGCTGCCTCTATTTCTGGGAGATCTGGACCACAGAGACAGTACCAATGATGCCATCATCCCAGTATAACCACTTAAAGTTCTGCGACGTACCAGTATGTTGCTGGTCGTCAAGTGGTTAAAGATCCTGCAAGTATAGAAATATGACTGATAAATCAACCAACACCAGAGCGGTGAGCCAATCTCTCTGCGCACAGAACCCAAGTCCCACAACATAACTTTTATTTATACACAGCTAAAAATAACGTATGTTGGAAAAAAGTTAAAGATCAGAAACCTGTAGGTGGATACAGGGGGTGAAGAATCTAGTAGGGGTACTCAAAATTGTTTCTAGTCATAGAAAACCTCTCGCTTACTTATAACCAAAAAATAGTCATACTATTTTGAGTTGCTGCAATGAAATTTCAGCAAAATGGACTAGCCTGCTGCATCATTTTTTCACTTTGATTTATGGGGCATCTTTGAATTCTGCCCTCTGTAGTTTGAGAATTTTCATTTCCAAACGATATAGCAACCTTTCGTTCCCAACACTTTACCCAGTCCATATCAGTATAGATATTCTGCGTGATATGTTTCCCCATTGAGATCTGATGTCTTTTTAAAGTGTTCCTTTAATTTTTTTGAGCAGTGTATTTTAATCAACAATAGGGGCAAACAAGAATCTAGTCCGGACAGGAGCTCCATCATGCTATGAGAGCTCCTCCCTGTGGTCTATTGGCAAACTACTACCAATTGTAACATACATAATTAGATTCATGCCGCCATAGGATAAAGAATAAACATGTAGGGGGGGAGTATCCTGTCCACACATTTACTTGCTCTTTTGGTTAAATTCTGATTGTCTGATATAATAGGGCGGCCTAATGGGTCTTGTTGACCGTTGGTAAGGCATAAAATGTTGCAATTGTCAGATTGAGATTAAGAATATAATTCTATCAAGCTTTTGAGATCAGTTCCATGCTGATTGCATTATCAAGTATCCGTTTTAATTTCTGTGAATACTCTGTCGATTCTTCGTACTTCTTCGTTCTTCGATACTGGCCAGAGATCCGACCAAACACATTCTTAAATATAAATTATCGACAAAGAAGAGTGGGCAACAACTAGGCAAACAGAATTGTACCAACAGGCCCCAAAACAACAGATCGGACATGCACCTGCTAAAACGTTGAGAACATATAAACAGAAGACGAGGTGGTAGCCTTACACAGTTGGGCTGCTTGGTGCCAAAATGCCCAGAAAACTCCCACTGATCTGGTAGAATGTGTTGGCGTTTTGCCAACAAGGGAAAACAGAGGACCTAACAGAAAGAGGGGCTGATGCAGAGGACAATACAGGAAACCTAACAGATGGTACCAGAAGTGGGGTGCAAGGATTGAATCATAAAAAACAATCTGGGATCCACTGCCTGCAGTAGACAATAGAGCCAAGAAAAGAAAGGAGCGCTGCCTTATCTTTATGTGGGCCGAGACAGGTCAGAGTCTTGACTATTTCAGGGGACACTTGCCTGGTCCCGCCTGAGATAATACATCCTAGGTATTCCACTCCAACTCCAGGGTACTAGACTTGTCCAATGCTTTCTTTAGCATTGATGTTCACAAGGATTTCCAAAGGATCTTTGCCTTTGCCTGAGGCTCGGGCTCGGGCCAACTGACTTGGGCCCGTCTTCCTCAAGACTTTGTGGACAGTCCTGCAGCATTTTCCATGGTGTTAGGACTAACCCTGGATGACTGGGTGCTCCCACAGGGATTAGTACTCCTGCAATATGTAGATGACCTACTGTTGTGTAGTGAGAGCGGGGCACAGTGTGCAGATGACTCAGAAAGCCTGATGACTTACTTATCCCTTGAGGGTCACTTGGTGTCTCGCAAAGAGATCCAGTGGTGCACGGAGAGGGTGGAATACCTAGGATGTATTATCTCAGGCGGGACCAGGCAAGTGTCCCCTGAAAGAGTCAAGACTCTGACCTGTCTCGGCCCACATAAAGATAAGGCAGCACTCTTCTTTTCTTGGCTCTATTGTCTACTGCAGGCAGTTGATCCCAGATTGTTCTTTTTATGATTCAATCCTTGCACCCCTCTACTGCAGCCACTGCCCCCCAAGCAGGTGTTACACTGAGGAAATAACACGTACCTTATTACAGTCTTTGGCCAGTGCTCCAGCACTGGGTTTACCAGATCATAAGAAATCCTTTGTGCTTTACTGTATAGTCAGGGACCCTGCGCTGGCTGCCGTGCTGGCCCAAGCGCATGGTACCCACTACCGACCCGTGGCTTATCTATCCAAAAAACTCCCCGTTCATAAACAGGAATGCCTTCTGCCTAGGTGGGGCCAGGGTTCCAGGAGAATTATAGCACAGCTGGCTCATAAATAGGAATGCCTGCTGCCTAGGTGGGGCCAGGGTTCCGGGTATTAATATAAAAGAACGGGATATACCTGTCGAGGATTCCGGGATCCCAGGTATCAAAATATAGGGGACAAGGATACTTGCTAAAATTGCCCAGGATCCCTCCCATATATTGCGTGAGACATTTTTAGAATAAATATGATGTTGAGTCTGAAGGAAGAAATATTATGAATCTTGCAGATCAATATTGAATTGTATAACAAATTGCTTAAATGCTTGAATGTGATTGGTTGTTCAATTGCGTTCTTCCCCCTTTTTTGTATTGTATATGCTCTGTGAAGCGGGAAGTAAAAGCATTCTTTTTTCAACCTCATACGGTGTATGGTGTCTGATTACCTGTCCTGACAGACAGAGTTTTTTCCATTGACCGCCAAAGTCCAATTGAGGGAAAGAGGGGCTGATGCAGAGGACCTAACAGAAAGAGGGGCTGATGCAGAGGACAATACAGGAAACCTAACAGAATGAGCATGTAACAGCGCAGGAGGAGGTTTGAGTCATACTCTAATGGATCTGACAAGGTCCAGGCAATATAGAGACCATTCCTTTGGATACTTAGGAACAGGGCACAAGGTTGGCAGTACAATGTCCTCATTGATGTGAAACGCTGAAACCACCTTTGGAAGAAAGGATGGTCTTGGGTGTATGAAAAACTTTGTAGAAGGATGGGAGGAAAGGCTCTTTACAGAAAGTGGCTGCCAGCTCAGGAAGAACCTCCAGGGCAATATCCCTGATGGGTTCAAAGGGTGGTTTCATCAAAGGCAGAGAGAACCAAATTAGGGCCCCAGGGAAGCCCAGTGTGCTGCAAAGAGGACCACCCTTTTTACAAGGAAGTGTGAAGCCAGAGGCCTTTGAAAAAAAAGTTGAAGAAGGCAGATACCTGCCCTTTAAGGGCGCTTAGAGTCAAGTTCTGGTCAAGACCTATTTGCAGGAAGGCCAGAAGGCGAGGCACGGAGTAATCTCTGGCCTGAATTGACTGCATTTGCAGCAGGCAAAATAGGATTTCCAGGTACAATAATAGATCTTTTCCTGGAAGCGGAATTTCTTGCTTTCAGCAAGAAAAACTATAGGACTCTATCCTTTAAGACCTGTGTTTCAACAACCAATGCCAAAAAACTGCCAACAGCCAAAAACTGAGAAGCAGGATGAAGTAGACCTTGAGATAGCAGATCTGGTCTGTTGGGAAGGGGCCAGGGGTTGTCTGCGAGTAGAGACAATTTAATGCAATTAGAATCACTGCTTTTCTCTCTCGCTCTATTTTACGGAGGAGAGATGGCATAAGTCTGAATTGAGACCAGGGGATTATTAGGACACACAGGGCCATGGCTAGAGGATCCCTGGTTCTGTCAACATACAGAGGTAGCTTGTTGAATCTAGAAGCTAAAAACGTCCACATACATAATCCTCATCTTTGGCATATCGGATTAAACGCATCTGGAAGAAAAGACCGTTCCCTTTGTCCAAGTGGTGGTGGTTGAGATAATACACCTACCAGTTGTCCACTTCTGGGATGTGGACTGAAGAAATCACTGGGCAGTGAGTTTCTATCTACGAGATTGTTTTGCTTCTTTCAAAAGGCAGCCAGTTTCCTCATGCCCACCTGATGGTTGATATATGTCACTGTGGTGGCATTGTTTGACTGCACTTGGATTGGGTGTCCCTTCATAAGGGGGCACGGATGCCTTTGCTGCCATTGTGCTCTTGCTGGGCATCACATGCGTCCCTGTGCCTTTGAGGAGTGGGCTCCCTCCAGGCATAACTGCCCTTAATCTATCAATTCTTATATATGCTCCTACTGTGGAGGCTCTGGAAATTTAGCGTTAGGACCACAGTATATACAGAGGTCCCTTGGTGCGGGCACTGTGGCTTACGCATACATTTGCAAATGTGTGCAAACAAAACCCTCTGTTTTTGTAACGTAAACTGTAAAGCCCCATACACACGCGCGGATTATCCGAGGACCAGGTCCGTCAGACCATGTCCGTCATACTTTGTCTGATTTTGCGTACACACGGTCGGACAAAGTTGTCGGAAAATCCGATCATTCTGAACGTGGTGACGTTTGTTGCCTACGACGGGACTACGTAGAGGCTAGTAGCCAATAGCTTGGGTCTTGTAATGTGATCTGAGCATGCGTAGCACTTTGTCCGTCGGACAACGGTACACACGATCGGATTTGGTGTGATCGGACCGTGTTGTTGGAAAATCTATCCAGCAGGAGATAGGACTTTGTCCGTCGGACAATCCGACGTACACTGTCCGATGGTGCATACACACGGTCTGATTTTTCAACAACATTGTCCGATCGGACAGAATCCATGAGAAAATCCGACCGTGTGTATGGGGCTTTAGACAGGTTCAATTTGGTTGTTTTGCAGGCTGGCAAGTGGGCTGGGAAATCTTGTTTGTGAAGTAATAATAATCTACCCTAATGATGTAAAGCGGTTTTGAAATGCAAACTCCTGTGGACACCTCATGCCCTTAACTTTATATATTGTGAAAAATTGGCATTACCAGTGGCACGTTCATACATGAACAATTCTTTTTTTTTTTTTGCTGCATGGGTAGGCTAAACCCAGCTTTTAAGATATTTTTTTTAGTGCAGTGATACAGGTGATTTCTCAAGGTTTATCAGTACATTTATTGGTGGAGTGGAACTTTGAGGATTCTTTTTGATGTGCTTTGCGTTTCATTGCTGACCTTGCAGATTTTATGCAGAATTTTGAAATTTGAAGGTGTTTGTTGAGTGTTTGGTACAAAATAGTGCAAATATCCCCCCACTGGGCTTTGGTACCATGAACAGGTTTGAGTAGAAATATGTGAACCTGTCTTGTGGAGGTACTGGCACAATGATGTCCTGGCACAAGAGGTGGTTTAGGGCCATTTGCAAATATAACTGTCCTTGGATGGTCCTTGGTTGGTTTGATTTGCCCAGAGAGAGAGTCCCTCACTCCTTGAAATTAGGGCGCCCCTTCATTGTGAAGGGGGCTTTGTGGCTTTTGTGGGCCAAGCCTTGTGCTGAAAGATAGGGGTTGTTTTTGGACTTTTCCTTGCAGTTTGACATACTGAAATGGCAGCAAGAGCTCACTGCAAGAGCCTTTAGAAGCATCTCAAACTTCCTATATGCCGAATCTTTGAAAGAAGGAACGTCTTCAATTAGGTACAATGAGATGTTGTTTATAACAAAAACATCAGGATCAGTCACAGAAATGTGACCCAATCGTCACAGACGGCACAATTTATCTGTTCATGAACCGTAAATAAAGTCCATCTGCCATTCGTCTGAAGGGTCCGTCAGAAACTGGGTTCCATAACAATAATTCATGGCCCTGGACCTGTAAAACACCCTGTGGCTGCTGCTGCATTGCACCAAGTGCCAAGGTAAGCTTCCATCCAGGATCTAGTGTCCAAAGCAAACATTACATGCCGTCCCAAGTGTGGGGTCTGGGTACAGCTCTTAAGGTTTTACAGTGGTTTCAAAGATTCAGATGTACTGCTTCTGTGTGGTCAATATAAGGCAGTAAGGTGTTTATTGAAGAATTTGAAGAACATTCACAAAGGAGAAGAGGTCCATCACCTTCACAACTAGCACAAAACTTAGGATTCACAGAGCAGGGTTATAGGGGAGGATGTCCTAGGGTGGCATGTCCTCAAAAGCTTGCCAGTGTCCAATCACTTGAAGGTACATTCTTCTAACCCATGGAAAATGTTGCCCCTGTCCTGTACTGTAGATATATATCAATCATTAGACATACTTTAAATTACAATTCCGCATAGTGATCTTTTCCATACATTGATGCTCAATGTGTTCAATTTGTTCCTTACTTCTATGGTTAATTAGATTCCTTTAGAGTCTGGTCTGTGTTTAGGTACTACAGGACTGGTACAATAAATGAAGTGTAGCGGTCACTTGGATAATAGGATATATCTATGCAAGTGACAAAAAAAAATAAAAAAATAGCAAAAGGCCCAGAGGTGCCTACGCATACCTCACTGTATTTTTAGGAGCTCCCCTAAAGCCTGCAAGTTTCCATTAGTATTGCCAATCTGGTGCAGTTCTGCATAGAAACCAATCAGCTTCCAGGTTTTTTAGTCAAAGCTTAATTGAACAAGCTGAAGTTAGAAGTGGATTGGCTACCATGCACAGCTGCACCAAATTTGGCACGCTCCAGTTTTAGTAAATCAACCCCATGTGTTCAGTGCATACTTCTTAACCTAAACTTGGAAAACTACCTGAAGACAGGATTACTATAAAGAGATGAGTGGTCAACCCCAAAAATCCAGTTGTGAATATTAGCAATGGCTCTGCTTTGGCGATTGGTGGTGCCATCACCACCAGAAGTAATACCAGTCCTGTTGGTAATTCCACTGAGGGTACAGCTACAGCTGAGAATGGGGATGTGGCTGGGAAGAGTCTCTACATACAAATTCAGAGAGTAAAACAACACGTAACCAAAGTGGACAGGCACATGACTGGTAACTGCAATACGAGTCAGATTTTCTTCTCTGCTGACCATTATTAAGATCCACTGTTTACAAACCAAACACAAGGCAGGTTGGAGTTTGAATTCCTTTATTTTGCAAAAAAGAACATCATGAAATAAAAAGGCCATGCTCACAGTATCAGATCCGCTGCCACCGGAGACATAAAGTGCTGATAAATACTGTGGACCCTGCACGTGTCATGGTGTCACCTCTGTATCAGATCCCATGGGGTGGAGAATGTTTCTAAGGCACCAAAATCCCTTCATTCACGGTGGAGAGTTGAACCCCTTAGACGCTGGTAAGGACGCAGAGGGTGGTGGACGCTGCCTCCAGCAGTCAAGTACTGGTGTAGTGAAGGGGTTACGTATGATGAGGATGGGGGGAAGGGGGGATACAGGACAGTGGCACGGACTTACAAAATATATATATATATCTTATAGGTTTCTCCTTATTTACACACTGTCACATTGAACCCTTTACGTGTGAGGTATCATGAGACAGGGGCACACAAATACACACATACACACAAGCTAACATGGAATGTTTCCAGTTTGGCAATAAAGAACATTGGCAGTTATAAAAACCCAGCACAGGGGGTCAGGCGTTTATGTACCTGGGCTGGATATCAGGGCAGCAAGTACCTGACACAGAGGGGAGGTTGGTTAAGTACGGAAAGAGTTAGTAAGTTATGTGTTGAGGAAGGGGAACTAGAAAGGACATGATGGGGCCCACATCCTGGACTTAGCCTTCCTTGTGTGAAGGGAATAGTGTGCTTGGATATACTTCCCTGCTGAGCACAGACTAAGGTGCCTGGTCAAGTAATGGATAATAAGATGTGACAAAGATGATGGTCCAGTCAACTGCAGGATATAGAAAAGGGGATGGCATATTAGTCACAGATAATAGTTAAGAACCAGACATACTGATAGAGGTCTAGCTAAGTGCCAAACACTGATACTGGTTCATGTGTGAATATGAGGGTGTAGTCAAGTGCCAAATAGATCAATGCATTTGTCTGGACCCTCATGAGGGGCCAGCCATGTGCAAGCCCCTGGATATGATGGCAGTTATAGAATATGTCAACCTAGAATTTCATATTCCCGATATGTGTCTGCTGTACCATGTATGAAAAATGATCCTGTTCTCTTTGTATTGCTTCCTTTATGTAAAATTCCTGGTGTTCCTGCCAGTCTCTTTGCTTTCCTATTAAAAACTGAACACACTAGGTGTGGTCAGTTTTCTAGCTATGCTGAGAACTTAACCTGCTCTCCTCCAATGATCAGACGGTGCTGACACACCCCCTCTGCACAGCCATTCACTGGAAAAAACAGTGTCCTGCTGCTTCTCCTCCCCCAGCTCTCCAAGGTCCTTCTGTAGCTGGGAACAGAGGGAATGTGATCACTTACAAAAAAAAAAAAAAGGTGGAAAAAGGTATTTATGTTTTTATACATATGCACAAATATTTTGCCTTTCATTTCTATTTTAAACTGAATGGGTTTTTAACAATGGGAGGGTTTACATATACTTTAAGTGTCTGGTGTGGATATGAAAGTTCAGTCATGTGGCAGGCCACCGATATGAGAGAAAGTTTTGACCAAAAATAGAAAATCATTTAACAAGCAGAAATCAGGGAGGGCCAAATAAACCATGCACAGTCATGAGGGCGGTCAAGTATTCAAAACAGTAACACAAGTTCTGTTATCAGGGTAGGTTGCAGCACAGGGATAAATGAAACAGGCCCAAGTTCTTGGAGGTCGGAGCCTGTACCAATACTGCACCCGCATGGTGGGAACAGGGGAGGAGATGGGCATATGAAATGGGGGCTCTGCTACTTTGTGTTGAACCAAGAAATGTAATGCAGACTTGCAGTTTCCTGGTGCTTTGTTATTGCTTCTAATATATGCTTTGGTTTGTGTCCCCATTAGGAAACCAGCAAGGAGCTCCTCCCCCTTTGGGGTGGTACACATTACTGTAGCTGGCTCAGATGATCCTGATGAATCCCCCCTGCCCTGTGCTTTGGGTGTCATCTGGAGAAGGTCACATACAACACTCTACAAACAGACCCACAATAGCAGCACCACTCTGCCACCGACACAACACAGTAGGGGAAAAGACTGGTGCAGGGCAGGTCAGAGACAAACCCAAGACTAAGACTTCTAAACCTTCCGCAATATTTTTCTTTAAATTTTGTAATTGCAGTTTCTGGGTCTCAAAACCCAAAGGCAACACTTGAGCACCTATGTTAAAATATATTAAGTTTCACCACAAACAGGGGCATATCTTAGACCTAATCAGGAGAATCCTTTATATGAATATGGTGCTTTTTTTTTTTTATCCGTCTATAGAGAGGACACAAGAGAATCTGTCGGCTGACAGAAATTTTGGTTCATTTAATTGCACACTGTTTTGCCATGCACCACTCTTTTGCAAAACGAAATCCACACCCGACTTCACGTCAGCAAGAATTTCAGGAAAGTTTGGGGGCACGAAGTCAAGACTGATTGCTTCATGACACCCCCAAGTGTTAGGTGTGACCTGGGTGGTGAACCTAGGAAGAGGGATAAAACTGAACATTCAAACTACAGAGGACGCACACACACACACACGCATATCTCTCCGCCAAGCATGGCATCTATATAAAAACACTGTCCACATTCTGCAGTGGAGGATAAAACAGGAATAAGTTAAATAAATAAAATTAAATATAAAAAATGCATGATATAGTAACCAGGGCCTGGAATGGACTTAACCCAAATGTGCCCTGATACACAGCTGTACACAACACAACCGAGGCCAGTGACAGTCTGCAAACCCTGTAAGTGTCGCTCTATGGAAAAACAAGGGTTAAATCAGGACATGTTAAATATTTACAAGGTAGGGAACCCGATGGCATTTCAAGACCCCACTTTGACCTGTTTTCTGACCTCCATCTTTCCACAGAACGTGACTTAGAGGGAGCATTAGACAAAAGGCAGTGGGGGTGGTGTGGGGGTGGGGGCGGGTATGGGAGAGGGTGAGATGAGGGTAAACTGCACGCCCACTCACATCTGCCATCTTCCCACAAAAAAAAAATACCACTGATACCGCATGGCACAAAATCTCATTAACATAAAGGGAGTCCCCGCCTACCTACGATACCTAAAATCTGGGGAACCCCTCGATTTTCACGTCACAGATATGAAATAACTCCATCGTCTCTCCACAAAGTCTTGGGGGTGCACTTAAAACACAGGAGAGGAGCAGCAAGGAGATTTGGGGAACAATAGTGCACTGAGATTATTAGTGGGTAACAAACATTGGGAAGGGGGGTGGGGAGGGGGGAAGGTGTCCCTCTGAGTCATATGGCTTCACGATACCAAAAAACATCGACGTCCTCACTGTGTGCAAGCTCCTGATTGGCCAGAGAGTCCAGGCAGTCTAGTGACGAGAGAGGCGGAGAAGGTGGGTGAGGACGCGGACCCCCTCGAGAAGTTTTGCAGAGAGAGAGTGAATGGTGTGCACACCGACCCCGCCTAGTGGTCAGCACAATATTACACCAAAGATGTGCAGTCAAGGCTCTGCTCTCCCAAGCACAAGGCACTGGAACACGGGCACCTTGTCACACGGTCATAGAAGAAGAATGAGTGGGCATGCCATGGGGCACACGGTGCCATGGCTGGTGAAGATCGGCTGCTAACCCGGATAAAGGATTCAGGCGCTGGTCACACAGGTCCCGTCGGTGGCTCTGTGGAGTCTCTGTGGCAGTGCCATAGCTTTGCACATTGCCCGTCACCCATCTAGTCATGTTGGCCTCCAAGTGGGCCGCTACCTATCAGTTTCTGGCTCATCTTGGGGTCCTGGGGAGTTGAGGTTGAGGGGATAAGGGACAGAGAAGGGGTTCACAAGGTTCAGCTATTACTTGAGACCATGTTGATAACTTGTTCCATCTTCTGGCGCAGTTTGTGTTTTCGGCAATAAGAATCTCGATCCAAAGCAGTGAGGATCTGCAAGAAAAAGGGAGTTCAATTAAATAAAGTTAAACACAATTTTAACATTTCATTTCTAAGCACTGAACACAAAGTATACAAAAAGATCACTGGTAACACCAGCCATGTCTCTTGCCAGCACCACACCAAGCTCTTACCTCCTCTCGATATTTGTTGACATAGAAGAAAAGCTCGCTGAGAGCACTCAGGGAGTTGAACTCATTTGCATGGAGGCGAGATTGCTCAACAAGATAAGCGTCCATGTCCTGGTCGCTGATTGCAGCCATCTTGCTGATGTCTCTATAATATCTGTATAGGAGAGAGGGGAAGACTTTAGAGAAGTGATCTACTCATAGTAGGACACCCTGAAGCATAGCCAATAATAGCACACAGATCTGCTCCTTTGTCTCCAGGTATAATTACACAGGCACAGTGATGGTCAAATTACTTGATAAAGATACCTCAAATGCAACCCCCTTACATCTCAAAGGGCTGCATATAATATTGAGTAAATTGACAGCTATCAGAGACTGCAGACATGCAACATCCATAAAAAGATCAGATAGTAAAAACAAATCTAAAAGGGATAGGCAGGACAACAAAGGTAAGATTGTCTAAAGGAAACAGAGCATTTAAAAACTAAAATGTAATCTGGGCTCTGTGCTATTCTATGCAATGAAGGCAGATCATGGCTGCTGGTGGGAGGGGTTGACAGGGTTGTGTACATGGCTTCCTGAAAACAATACCTGCCTCACTACTCCTTTCAGGAGCCTTCAGCTCTGGTGCAAGCAGTGATCTGGCTCTTGTAAGTTTTGCAAATATCAAAATGCCCTGATGGATGTCAGTTTGGAGGAGTGGGTATAACTGAGCAGACTGCTCTAGGTAATGCCCACATGTGATGCTGAGCAGGCTATGCTTTCTGCTTTGTAGTGCTGCACAGTGGTTGTACATTGCTGATTTCCTCATCTCACTGCAAGTCTGCCAGGCAGGCTCTGTATAAACACAACTCTCTGCAAACTCCCAAAATGCTCTTGGCAGCCAGACGCCATGTGGTAAAGGCTGCATGCCCTTTATTATTTAAGTAAAGTACTAGCTTTAATAATACGTCCACACCACTCAGCTTTAACATACCATGCCTGGCTGCAGTGGCGTACCTAGGGTATGGCAGCCATGGCAAGTGCCATGGGCGCCATGGGGGGGGGGGGGGGCGGCGAAAAATGCTGGCCCGCACAAAAAAAAAAGTCAGTTTTGTAATTGTCCTCTTGCGGCCGCCTCACACCCTAATCTAGTCCCTGGCGCTACGACTGGTCTGCTGGAGCGCAGCGCCGGCACAGCACACTACATTAGGCAGTGAGGAGGGAAGCAACAGGTGCCCGGGCGCCCCCCATGACGGCCGATGAGTTGGCTCTGGCCAGAGTGAGCGCCCGGGTCATCTACGTAGCCATACAGTAACTAGGGGAGGCGGAGCCTGAGGCTCCGCCTACCCTCCTCTGCGCATCGGCTTCCGTTTCTCTTCTGGGGGTCTCCCGGGTCTGTGTGACGTGGTCGGTGAGAGGACTCTGAAGAAGAAAATGGAGGCTGGAGACCAGGAGAAGAGAGAGACACTAGACGAGAGAAGAAAAACAATTGGAACTCCCCCAAGCAGCAGCAGCAGGTACTAGTACAGCAGCACAGTCTTGATTATCATCATGTGCACATTATGTGTACAGTGTACAGTGTACCAGTAACCAGCGCCAAGCAAGTAATCAAATATATGCTCAATTTGGATTAAATAAATATGCTTAGCTATAGATATCATAAAGTGTAATAAAGTGATTTGTGCAAGTAGTACCTGCAGTTGCACAAATCACTTTTATTACACTTTATTTATAATATCTATTGCTATGCATATTTATTTAATCCAAATTGAGCATGATATTTGATTGGCTACTTGCTTCTGCTTGGGCCTGGCACACACACACAATCGCACATGATGATGACTTAGACCTCTTTAACACTGAGCCGCCCCGGGCATCAGCGGTAAAGCGGCGCTATTTTTAGCGCCACTTTACCGTAATTTTAGCAGCGCTATTTGGCCAAAAAGGGGTTAAATCCACCCACAAAATGCCGCTGCAGCAGCGCTTTGCCGGTGGTATGGCGGTGCTGCCCCATTGTTTTTAATGGGCAGGAGCGGTGTATTCACCGCTCCTCCACCGCTGCAAAGTAGCTGCTGGCAGAACTTTTTGTGACGCCCTGCCAGCGCAGCGCCCCAGTGTGAAAGCACTTGGGCTTTCACTCTGGGTTTGCAGCTGAGGCTTTTTTCAGGCGCTATACTGGCACTATTTTTAGCGCCTGAAAAACGCCTCCAGTGTGAAAGGGGTCTTAAAGTCATCATGTGCGATTCTGCGTGTGTGCCGAGCAGATAGGGCCGACGCTACCACTAGGCAACCTATGGCACCCAGCCACTGGTGATCCTACTCCCTCTCTACCTCTGTACAGTATCAGAGACGCTGGCGCAGCATTTTTGGGTGCTGATGTTATTGCATTTATGGGTGCTGATGTTACCGCATTTATGGGTGCTGATGTTACCGTATTTATGGGTGCTGATGTTACCGCATTTATGGGTGCTGATGTTACCGCATTTATGGGTGCTAATGTTATTGCATTTATGGGTGCTGATGTTATTGCATTTATGGGTGCTGATGTTATTGCATTTATGGGTGCTGATGTTATTGCATTTATGGGTGCTGATGTGACTGCATTTATGGGTGCTGATGTTATTGCATTTATGGGTGCTGATGTTATTGCATTTATGGGTGCTGATGTTACCGTATTTATGGGTGCTGATGTTATTGCATTCATGGGTGCTGATGTTAGCGTATTTATGGGTGCTGATGTTAGCGTATTTATGGGTGCTGATGTTATTGCATTAATGGGTGATGATGTTATTGCATTTATGGATGCTGATGTTATTGCATTTATGGGTGCTGATGTTATTGCATTTATGGGTGCTGATGTTATTGCATTTATGGGTGCTGATGTTATTGCATTTATGGGTGCTGATGTTACCGCATTTATGGGTGCTGATGTTATTGCATTCATGGGTGCTGATGTTACCGTATTTATGGGTGCTGATGTTATTGCATTCATGGGTGCTGATGTTACCGTATTTATGGGTGCTGATGTTACCGCATTTATGGGTGCTGATGTTACCGCATTTATGGGTGCTGGTAGAGCCGCAATTATGGGTGCTGATGTTACCGCATTTATGGGTGCTGATGTTACCGTATTTATGGGTGCTGATGTTACCGTATTTATGGGTGCTGATGTTACCGTATTTATGGGTGCTGATGTTACCGCATTTATGGGTGCTGATGTTACCATATTTATGGGTGCTAATGTTATTGCATTTATGGGTGCTGATGTTACCGCATTTATGGGTGCTGATGTTACCATATTTATGGGTGCTGATGTTACCGCATTTATGGGTGCTGGTAGAGCCGCAATTATGGGTGCTGATGTTACCGCATTTATGGGTGCTGATGTTATTGCATTTATGGGTGCTGATGTTATTGCATTTATGGGTGCTGATGTTACCGCATTTATGGGTGCTGATGTTACCCCATTTATGGGTGCTGATGTTACCCCATTTATGGGTGCTGATGTTACCGCATTTATGAGTGCTGGTAGAGCCGCAATTATGGGTGCTGATGTTACTGTATTTATGAGTGCTGGTAAGGCCGCATTTATGGGTGCTGATGTTACCGCATTTATGGGTGCTGATGTTACCGTATTTATGGGTGCTGATGTTACTGCATTTATGGGTGCTGGTAGGGCCACAATTATGGGTGCTGATGTTACTCTATTTATAGGTGCTGGTGAGGCCGCATTTTTGGGTGCTGTTACTGCATTTTTAGGTGCTGGTAAGGTGGCATTTATGGGTGCTGATGTTACTGTATTTATGGGTGCTGAAGTTACTGCATTTATGGGTGCTGGTGAGGCTGCATTTATGGGTGCTGCTAAGGCCGCAAATGTTTTGACAGGGGCGCAGTTTCAGTGCTTGCCATAGGCGCCATTTTCACTAGATACGCCTCTGCCTGGCTGCCTCAATACTACTATTTTAACACAAAGCTTTTATGCATAATTATCTACAATGTAAAAGTTAACATAATCTGGAAATAAAAAACATATTGCTGATTCCAAACCCATCCATGGCACTGTAAATAAGGTTGTTTTTGTATTTCGGCCTGCTTCTATCAAAACAACTCTCTGCGCTCAAGAAGGATAGACTGTCTTTAGTATAAGTTTGAGCATATAGTATATTAGTGAATGAATATAGATATGCTTGGTTAAGTGTGCAACCCAGAATCGGTGCACCAGTAGCAGCTGCTTAAAAAAATGTCATATATGGATGTACAATAAACCACAAGTATCACGGAATGTATAATTGAATGAAACAATTAAATGCATCCAACCTGTACCAATATTGTAGCAGCGCTTAGGTATCAGAAACAAACTGATCAGGTGGAGAGAATATACATAAATAACTAGATAGATCTAGATATATGTGCCAATAAATAAATAAATAAATAAATAAATCGATCAATGAGTATAATAAATATAATAAATATAAGGTGCGGTGATGAGAACTAGAATAGAACAAGCAGTCCAATCCTGACTAATTAATCGGTGAGTAATAATCAACAAAGTCCCGCTTTTCTCCAAAAATGATTAAGTGTGCCATAAATCTGTTAGGTCCATCCACCAGTGCACTCCACCGCGTGATAGGAAGATTCCCCTTTGGGGATGCACTCACCAGAAATCAATGAAAAATTGGCATATACACTGTCTCATCAAGGAGCTACTTTAATCCTTCTCCAAGTCTCCAACCATTTCTCCTCTGCCTCTGGTTCAAAAGCTCCCCAGGTCGGTCATGTATTGAGAAAGGAATTCACCACATAGCGTGATACTGCATAAAACAATTTATTTACCCCCCTACTAAAATCATATGAAAAAATCCCCTTTGTACAGTAAGCGTACCAGATCAATTAAATATACAAGCTTTTAGGATAAATGTAGGTCTGTGTACTCTGCCTGTAAGGAGCCTTCCGGTCACACTCTTGCTAGTTTCCGCTGTATGGAGCGGTGTATCCAGCGTTCTGAGGGCTTCCTGGTCGGCTGACACGCAGGCTGAGGCGCACACGTCACACAGGAAGTGACGTGTGCGCCTCAGCCTGCGTGTCAGCCGACCAGGAAGCCCTCAGAACGCTGGATACACCGCTCCATACAGCGGAAACTAGCAAGAGTGTGACCGGAAGGCTCCTTACAGGCAGAGTACACAGACCTACATTTATCCTAAAAGCTTGTATATTTAATTGATCTGGTACGCTTACTGTACAAAGGGGATTTTTTCATATGATTTTAGTAGGGGGGTAAATAAATTGTTTTATGCAGTATCACGCTATGTGGTGAATTCCTTTCTCAATACATGACCGACCTGGGGAGCTTTTGAACCAGAGGCAGAGGAGAAATGGTTGGAGACTTGGAGAAGGATTAAAGTAGCTCCTTGATGAGACAGTGTATATGCCAATTTTTCATTGATTTCTGGTGAGTGCATCCCCAAAGGGGAATCTTCCTATCACGCGGTGGAGTGCACTGGTGGATGGACCTAACAGATTTATGGCACACTTAATCATTTTTGGAGAAAAGCGGGACTTTGTTGATTATTACTCACCGATTAATTAGTCAGGATTGGACTGCTTGTTCTATTCTAGTTCTCATCACCGCACCTTATATTTATTATATTTATTATACTCATTGATCGATTTATTTATTTATTTATTTATTTATTGGCACATATATCTAGATCTATCTAGTTATTTATGTATATTCTCTCCACCTGATCAGTTTGTTTCTGATACCTAAGCGCTGCTACAATATTGGTACAGGTTGGATGCATTTAATTGTTTCATTCAATTATACATTCCGTGATACTTGTGGTTTATTGTACATCCATACATCCATGGCACTGCCTGCTTGGAGTTTGCATGTTCTCCCTGTGCCTGCACGGGTTTCCTCCGGGTACTCCAGTTTCCTCCCACACTCCAGAGACATGGAGGGTTAACTGGCTCCCATCTAAATTGGCCCTAGTATATATATGTATGAATGTGAGTTAGGGACCTTAGACTGTAAGCTCCTTGAGGGCAGGGACTGATGTGAATGTAATCTATACTGTATATATAAAGTGCTGTGTTAATTGTTGGTGCTATACAAGTACTGCTAATAAATAATTGAAAAAAAACATAGGGCTGTCATTGCTGACTTGAAAACACTTGCCGCTAGCTCACCCTCTGACACTAAGCTCTGAGTTTGTAACTTAGAAAGCATTACATTCAGATCAGGATGGCCAGAGAAAGTCCTAAGAGAAGGCCTCATCTACCAGCTTGTTCTGGGTAACTGATTCAAAGCATTAAAGCAAGTGGGACAGCAGGATAGCCAAGCAAACTAGTATTTTCAGGCAGACAATTCAAAAATTAGGTTTTTTTTTTTCCATGATCGGTTTACAATGAAGTGAACTAATTCCATGGTATCTTCCTGCATGTCCTCCCATGTGAGAATGGAAAAAAAAAAAAAAAAAAAAAAACAGCTGAAAGTGACCAATCCAAGCACTCACCTCTCCACCCAAGTCTTGTAGTTAGGGATGTCCTTGGCGTAGAGCAATTTGTTACTTGGCGAGTCCTTCCCGAGTCGGTGCTCAGAGGTGGAACAAGAGTCCATGAATGTCTGAGCCACCACAGAGAGGCAGGCGTCCGTGATGCTGTTCTTGTGAATGTCAAAGACAAACTGCGGGTTTTTGATCACATTCACCCAGAAGCGGAGAGGCAAACTAAAAGAAGGTAAGGAGAAAAAAAAAAAAAAACATTATCTGCAGGACTTGCAATAGTTTAATCAAATAAAATGCCGCCTCACCAGGTAAGGAACATAGTGCTTGTTTGATCCAGGGGACGGTTTTGAACAGAGGATTACATACTTCACACTCCAGAGAGACCCAGCTGTCCTTTCCTCCGCTCTCCATCATGAGAATGTGGGAGGGCACTCCTACTGTATCATGTACAATGCAGGACTAGTAGTGGTCCTGCACTGTATTTGATGGTGTCGGCAAGAGGCACGGCAGCAAGACCAGTCAGAGGCCAGAAAGAAGAGCGACTTCAGGGCACCAGTTGTTACAATTCAAACTGGCAGAAAGGAAGACTGAGGGACTGTGGCGTAGGGTAAGTTATATGGTTTTAGATCACCCCCTAGACAAAATAAGCACTATATTCTGCATTAGCTTTAGAGAGAACAACCAAAATGTATTATTTGATCTTATGTCCAGAGTTAGATTCTAAACTGGAAAAATATTACTGATGAGACATGGGACTAATCGAAATGGGATGAATCACTTTTGAAACCAAGTGAAAGCAGAAAAAGACCAGATGAGCCATCTTTTTCAGCACTTTACTGTGCAAGTCTTACGTATTTCACCAAATCAACAATAGGATTCGGAAAATTATTTTTGATATGGCATTCACATTTGTTACATGCTTGCTTTGCATTTTTATGAGGGTATTTCAAATATACCGTATATAGTCGAGTATAAGCCGACCCGAATATAAGCCGAGGCACCTAATTTTACCACAAAAAACTGTGAAAACGTATTGACTCGAGTATAAGCCTAGGGTGAGAAATGCGCAGCTACTGTAAGTGGAAAAGAGGGTCAACAATGCCCATTTGCAGCATCACTGTGCCCATTTGCATGCCATAGGTCCCCGAACTTCAAACTTGGTGCCTAGATGCCCCCTAGCTGCAGCCAAAATTTGGGGTCTCTGGACCCGAAGGGTCCCAAAATGACATTGCTGCAGATAGACACAGTTGACTGAATTTGGGGCCCTGTATCTCGGGGCCACTTGGAGCTAGGAACCCCAAATTGGATATGTTGTAATGTTGGTTCCACTGGGTTTGCACTCCAAATTTGGGGTTCCTAGCACCAAGTGGCCCTGAGATACGGGGCCCCAAATTCGGGTCGGAAAATGTCAAGCACTTTTCTGCAGCAAAGAATGCCATTTTCCGAACCGAATTTGGGGCCCCGTATCTCATGGCCACTTGGTGCTAGGAACCCCAAATTTGGATATGTTGGGGCCCCAAAGTCGAGTCGGAAAATGACGTTCTCTGCTGCAGAAAAGTGATTGACTCGAGTATAAGCCGAGGGGGACACTTTCAGCACAAAAAAATGTGCTGAAAAACTCGGCTTATACTCGAGTATATACGGTAGGTTTATACTGCAGGTACCCCCCTGGTGCTGTACATCTGTTAAATGGATGGATGTGTCCTCCTGAAAGGCTGATAAAAACAGAGGACAACACAATCAATTGCATTGTTTTCTGTAAGTCTAAAGCTAGGGATACAAATTTTTTTGGTTCAACCAGTGGGTTAAACAAAAAAAATTAAAAACTCAGTTTGCTGCAGCAAAGTCCTGGTTTAGTCCTGGACTTAACTCAGGCCAAATGAGGAGTCAGTTCCAACACCAAACTCTGAAGGTTTAGGATCCATCCAGACTGCTGTAACATCTGGACATTGAAACCCATGTTGCTTAAAAGGGCACACGTTGACTGTTACCTTAACAGGGGGTAGTCTAGTATTTCATGAATAGGATGTCACAAGACTGTAGAGGGGCTAAAACGGGCCAGCTACTTGGGGAATCCCCAAGGTGCAGATGAAAGGCCAAAAGAAAGGGACCAAAAAATAAATAAAAAATGGTAGTGTAGGGGCGACACATTAAAAGAGTGGGAATCAAAAAAAACATTCATACTCACCTAGATGGCTGCAACATCGAGCTGATGCTCCAACTGTCCCCCACTGGCTCTACACCAAGAATGGAGCGGTCAGACTGATTGATCAGTTCTAAGATCTGACTGTCGGTGACTGTTCTCTGCCCCTCCAGGAGCACTGGACTGTGGGGGGTGGGGTAGGAGACTGGCTCAAGCTTTCAGAGATGCTAAGCTAGCTGCCAGTCAGGCATCCGGGTGGATCCTAACATTATCGTTGGGATCAGTGCAGAGCCTGAACTGGCTTTTTGATGTCAGCCAACAGTGGACTTTAGCCCACTGTCAGCTGAATCTGGGTCAAAAGGAGGGCAGAACTAAGTGCACTCCTGTGACCCACAGGAGAAGTATGGCCAAAAGAGCTTTGGCCATACTTCTCCTTTAAAGCAAAAGAAACACTGATGCAACAGAAAAATTGTTTCATGTAGGTATGCAACTTTGATATACACACAAACCAGAAAGTCTCCCTGATGCAGGGAGGCAAAGACAGACCTGGTGGATTCCCACCATAATTTCTGGACCACAACAAAGACAACATTTTGGGATCCAAGATAGGGCAGATTGACCCTTTAAGTATGGGAATGGCAAATAGCTTTGAAAAAAACACCAGAAACTGTATTGTCTCAAGAACCGGAAGAATAACACTTGGGAACACAAGACCTAAGATGGTTTAAATAGGATCTGTTAAAGTGTGCGCTGACACAAAGGATGGAAGTCAAAATCAAGGAAGAGATGGAGAGCAAAACTCCAGTTTGAAACGCTCAGAAACCATATCCTGAACCCAAGCATTGAGATGCAAGATGTGTTATCTGTAAAAATGTCATTAGCATCTCCCCACCCTGGAAAGCCAAAGAGGGCTCGGTCTGAGAAAGAAAAGACTGCACAGTCTGCACCATAGGCTTTTTCCCTTAAGGAGAAGTGCTTTTGCCACCAGTAGTGCTCTAACAAAAAAATAAATAAATCTAGAATCAATCCAAAAAGGTACAAGCGTTCCACTGTCCAGCACCATAACCAAAGTGGCCATGCATGTGTGCTGACATGAGATCCAAGCGAGAGCTGGAGGGCTGTAGTTTTAAAGGAAATCTGACTAATTGGTCTTGTTTTGAAAAAGTTCAGTCACAAGGAGAATGAGGCATTTTTTATAATGATTAGCAAATTTTATAATGAAGTCACTCAACAAAAGGAAAGACTTTATGACATGCTGTCGGCAAAAACAACCAAGGTCGGTGATAAAACCTGAACAAGAGCCGTCAAATCCACCAATTTAAAGATGAATTCCAGGTATGGTATATTTTTACATTGTTGACACTTGCTCCAGTGATCTCCACATGCTTCCAGGTCCTGTGCCAAGTGGCTGGGGTGATGCACGCTGACCACAGGAGGTTGGCTGCTCATGCTGAGGCATTCAGAGTCTCTTAATCAATGCAAAGCGTTCTGACTGGATGAACTGAAGCGGTGTAAAAGGAGTAAGAAAAGTCAAGCAGCAACATTTAAATTGAGATGCCCATAGTAGAAAAATAAAGGAGGGCTCCTCTATGTGGCTAATCTGTGAACTACATAAGGCAAGACTAGAATAAAGGAGAAGTTAACCCTCCAAACAGAATTGTCAATTAATTCCAGATGTTACTGTAGAAAATACTGTATAAGCAGCCTCAGTTAAAAAAAAAAAAAAAAAAAAAACAATGTACCCCAATCTAGCATACGCCTGCTAAAAACTCATAACAGTGTGTTGCGTAGATGGGGACAGAAAAACTGCCTCAGCTCTGGACTGATAACTCCATAGGGAAGCCCTGGTCTAACCTAAAATTTGGAATGCTGTTTTAACTAAAACATAGAAGGATAGTCAATACCGATCGCAGGACAGTTGCAGAGGGAGCACCAGCATGGATAATGAGCTGGGAACTGGCACTGTTTAGCCAACTGGAGAACTTTCCAGAATTTTTATATCCAGTGGCTGTAAATCACTGGAGAAACTTACAGAAATGTATGGCTCTTGAAGAGGAAAAAAACAGCGTAACTGAGAAAACCTACACTTGTGGCAGACTGGAGAAACATCCAGGACCATCTCATGATGATATTCACACCAGGCAGAGAAGGACAACAGATCTTCCTGGAAGTGGCTTTTCTTGCTTTTAGCAAAGAAGGGACGTCAGACTCAGAGACCCCCCCATTTTTATAAAAAGTGGGCTTCAACAGCTTTGCCATTCAAAGGGCCCCAAGATAGGAAATATTGCCTGTTGAGAAAAAGTCATGGGTCTTCGGACAGAAGTCTGAGTACATCTGTGTACCAGGTTCTTCTGAGCCAGTTTGGTGCAATTAGAATCACTGTTTTACAATCTTGTTCTTTCTTTTTGAGCAGATGTGGTAGAATTCACACGGGGGGGGGGGGGGGGTTTGCAGATTAGCCTAAACTGAGACCAGGGAATTATCAGGGCATCCGAGGCCAACCCTAGAGGATCCTTAGTCCTGGCTACAAATATAAGTAGCTTGTTATTGAATCTGGAGGCTAGGATATCCACATCTAGAGTTCCCCATTTTTGACAAAGAAGTCTCGATAAAGGGCCCATTCCCCTTGATCCAAGCAGTGGCAGCAGAGATAGTCTGCCTTCCGGTTTTAAACTCTTGATATGCGGACCTCAGAGACAGTGAGCTTCAGTCTATGACTGGTTTGTTCCTTCAAGGCTGCAAGACTGGTGGTGCCCCCTTGGTAATTGAAGTAAGCCACAGCCATGACATTGTCTGACTGCACCCCTGATTGAGTGCCCTTCAAGAAGGGGATTCCAGTGTTGAAGATCCAACTGGACTGCTCTAGTATGTTGATGGGAGCTTGGCTTCCACAGATGAGCATATTCCCTGGGCCGTTATGGACTGAAACACACCCCAGCTTGAAAAACTGGCATCTGTAGTTATCAATTTCCAGTGATAGGGAAAAAATGATTTCCCATTGGTTAGGCCTAGGCTTGAGATCCACCCAAGTTGGTTGTTCCAGGTCAACAACATGTTGTAATGGAGGGTTCTTGAATGAAATTTGGCAAATTGCACTGCCTTAAAGGCTACTATAAGTCAGAGAACTCGCATGGGAAATCTTATTGTGGGATGGTGTCTCTTTGACCCTTTACTCTTGTTAGAACTTTTTCTGCAAGAAAAGCCTTTGCCTAGAATGTGTAATGGACCAGGTCCAAGTATTCCAGCTACAGAGAAGGCTAAATAATGCATTTAAAAAAAAAAAAAAATCATCATGCAACCAAAAGTCTGGAGCATTTGATTTGTCCTTTGCATGTTTTCTGACAACTGGAAGAGAGAGTCCTCTAGGCAAAGGTTGTCCAGATGAACCTGTGACTTGAATGATTTGAGTTCTGAGAAGGGCAAGAAGAGGTGCTAGGGCCTTTGTGAATACTCTGAAAGCAGAGGATAGGCCAAGAAATATGAAAAGCTGGAAGTGATTGTCTGCCATTGTGAAGTGTGGAAAGCGCTGATGATGTGGAAAAATGGGAACACTGTTTATACCCCTTGTCTCAGAGAGGTTATTACCGACTTTGTAGATTTCATGCAAAATTCTGGAATTTTAAAAGGTATTTGTTGAGATTTTAAGTCCAGAAAAGGACAAAATACCCTTGTTGGGCTTTGGTATCATGAATAGATTTGAATAAAATCCTTTAAACCTGTCATGTGGGGGTAGTGGCTCAACTATTCCCTGGGACAGACAAGAAAATTCAGGACATCTTGCAAATCTGACTGTCCTTGAACAGTCTTTGGTTAATTAAAAAAAAAGAAAAAAAAGGTACCTTCTTGAAACCACTGATCGAACCCACAGGTCTGGGATATCTGTGACCCAGAGAAGGGCAAACTGTAAAAGATGTCACCCCACTCATAAGAGTGAGGGTGCCCCTTAATTGGGAAGAGGACTTTGTGGCCTGAGTCTTGTGCCAAAAGGAAGTTCTGTTTTAAAGTTGAAGCCTGGGTAGAGCAGTTAGGTGCTCTGCGTTTTGCAGCGTTAGTGGCTCCTGAAAAGGGGGTTTTGGAATCTTCCTCTGTGGAAGTAAAAACGTTCCCTTCGGCGCTATATTTTATGAATTGGTCAAGTGCCTCTCCAAATAGAGGTCCTCCTTGAAAGGGCACACAGGAGTCGTCTTTTCAGGCAGCTTCAGTTGTGCAGGCTTTTAACCACAAGATTCTGTGCATGTGAATGGAGATTAGGGCCATTATGGAAATTTGTCTCAGGTCATGTTCTAGAGCAGAGGTCCACAATCCCCCTGCCAGGAACCGATCGGTGGCCTGTTAGGAACTGGGGCGCACAGCAGGAGTTGAGCAGTAGGCAAGCAAAGCTTCATGTGTATTTACAGCTGCTCCCAATCGCTCACATTACCGCCTGAGCTCCGCCTCCTGTCAGACCAGCGGCAGCATTAGATTCTTGTAGGAGTGCAGACTCTACTGTAAACTGCACATACAAGGGATCTAGTTTGCGTGCTCTTTATGAGAATCTAATGCCTGATGATCTGAGGCGGTGATGCTAGCACTGGGAAGTAGCTGCAAATATAGATTATCATTTGTAAATAAGCTAGGTGAATTGCCTTTGTCTGTGCTAGAAGAGGCTCAACTGCTTGAGATCGCAATGACAGTGGCCTTAAAAAGGATATTTGTGACAACTTTGAATCTCCATACGTTCCAGATTAAAACCAAGGTGGAATGTCCTGAGATTGCCACAAAAGTACTGAAAAGCCTGCTTCCATTTCTGTCATTTTATCTTTGTGAAGAAGGGTTTTCTGCAGTGACAGCAACCAAAACAAGATTACGGACTAGACTGGACATAAGCAACACACTTTGGGAGTCACCGTCTCCCATCATCCTGAGATACGACTGTCTAGTTGCAGGAAAATAAGCTCAGGGCTCCCACCGATTCTGCATTTTGGTGCGTTTTATGAATATTTCATTATATATTACAAAGTAACAATTATAGAAATAAAGTGCACAATAAATGTAATGCACTCGAATCATCCTGAAACCAGAGCCTTTAAGAGAGTCTTAAACTTCCTATCTGCAGAATCTTTGAATAGGTACAGAAAGATGTTTAAGACCAAGATGGCAGGATCAACCATAGGGTCAGGTTTTGAAAGGAGTAAAAATCCTTCTGAAGTGACCCAGCTGGACATTCTCTCTGTTCATGAACATGTGCTCTTTGTACCCAAAGGTGCATGGTGAAGAGTGGAGCAGAATCGAGCTGCACAATGCCCAGGCTTTTGCAGACGGCAGCAGTGAGTTCTTTTATGTTAGCAAGTATGTTGTGTGAAGCTTCCGCTTCATTAGAGTGACAACCGGGGAAAGAAAAATCTTCTGCAGCTTCCTACGATACTGCCTCAATGTGCTCTTCATTTGCCTCTATGTATTCTCCTATGGGGTACTTGTATAGAGTAGGGTGCGGAATACAGGGTATGTGTTTCCAGAAGGAGAATGCAGCAACCAGGGTGTAGACCAGTGATTCTTAAACTGTGTGCCGTGGCACACGAGAGATTTGCAGGTGTGCCGTGGGAGTTTTAAAAAAATATTTTGGGGAGCCATCAAAGACTAATAGCAGTCAGACCCACGGGGCCAGGGTGGGAGGACTTGATGGCAATCTGCAAGTGTTGGAATGCAGCGTGATGCAGTGCTCGTCAGAAGTGGATCACCAGGAGAAAATTACGCAACGCATTTCAGAGCATGCGCGGTAGTCCATAGAGAGGCCGCAACGCTCCTTTCTCAAGCTCTGCAAGAGCGCAAACCCTGTACCAACTTCACCAGCACCACAGAAGCACCTTCTATTTATGATGTGTCTGTATACTTCCTCCCTCATGTGAGTGGATATCTGTTGATTCTTTTAAATAATGTTTTTTGTTTTGTGATTTTGGATTTTGGATTTTCAGCATTGACTGAAATCAAATCGAAAAAGAGAGAGAATTCTTAAATTCGAGGATGAAATGGGTGCTTGTTTGTCAACCTTGCTTCAATCTGATTTGCTCTCAAAAGCAGGCACATCCTTCACATTAAATTTAAAATTAAATATTTATGTAATAATAAATAAGCACTTTACCACAAAAACTTTAACTCTTTTCAGGTGTGGCGTGAAATTTTTTAGAACTTTTTGGTGTGCCACAAGACAAACAGTTTGAGAAACACTAGTGTAGACTGTCCTGTAATGAATTATCGTTGCAAAAGAGCGGGATGAAGCTCTTAAATGCCATATAACAGGTCTAGGTGGAAATGGCAGTAAAAAGTGCGACTTGCAGTGTGATGCAACACTTCGCCATCCATCTGAGACTAAGCTCGGAGTGATTGAGTTTTAGCACCAAATTAAAAAAATTTGTACTAAAAGTAAATACATTTCAAATATACCACCAATGCTGAACTGCATCTAAAGTCCAGACTTCTCCCCTCTCTGTGGGCACACCCTCAAAGGGGGTCTTCAGGGACTGGGTTACAAAGGGATCGGCCATAGCCCTGGACCTGTATAGCACCCTGTGGCTGACTATACGTGTTGCACTAAATGCAAGGTCCACCTCCAGAGCAACATTACAGGCTGTCCCCATAGCGTGGGGTCCAGGAACAACTCCAAAGGTTTACCAAAGTTGCACTGATCTGGATACACTGCTTTTATTTGTAGCATTAGAAAGCAGTGAAGAGTTGACTGATGAAGATAAAATAAGGAATGGAAATAAAAAAATAGTTAATCTAGGAGTGATTTCTCCATAAAGTAGACAAAGCCCATCCCCTTAGGACACTAGCTCAAAACTGAGGACTCACAGAGTAGGGTAGGGTTATTGGAGATTGGGTGGGTCCTCAAAATCTAGCTACTGTCCAATTAACTTTTAAACCAGGGTCTGTCAATATTTTGCCTGTTTCCTGTACTATAAGATTAAGATATATTTTTGTACCTTGGCATGGATTTAGAAAATGTTGGCTTTAAATATCCTACAAAGTTCTGAACAGTGTCAAATTATAACTAAATCTCTTCACATGAAATATAAAAATGTCAGAGGTTTGTGAGTAGGTTTACTCTAGTTTGTCAGGCAGTTCTCCTCTTAGATTGTGTTAAGGGTGCAGTCATTTGACAGGCGAGTTTCTGCTCATATTTACCAGTTACTTTTCCATGTGTGTCGGACGTCTGGATCCGTTATCTGCCTTTTATCAGCTTGCTCATCTAAATAGTCGAACATGTATTTGATGGCAAGAGGCAGAGCGCTGCCTCGGTGGGCTGTGCTGAACACCGTCTCAAACAGGTCATCTACGAACTTCTGCAGAGTACCCTGCAAGGGGAGGCAGAGCAAAAATAATTTGTTTACCCTTTGCACACAAGTCACTACTTACACAACACCCCAGGCTTTTAGCCCTGGTGGTAAACAATGGTGTTACCTTAGTGGCCAATAACCGGGTGAGGTAAATCTCAGACACCATTTTACTGCCACGGTCACCCTCTTTATGGTCCGTGTGGTCGTGATTCTTCACCAGATGCCAGAGTTTAGTGCCAGTTTCTTGGTCAGGGGTGATCATGGGAGCTCGCGATCTCAAGCTGTCTGGGCTGCTGGATGTCCGTAGAAGACTCTCTGAAACGAGAAATGGAGTTCCATTGGTACAACTAAACAATGCAGAGAAGAATCTGGCAAAATGTCTAATCAGTGACAGAGCATACATAATCCAGCAGTGAAATATTGGCAAAGAGCAGATTTACAGCTGTCACTATTCCCGTCCCCCCCATACAATAATTTCAGATGAAACAGCCAGGGCCAGCAATAAATAAGATATTAAATTATAATGGCTGCTATCCTCACATTCTTACACTTATTCCTGTTAGTCTAAATATGAAAATGGTGCAATAAAAAAATGTAGCTTATGTACTAAAGAAAAGGGGGAACTTAGACTGGAGGCCATCAGTGAGAAAGTGAGTAATATACTTACCATACCGGCTGAGCGAGCGAGTAAATGTGAAGGAGTTGGTGATGTTGTAGGCCGATACCTGCTTGGGAATGAGAGCCACAGTGGAGCCATCTGTGACCTAGTAAAAAGCATAAGGGGCAAGTTGTAAATTCTAAAGTATAATGGGAAGTGTCATGGGAAAAGGAGACACAATTGAGGAGATTATGAACGGTGTATGCTGTATGACTCACCTGGTAATGCGCCAGTGTGTTCAGCCTCTTCCAGTCGCACTCAATTTTGGTGGTGACATCCTCATCCTGAAGCACAATGCGGGTGATACGGCCCTGACGCCATTCTGCAGAGAAATCACCAGTTTGTTTTATTGGCCTAAAATATATTTTATTGATCTAACACAGATCGCTCATTAAAGCAAACCTGTTACCCTTTAGGAATTTATTGCTGTAAGCTGCCCAAGTGTCATGCCGAATTGTAGGTTAGGGGGTTATGTATAGTAATATGGGTACATCAAAACACAAATATGATTGCTCCACAGTAACTTCTCAACTCCAGCCCTCAAAGCCAAAATCCAGTAGACTCATTTCACACATTAAACCCAAGGGGAAAAAAAAATGGATTTTGGTCCTCACTGTAAAATCCTTTCTTTAGAATCCAATGAGGGCACAGGACGTCTTAAACCTTTGGGATGTACAAAAGCTAAGGGGCAACAGAGCAAACAACCACTAAAAACCCCAATGTTAACAGAAACTGGGGATTACCTTCAGCTCAGAGAGATGCCTGAAGTACCTTGGACCCAAAAACTGTAAATCAGGATGAGGCAGAAATATCTACCTGGTAGAACTTATGGAACGTGTGAACAGAAGACCAAGTGGCAGTCTAATAAATCTCAGAAGAGGAGGCCTCATGCCAAAAAGTTACAGAATTGCGAATTTCCCATATTTTATTCACAATAGTAACTAGTGTAAGAAAAAACATTATTAATCACACCTGAGAGTCCGGAGAAAAAAAAAAAAAAAAAAAAGGTGCTCCAACTGCTAGTATTTACTTAAGGACCAGAGCTGGGCACTTTTGCTCTCACATACAGTACATGGATAAACATTAACAATGTGAAACCATGACCCTCACCTAAGTCCATATCCTCCGCTTTTGGCCTCTGTGTATAGGGAATCCCTTTGTACACAGCATCCAGAAGCTTGTCCTTCACCTGGGTAATCGTATCGCAGTTGAGAACTTTAACAGGGACCTCTGTGCCATTCTCACTGTCCGGACAGATGCAGCTCAGAGTCTAGAGGTGAAAAATAAAAACAGTTAAAGAGAATCAGTCACAAATGGGATTATGCAATCTGAATTTTAAGTCTTAAATGATTATGTTATAGTGTTCCTTATTAAAAAATTTAATTTAAGTTTCTTTAAATTACACTGTCAGGCCTAACTGGAATGTCGTAGGGTTTAAAGGTTACCCAAGGTTTTATTGTGGCTGCCCATCAACTGCCTTATTTCACACAATGCACACAAGTTGAAACAATGTAAAAGATCAGGCAGAAGACAAGCCTGCAACTATGAAAGTTCAGGTGACCCTCCGAGTACCTCCCTTTTGACAGCTCCCATACTGCTATCTGGACATGTTCCATTTAAATTGGTCACAATGTCCAAGTTTGCATGTTTTCATGTGTATTAGTAACACGCACTGTACATGTGTTTTATTTCTAACGTACCCCAAGGTATGTCACAGTGCAGGAAATGACTCCCCTAACCCTTTACACACCACAATCCTGCATGTGACTGCATTGCAGTGCATGGGTCAAAAATGATTTAGGTACGGTTTTTGTGTGTTGATGTTTGTTGGAGACTAATAGGAAATTAATAGGCCTAGGCAGCACAATGAATATTCAAACATGCACACATAGGTGTAAATCAGTCCTCAGTCACAAGGAGACGTTCACTGTGTTTACTAATCCATACATGTATATTTCTTATTCTCTCAGGTTATGTTTAGTTACATATTTTACCCCTTTTCATTACTGGCCATCATATTTTGCGCTATCCATTCTTGCTTATATTTTTAAGGTTACTGTGTTAAAAAAAAAAAGTTTCTACTGAAACACCTTATTCTATTCATAACTGCTAGTCAATCACAGAGCATCTTTCTTTAGAGAGTGTGTGTGTGTGAAGACATGCATTGGATGTATATTTATAAGGTTCAATGTGGGATTTACCACCTTTGGGGCTCCATATACACTTTGCTATGATCAGTTGCCTTCTCTGAAAGAAGGGAAGGTGGGGGGGGGGGGGGGGGGAATATCAAGCAGTGGTATCAGGCAGGCAGTACTCATCATCATGAAGTAGGCATTCTTGGCGATATGTAAACATTACAAGCATTCCACAAAAGTTTGGCAGTTCAAAAAAATATTTGTTCCAAAAATTGGTAAATGGTTTAGCATGTGTCAATATATTCTTTGCCCATTGCAAGAACAGAAAACTTTCTAAATATACATATATCCTTTAGGAGATGTGCAGAGGAGCAGACGGTGAAATACCTAGGTTTGGAAGGCTGCATGCATCATATGGTACAGTGCATCATTATATACTTAGAAATATGTAGACCAATAAAATAGACTGACCAGGACTTTGTAGTCGATCTGTTGCCGGATGAGTTTGTCCTCACTTAGTGAGTAGCGGGCTTCCCCAGTGATGGCGTCAATAGGACCTTTCTCCATCTGCTGCTTTATCGCACAGAAGAGCATAAAGAGTGGCTCTCCAGCACATTCCTATAATCAGGAATTACAACCCTGTTACCACCACATTTTACTTACGTCTGACTTGGCTACAAAAGGTCAGTGCGGATGGGAATTAAAGTGATTGTAAATGTGAATTTATTTATTTTTTAAACACCAAATAGGTTTCTACTTACCTGCTCTGGTTTTGCACAGATTGACCCCGAACCTCCTCTTCTGGAGCCCCCCCTGCCAGTGCTGCAAGCTCCTCCTCTTTTCAGTGTGCCACCATAGGAAACCCCCTACTCCCTCCTCTCATGATTTGACTGACAGCAGCAAGAGCCAATGGCTCCTGATGCTCTCCAAAGCTTGTGAGAGTGGGAGAGAAGAACTGAAGATGGGCACAGCACTGGATCAATACAGGACTCAGGTAAGGATTAGGGAAGGAGACTAAGGGGGCACTGCTGTTAAAGGGTTTTTTACCTTAATGCAGGGAATGCATTACAGTAAAAAAAAAACATTTCGCCTTTACAACTACTTTAATCTCATTATGGACCTTATTCAAAGGCTGGAACCCCTAGTGTGCACATTAGATCTGTCTGAACTACAAATAAGGGAATGGGATTATTGACTTACCTGTGAAATTCCTTTCCTAGTGTAGATCACAAGACACAGGAGGGTTCATTCTTTCACAATTACAAATCTTTTTTTGTGTATTTTAAGACCCCATACACATTATTAGATTTCCTGCAGATTTTTGTCTTCAGATTTACCAAAACCACGTAATGCAAGGGCCTGCTTGATTTCAATTTAAACTTTTAAGGTTTGACTTCATAGTATATGGTTTTGGTAAATCTAAAGACAAAAATCCTCAGAAAATCTAATAGTGTGCATGGGGTCTATCGGGGGCTAGAGGGGGAGAGCCCTGCATAAAATCGCTTGTGTTGATGCGGAGATCTTTCGTGTTTTTTTTTTTTTCCATTCAACTGGTTGAACGTTCACCTTTTCAGAAAAAAATTATAAATGCACATTTTTTTTGCAGGTAAAAAAATGTGCATTTATTATTTTTTTTTGTTGCAGGAGCCTGTAAAGCATTGCACCAGCGATCATCAGATTGCTGATGCCATGCAGGTCTCCTGCAGACCTGTCAGTGTATAGGCTTGCTATACAAGGGGAAGCTGATTCATGCCAACAGGAAGAATGGATGAACTACCACAGCGCTCACAGCGCCCTGGTAGTTTATTGAAAACTACAAGCAGACAGCCGCAAAGGCCGCCAGACCTTGTCGTTTTCCCATTCAAAGAGCGCTGTCAATGAGTGACATGGCTGGGTGGGCAGAGCCCCGCACAAACACTTTAAAAAAAAAAAATGTTGACAGCTAGTGGGTAGAGAAGATCCCCCACTAGCTGGCACAGCGAGGGAGCGGGAAGTGCGAGGGCCGGTGCATTCATAACAGGTTACCTATTACACCCTGAGTATGGGTGTAATATGTTATGAAAGGTGAACTTATCTTTTAATGTCCATATTCCTCCTAGGAAAGGGACAGGCCTAACACCCAGTGGCCCCCAATGACCAATGGGAGACCTTTTCCAGGACGTCTCATGCTTGTATTGTAAACAAAAGCTTACAAAAGCTATTGCACTCTGTGTAATCTGATCCATCAAAAGAATAGCAGTGAGTATCAACAATATCAAGTATAACAAAAAGCACATTTACAAAAAAAAAAAAGTCTGATTAGTCGTTTCATGTGGATATTGTGTTGGAAATTTGGGTTTTCAAGTCAACTTGTCCTGCTAAGGTGGCGGAACTAGAGGGAGGGGTTAGGTATAACAAAACAGAAGAAGAGAATGGAGGTGGGCGTGACTAAGAGTGCCTACAAAGAAATTGTTAAAGGGGATAGTAGCATATGTGACATGGATATATCTGCATGGAGCTTCTGATCTGCTTACCTTCAGAAACTTGTACAGTAGAAAAGTGAACCAGTTTGTTAACATTTTCTCAGCTACCGACTCCGTCCTGCAGGAGACAAAATTATACAATAAATGCGATTTTGAAACTTTTTTCAAAAGTTCTTATGAAAACGTGCATATAAATTCTCAGCACATTTGATGACCTGACAAATGTCATTTAAAAGTACTTCAAAGTTAAGTTTTAACATTTGATTTTGGAATGAACAGAAAAACGACATATACTGGGAAAAATACTGTTCGAATCTCTAACAGTACTTCTTTCATTTGAGAAAAACAATTCCATTTCATCACTTCGAGTCTCAGCTTTAGAAAAGGGCTACTAGCTGATGATCAGTTGGGTCCTTAAAAAAGTGACGTTCGCCTTTTGTAACAAAAAAATAATAAATGTACATTATTTTAATATGCTGTCATAGCTACTGGTGTTGCGTTTTAAATTGTGGATTGTTTTTTCCACCTGTTTTGTATGACTTGTATGCTGTTATTTTTAGGAGAAAGGCAAAGAATTAAAAAAAAAAAAATGCATTAAAGGAATTAAAAAAAAAAAAATGCATGATTTTGCAGGTAAATAAATGTGCATTTATTACTATAATTTTTTTTTTTTTACATTACAGCCTGCAAAGCACTGCACTTGTATGTAATCCGTTTTTTCTATAATTATTAGCCCAAAAAAATAAAAAATTGCAATAGAAGGTATATTGATTGGTTTGCGCAAAAGTTATAGTATCTACAAAATAGGGGATAGATTTATGGCATTTTTATTTATCTTTTAACTAGTAATGGCGGTGATCAGCGATTTTTAGCAGGGCTGTGACAGATCGGTACAATTTTGACACTTTTTTGGGACCAATGACATTATTACAGCAATCAGAGCTAAAAATAGCCACATTTATACAGTGATCAGTGTCTGTCAGGAAAGGGGTTAACACTAGGGGGCGATCAAGGGGTTAAGTGTTCCCTAAGGAAGTGTCTCTAACTGTGGGGGGAGTGCACTGACAGGGAGTAGAGAGATCACTGTTCCTGATCACTAGGAACAGATGATCTCCCTCTACTCCCTGACAGTACGAGGATTTGTTTGTTTACATTAACAGATCGTCTTTCTGGCACTCTGTGGAGTGATCGTGGGTGGCCGGCGGACATCACTGCCACTGGGTGCGTGTCTGCAATAGCTGCGGAGCAGAGCTTTCCTGCCGCAGTATAACTGCGGCGGCTGGACGGCAACCGGTTAAAGTGCATGTAAACCCAATTCATGAAATTTGACCTGGGCACATATATCTGTAAGGTTTACTTATCGCTCTCCAAAGCCATGAGTCCTGTCTCTGCTGCTTCGTTCTTCTGTTATCAGCATGACAACTTCTCACAAGTCCTCCGACACAGGAGATAAAAGCAGCTGGACATTTGTGTCGGGGTGGGTGCTATAAATAACTTAGCAGAGAGCTTGTCTATTCACAGCACAGCTCTGCATGTTTCTTTCTTCCTCTGCCTATGTAGAGGAGGGGTGTGTGCCTTTCCTCCAATCAGCTGTCACAGTGTATGCCCAGACTTCCATTCCACTGCTGGAAGAGGAAGTAAAAATTCTAATGCGATGTGCACTTTCTAAAGATTATAGAAAGCTGAAGACAGCAGATATACAGGTAAAACTTATGTAGGGAGATTTGTTTCATCTCTGTGTATCATCTGAGGTGGTTCACTTTACTGGGTATAGGAGAGGGTTTACATCCACTTTAAGTAACACTTGAAATGCTACGGTTAAAAAATGTGTAATTTAACTTCTGTGAGCCATCAACAAATCAAATTAACTGACATTTGGTGGGTGTGTTTCAGATAATGCTGTCAAAAGAAAACTATGCAGTGACTCCTCATGGTCCTGCCAAGTCTCTGGTGTAGAGCCCCTTCATTTCCTTGCACACCCACATTTGGATCTCAATAAGGCACTTTGTAATGGACCATGTGCTACTCTGAAAAGGTTGAAACCAGGGGGGAGATTTCTCCTCACTTTCTGTCCTTGTAATCACAAGCACATGAAAACAAAGGCAGCAATAAAAAGTGTTCCACGCCCCATTTATGAAGTGTTCATCTTCAGAAGATCTTCTGTCTTGGTGACTACTGTAACCAGGAAAGCAAATGAGTGGAAATAAAAAGGAGATAAAATGAAAAAATTCTGCTCCCCCTATCACCATCAGACAAAATGTTTTGGGGTTTCCATTTAGACGGCCACGTTTATGGACTGGTACTTTTGTCTCACCTGCGTAGCAGTAATTTAGGATGGTTCTTGCTCTCCAGGTTCTTCTCAATGAGGTCACTTAACAGCTGTTTCAGGACGACTGTTGCGTATTCCATGCGGCCCTGCAGCGACACCATGGTCAAGGAGGCCACGTTACCGCGGTCCCGCATAGAGAAGCTGCGCTGGGTTTCCAGCGTATGTATAAAAGTCAACAAGAATGTTTTGTTGTTCAGGAGCTGTCCAAACAGTCTCAGGGCTTTTTCCACATTCGGAGGCATCTGGAGAGAGAGCAAAAATAAAGCATAATAAGTATCTGTTCAAACTAAAAGTAATTTCAAACATTCAATTTTGTTTTTTAAATAACAAACCTGCTCTGTGGAATGGTTTTGCACAGAGCAGCCCTGATTCTCCTCTTCTGGGGTCGCTTGCCGGCGCTACTGGCTTCTGAGCACCCCCCATCCCCAGCAAGCCACTTGGGGAGGGGGGGGGGGAGGAGAGTACTCGTGTGGGCTCACTCCAGAGCCCTACTGGCTGTGTCCATAGACTCCCTCGTTATAGGATTTAAAGGACAGCAGCAGAAGCCAATGGCTCCTGCTTCTATCAATCTGCCCTGTGGGGAAGGAGTGAGGAGAGAGACGCTGCTCTTGTGCACAGCACTGGGTTGAAATAAGGTTAAGGTAAGTATAAGGGGGGGAGGAGGGGAGTATATCCTGGACACAGAAGGTATTTTATCTTTAAAAAAAAAAGTTGATCTTTTAAAAAATAAACAAAAAAAAAAAAAGACATTTTTTGCAGGTAAAAAAAAATTTGCATTTACCCTTTTTATTTTCCTTGGGAGCCTGTGAAGCTCTTGCAGACTGTCAGTACACTGTCTATCCATACCTCTGATATGGGCAGGCAGTTGTGAATGTACAAGAAGCTGAATGGACTACAAAAGCTCTCACTGCACCCTCAAAGTTCATTAAGAATTAAAGCCATTAGTTAATTCCTTCACAGAACTCTGAATGGTGGAGCCCTGCAAAACCACGCCGTTTTCAAATTGTGACAGTGGGTGCAGGGATAGGGCCCCCATTCCACTGTCACAGGGAGGGGGCAGATCAAGCAGGTGAAGTGATGGATGCTCAACATGTTACACCCTAAATACGGATGGAAGATGTTGAGAAAGTTGAACTTATCCTAGAATGAATTAGGGTAAAAAACCTAGAGGCTTTAGAACCACTTTAACTTCAGAATTCAAAATTTTAATTTCAAATAAAAGAAAACTATAAAGTTCAACTCCAGGAATGATCTATTTTGCATATTTACATTAATCCAGCTTAGCACAAAGTATGCATGCATAACTCATACCTGATGCGCCGCTGGGGTAGGTGAAAATCACTGTAGAAGTTGGTGCTACTACACTGCTAGCCGTAACCAACTTCGCCTCTGTACACATAGCACAGGTGATTGGACACTGCTGCCATTCACCGAACACCTTGTTTTTTTTTTTTTTCAATGAATAAAAGGTGTCCTCTGATTTGAGGAGTTGGAGAGTAAGGCCCCTTTCACACGATCTGAATGGGTGCTCCATGTTAGTCTATGGAGCGTCGGCTGTCAGTGGAGACATGTCCGCAGACATCCGACCTGATCGGATGAGATCTGATGAAAACGGACACGCTGTCCGTTTTCATCCGATCTCTTCATTTTGACCAGCGGCGCTCGCAAGCCCCTCCCCGCTCAGTGAGCAGAGAAGGACTTGTCATCCGCCCGTTCAGCGGAGATCAACGGAGAGATCTCCCGCTGAGCCGGCGGACTCCGTGGAAGCGGAGTCCGCCTCGTGTGAAAGGGGCCTAAGGCCGATGATGACATGATCTCCACCTTGTTCAGAGAATGTCTTGTATTTATTAAAAAAAATACAAAGCGTTCTATGAATGGCAGCAGTGTCAACTGAACATCCCCATGTATTCAGTGTGCAGAGGGTAGGCCGCTCACACAGAACCCAAGCAGGACTCAAAATATTGCAGTGATCACTGTAGTAGCACCGACTGCTACAGTGATTTTTAGTTTCCCCAGCAGCCAATCAGATATGGAATAGGAAAACTTACAGTGTGATAAGCTGGACCAGTGTAATTAATCAATACAGATCATTCCTGAAGCTCAGCTTTAAGAGAAAAATATGATTACCTGATAATGTAAAGCAATTAAAAAAAAAAAAAAGTTCAAAGACTAATTCTGTTTTCCCCGTCACTCAGTTATTAAATGTTATGCCTGTCCACAAAAGCCAGAGCATTCAACAAGTTTAATGCTGGGAGAAGAGGGGCTTAAAGCAGAACTAAATTCCCCAATCCTTTACAGCAAGAAAAGCCTCTCTGATTTGCAGCTGCCATGGAGCTGCACATGTGATCAGTTATGACACCAGACATTTCATGGCTTGACTGTTCAGTTGAGAGCACAAGCAACTGTGATATGTCTTAAAAGTTACGGTTTTGAGAAACTGTTAAATTGATTTGTTTAGTTCTGCTTTATTCTTGGCTTGGGCAGGAGACAGGGCCCCTTGCAGTAACGATGTATAATTTCACAATTGACAGGTCTTTAATAGGACAACTGCCAACTTGTGATTCGTTTAGAAAGAGTTATAAGAATGATTCACAGTATTAAAAAAAAAAAAAACTTCAGTTTGTGGTATCAGATTGATTTTTTTTTACATAAAAAAATAAATAAAATAAAAACAAATGGATGTATACAATACATTTTGTAACATTGTATACTTTCACTAGGACAAAGTCCCATTGTGTAAGTTTCACACTGTGAACCAATGGTTGTGCAGTTGTGAGTCAGGCCCCACCTCCTCCATCATTGTTGAGAATTACTCACATCCAGTTCCTTTAGCACAGGGTGATCTTCAATTCCTGGGAACAGAACGCGCATCGCATAGGTCTTATATTCCAGGAATGGGATCTTCACGCCATCCATATTGTTAGTCAGCTCATTAATGTCCGTTTGGAGCTCTGCAAAGGCTGTAAAATAAATAAAATAAATAAAAACACACATTTGAGGCCACATGGCACATAATACAATTTTTAGCTACTGTTGAATTTAAAGGCACTTCAAACAAAACACAAACATTGCTATACACTATATAATCAATACTAGTAATCTAAAATGCATATGCAAAACTATTCACTGAGATCTTTACCAGGGTATCTACAGAGCATGTGCGCATGTATGCAGTCATCTGAGATTTTGAGGCAGTAGTACAAAGAATTCAGGAAAGGAGACTTTTTATTGAATAGTATGCACCTAAGGAAGAACTCTGCTCTAATAAATGAGCAAGCTATAAAAATGAAATCACTATACCTCAGCCATACAATCACTTTCTATCCTCACTATGATGGCGCAGCTAATATACACGTCACAATAAAACATAGAATACCCTCACAAACTATGGGCACTATGTATGAGCAGCATTTTACGCTTATGCTGGTTGCTCTGGTTCACTTTGATGCTGGCCATGCATGCATCACCAGCTGTCAGAATTCAATAGGAGATTTATCCATCAGCGCTGTCAGCATTGATGGAGTAATCTGTTCACTTTCTTTCCTTCAGCTCGCAGATGGAAGAAGTCTACGCGCCTTTGTGTCTGCTTCTAATCTGTTACATCATAGAACTATGACCTTGTATTACATAATGGAGCTAGGCTTAGGTCTCCCCAGCTGTAAGCTATGGAGAAAGAATGGTCAAACACTGGACAAAAGTGTGAAATGCTCCTGAGAATTAGACAAACACTCCATAAATTTCTGTACAAAAAAGCACTGTATTCATCCTTACAATGCGACAAGGAAATTTTAGATCAAGCTACTTTTCATTTCTAATGGTATTTGTGTATAACAAAAATGGCAGATTAGTTCTTTCCAGCCTGTGTTGGCTGTCTGGCTTTGGCTTTCCCTCCACCTGTAGGAAGCCGTCGCTCATCGCCGCTCCTGACTTTTGGCATAACCTTGGTATGCTGGAATGGGCAGCTGTTAATGTCTGTAGGGAGGGCTGTGTTATCATAACCAATGAAGCTTCCGACTGCTAATGAAATTCTCAAGGGTATGGCCGTGTCATTGCTAAAGTTCTAACAGTTCAGCGGGGAGGGGACATCACCAATCCTAGATTAGATTTCTGCAGCCAGCGGTGAAAATGTAGTGGAATGTAAGAGATTGCATAAGGCACCAAGAGAATTAGAAAATGTATCACTAATTGTATATACAAAGTAAAGGGTTGTCAGAACTGTGGCTTTGCAGCTCTAGGGGTAATAGGTTTAGTTTACATCAGTGGTCTCCAAACTGTGGCCCAGGGGCCGGATTCAGTCCTTTGCTTGCCTTTATCCAGCCCTTGGGGCAGTATTCCTTCCAATGACACATCACTATTGCTCCCACTGATACCAATGATGGGACACTACACCTCCCCTAATACTAAACTTGGGGCACTATTCCTCCCAGTGATACCAATGATGAGACCTAACTCCTCCCTGAATACTAAACTTGGGGTACTATTCCTCCCACTGATACCAAAGATGGGACACTACACCTCCCCGAATACTAAACTTGGGGTACTATTCCTCCCAGTGATACCAATGATGAGACCCAACTCCTCCCTGAATACTAAACTTGGGGTACTGTTCCTCCCACTAATATCAATGATGGGGCACTACACCTCCCCGAATACTAAACTTGGGGTACTATTCCTCCCACTGATACCAATGATGGGACACTACACCTCCCCGAATACTAAACTTGGGGTACTATTCCTCCCACTGATACCAATGATGGGACACTACACCTCCCCGAATACTAAACTTGGGGCACTATTCCTCCCACTGATATCAATGATGGGACACTAAATCTTCCCGAATACTAAATTGGGGTACTATTCCTCCCACTGATACCAATGATGGGACACTACACCTCCCTGAATACTAAACTTGGGGCACTATTCCTCCCACTGATACCAATGATGGGGCACTACACCTCCCCGAATACTAAACTTGGGGCACTATTCCTCCCAGTGACACCAGGACATTTTCTATTCCCACTGGCCACAATCCAGCCTAGGGTTGCCACCTCATCCCTCTAATCCCGAACACATATGAATTACACAGGTTCTGAGGCTGATTTAATGCAGATAGTGCACTAAGTGAGTTTAATTACCACCCTAATCATCCACAGAACCTGTGTAATTAATATGTATTCGGTTTTAAAGGGATGAGGTGGCAACCCTAATACAGCACCCCTAAGGTCTGAATGAGAGTAGAGTAAAGTGGCCCTTTGTTTAGAAAGATTTGAGACCCCTAGTTTACATCATGGACACAATCTGCATGAAGCTTGTGTTTTAGAGTGATGTTGAAACCTAGTACCTGCAATATGTCAGGGAGGTGGGGTACAGGCCACTGAACGCCAATGTTACGGTAGCGTTGACCACCAACATTTAGGGCACACTCACCACTGACATCAGTGTCTCCCACTCCAGCTCCTCCAGAACACTTTTTGCATTAAATGGTCGGCTTTTTTCTGCACACTGTGCCAGATTTTCTCTGCTCCCAAGACACCATCGGCCATGTGATGCTTTATACAGATCACAGCTTTCATCACTTCTGTACTGATCTGTCTTTAATTAAAGGAAACCTGTATATGCCTGTTTTCAGCTGTCTCTGGGTTCAGTAATTATTTGGTCACTGACCTGTATTAAGCATGCTGCAAGTGAAGTATGAACTCCTGATTACACATTGGTTCAGGATCAGTGACTCACGGTATTAACCCAGACTAACAGAAATACAGTTGATTTCAAATTTCAATCCTAAAAAGTTTCATTTATTGCTCACACTGTGCACAGAGCAACGACAAACTGCCAATGGAGCACAATGCAGCCCTGAACAATCTCAAACATATTCTAGCTAAACAAAAACATAAAAGAATGTGAGAATTTTCTGCTGTAAAATGGCAGCGTTTACCCCATAAGTGCGGTCAATGGATTGTGATCTGTTGTTGTGACTTTGCAGCATTTACTAAGTGACAGCTCAGTAGAATTAATCACTTGTCCATCCTCTAATCTTCCATTTACCCCTAATAGTATGCGCTGCCCTTCCCCCACTTCTTGCTATATAGCCACTGCAGCAGCAGTGTAAAGATTTATTGATCAAGATAAGAGAAAAAGCACCAAGATGAGGCATTCTCAGCATGAGGTCATCTGCATTCTTTTAACCCCTCAACTGCCACCAGGCTGCAGGTATTCATGTGGAAGCAACTGACTTGAGGCATCCCATATCTTCTAGCTACCAAGGAACTACAAGTCCCAGAACTCCTACCAGGATGCAGTTGTTCAGCTATGATGCGACCGGTTATTCCTCAAAAAGAATACTGTCTCCTGTTCAGTTTTGCTGAAAACTGATCAAAACCACTGTGCTAATACCAATTTGTTTTAGAGGAAGTTTATTATATCAATTTAATACATAATCTTATTAAGGGGAGTTTAATAACCGCACGTAGCCGCAGCTGTATATGCCTGTAGCCAATTCTGGTTCTTCTGCCTAATAAGCAGTTAGTTTGCTTTTGGTCTCCTCTTTTCTACGATCCTAGCTCTGGTAACGGTATCGCTGGAAACAATACATTACTGCTGAATGGTACAAACAGCCACTAGGGGGAGAATCTACAGGAATAAACAAAAATGCTGCCGCAATTTTTTCCGACAAACATTTCACTGATCTGGGCCAGTGGTCCTAATACATATTGCATAGTCAAGAGATTTTAGTGTTTTTTTTTTATAAGATTTGGATACAGTGCGTGAGGGATTAGAGCCACTGTCAGCTGCACTTGGAAGAATCACTCTATTTGTCCTTTTCGGCACCAGAACATTTTTCTTGCGCAGCTCAGAGTACAATCTCTGTGTGCTGCGATAAATTAACTCCTGTAAATGCGCAGGAGTGACATCACCCCACTCTGGCCACATAACCAAAGACCCATCAACCAGAAGAATCCAGCGTAGAGGAGGACAGCGCCATTGTGGATGTCAGACTGTTGGTGGGGAGGTAAAAGTTTTTAGACTTAAATTGCACTTAAGAGGTATGGGATTGGTTTTTATTTTTGTATCGTACTTGCCTCTCTGGATGCAGCATCTGTCCCTCCGCCACCTTAAACACCGAGAACCTGAGAGTGATCAAACACCGCCGCTCGCTCGCTTATCACAGCTAGGGATGAGCTCCGGCGTGTTCACATGCTCCACGTGCAGAGCCCGCCAGGAAGTCAGCGCAGAGCTGTGCTAATCACAGGCAGTGAGACATTGCCCGATCTCTGCAGCCGTGCATCAGGGCAATGTCTAACTGCCTGTGATTAGTGCAGCGCTGCGCTGACTTCCTGGCAGGCTCTGCACGTGGAGCATGTGAACACGCCGGAGCTCATCCTTAATCACAGCTCCCTGAGCAGAGAGCTGGTGACTGACTCACTGGGGTGCTGGGCTGTGGAGGGGACGGGAGCGGTCGGCTCAGGCTCTCAGCGCCTTGCTGAGAGTCTGAGCCGGGTGCTGGTCCAGGCATGTGGACGTATCGCAACTTCATTGTCACTATCTTGCCCGAGCCTGGACCGTCTCTGTGATAGCCGACAGTGGGTCACATGAGTACAGAACGTACTGCGCTTCCCCTTTAAGTACCATTTGGATAGTTTTTGACCAGGTTTGCAGGATTAAATCAAAGTTTACATATTTAAGCTGATCAGTGTGCGGAGCAACCAAGAGACTCAAATGAGATCTCAAGTCACAATGTTTACTGTATTAAGAAAGATTGTCACTAAATTAAAACACTGTATTTGTTTTAAAAATATGTTCTGGTTTGCCATGTGCTTCATGTTGTACCTGTAACCCACTGCTTAGTGCTTAAAAAAATTAAAAATAAATAAAAAATGCAACAGTGCCTGAGCTTACTGATCTGGGTTCTGCCATACATAAAACTGTTACTCGTGTCTCCTTGTGGTCAACACCACTGAAAGGGGCAGTGTTTCAAATGCCTACATGAAAAGTCTAATGTGTGAATAGGCTGATGCTGTGATGCATTGTAGTTGGACATGCACACTTGTAGCCCTTTCTTGCTGTGCTTTTAAAGGAAATCAAAAGGCCTACTGCAGTGTAGCCATCTATTATTTTTGACTGAGGTTAAAATTTCAGTAATTGCTTTCATGACATTGTTTTTTCAAGAAACGCTTGACATTGAAAGTGACTGAACTGAAAGAGGGGAAGTTCACGTTGCACTAATCAATCGTTTCAGCAATTTAACCAAATAAAATGATTGGGCTGAATAGTCGATCACATAAAAAGTCCATCAAATTAAAAATAAACATGTGTATGGCCAACATTCATTTTAAAGCCTACCTTCTTTACATTCCAAAGCAACCCGTGACTCCAGATTATCCATCTGCATTTGGAGGCGTTTTAAGGTGCGGTCGGCATCCCGTGTTTTCCTCTTATAGGCAATGAGAACGGCAATGATAGCAAGCAGCAGCAATCCACCCCCAGCGCCGATCCCCACTATGGCTGGCAGGGTGAGGGAGCTGTCAGAGTAGATACGAAGACTTCCTGGAGAGAATTCCATCCCTCCAACAAGAATCTAGAGACAAGGAAAACAAATTTTTGAACAACTGTCTGGGCGGGAGAGGGTGCTCATCTACCAGACAAGGCTGAAAAAGCCAGCCCAGCAGAGGGATGGGTAATTGGAGAGCCTATTTGCCATTTTGTATAAAAAAATATGGTAGGGGTTGGGCACCTAATTTGTCTAAAGACTAAAGCTTGTCATGTATTATGCATATCTCCCAACTGTTCCGGATTTGCTGGGACCATCCCGGAAATGGATGTATGACCCGGAGTCCCGTATTGGAATTGGAATCCAGAATTGAGTCTGAATCCTGGAACAAATGCCAGCACTGGACTCCAGTGACACTAGCTGCCCACGGTAAGAGGAGGAGCTAATAATGAGAGTGCTGTGCAAGATGGATGAAGACGTGAGAACAGCAGCGTGAATAGTTTCAGTTTATAGAGACGTGTCCGCTTGGCTCCCCCTTCTTTCCCTTATGAGTACAGCCCGGCTCTCAGAGACCTGCCGCATACTAATCCCGCAGCCTAACCCCCCCCCCCCCCAACACTCTCCAGTCATGAGAAAGAGAGCCTGGGGCCCTGGAACATGAGAGCTTTGCTGCTGCTCTGCTGGACAGGGAGAGCCACCTGCAGAACCTGAGGATATGGTGGACAAAGGGACCGGACTGTGACACCACCAAATAAGATGAAGAGGCTTGGCAGGTAAGAGGGAGCTGTGTGCACCGGGAGGAGGGCTGGGATATGGCAACACATGCACAAAGAGCACCATTACTGACACTACTGCCAGACCCTGATGTAATGGGGAATGCTGCAGACCATGATTTAAGGGGGAATGCTGCATACTTGCATGCAGGGGGGGGGGGGGGGGGGCTCTGATTTCCCAGGATTTGATGCAGGTCCTAGAGTCCCAGCGAATCAAGGCTGGGTCCCGGAATGGATATGAAATCCATCCTCCCTCACCCCCCCAGTTCAAGTCTTCTCCCCTCCCAAAGCACCCCCTAGCACATATCCTCTCTGCCCCAAATCAAAGAGATGCTGGCTGCCACAGGGGGGATGACCCCAGCCACCCCGCAAGAGATGTGGTGCAATTTCCCAAACGAATGCCCCCCTGTCCAGGCAAGTTAGCGGAGCGGCTCTAGAACACAGGACTGGTTCACACCATGAATCACATAGGAACGCGCTGTGGGTTCTGTGTGATTCACATGTCACCCGGTTAAAGTGCAATTTCAGCCCAATCTTTTGAATATATTCATTCAACATATGTTAGGGTAGATCTCTGAGGTGTAGAATCAACTGTCTTATCAAACATCTGCTTCTTTAGTACGTATACCCCAAAGTGCCACGTTACCGAATGAGAGATGTTACTTACAGTCACACGATGTTCTCCTGTCTGGCTGGGAGAATCACACAGCAGTTGAGTGTCGGACACAGTAAGTGCACACGGTTCATCCCCGATCAGTACTGTGTAGTTCAGCTTTGCTCCTCCAGGGGCAGCAGGCTGCAGATTTCTTCCCTAGATAAAAAAGAAAAAATGTAAAAAAAAGTGTAAATCACAAACTACCCAGGGTAGCAGTAGTGAAAAAGGTAAGATGTTTCAAAAAGGAAAGGTCCTACTATCCAAAAAATAACAAATTAAAGCGGAGTTCCACCCAAAAGTGGAACTTCCGCTCATCTGATTCCTCCCCCCTCCAGTGCCACATTTGGCACCTTTCGGGGGGGGGGGGGGGGGGGGGGGGGGGATACCTGTCCTTCACAGGTATCCTGTCCCCACTTCCAGGAGCCTGCGCAACGGCCCTTGACGTCACAGCTCGGCTCCCTCCTACACCGCCGGGCCAATAGGAGAGAGAAGCGGAGCCTCGCGCATGCGCAGTAGGGTTCCCAGCGTGAAGCCGTAAGGCTGCACTGCCGGGTTCTCTCATCCGCAATGGTGGCGGCAGCACCAGACAGCTGATCTGATACATCAGCTGCGGGTGCCAACATCGCTGGACTCCAGGACAGGTAAGTGTCCTATTATTAAAGTATATGCAGCTGCTGGCTTTTAATTTTTGAAGCGGTGGGCGGACCTCCTCTTTAAGATTAAGGGAAATCTATAATGAGAGAAAATATATTACATGCCATTGATCAGCTACTTCTTAAAATGACAACTAGCTGGCAATTGTGCCATTTCTCTGGCAAAACAAAAATGACAACTGCCCCAACTTATAACTAGATTTTAGAGTAAGATAGCGTAAGGTACACATAGAAGGCCTTTGCAGAGAGCAAACAAAACAAAATGCATTTCCCAGCACACTTATTATTTGTTATCTTCAAGTCAGTGTGAATGGAACAAGGCTAATGACACTCTCCCTGCATCCATGTGCACATGCTAGTGCCCACGCAGCCAACTACCAAGCACCAGTGCAGTCCCATGGTAAGAGGAGGAGTAAATCGCAATCACCACAAGTCCAATTTTTCCATTTTCTCCTTGTGACTGAATATAGTGGTGGAGGAGCAAGTAAAGTAGAGTATGGGCTGAAAAAGCATAGGTCCACTAGAAGTTTGACCTTAGGAGGGTAAAGCTTCATCATTATGAATTGGATAGTTAAAGTGTTTGTCAAGCCAAAAAACTTTTTTTCATTTTGGATAGAGTGGTGCAGGAAAAAAAACCCTGTCTTGTTTTTACTATCTGGGGCTCCATTGGAGAGAATTTCACACTTGCTGACAGTGGTTAGAAAAATCTTCAACAGAGAAAAAAATTAAAATAAATAACAGGCATGTCCCACTCTACTTAAAACATTTTTATTTCTCTGTTACTGTTTGAAAGTTTACCTTACTTCCTGCCTAGTAACACATCCTCAGCGGGACAGGAAATGAGGGAAAAAAACAAACAGTCTTGGATAGCAGTAAAAACCCGACATGGGTTCCAACCTTTTCCCACTCTATCCAAAACTATAAAACAAGTCTATACTTTGCACACAATTTAAGAAGAATCAGCATGTGACAAAGTCAGAACAAACTAATTAATTGTATACATAAACTGTACTTCACAAAGGAATATACCAAGTGAGAACAAGAGACACCATATGTATTACTGTCTCATCCGTGCTGTCTCTTACAAAAATTTATATTTTTTGGATTAACTTTAGGTTAAAATGCATGTTGATTTTATTTTCAATACCTTGAGGATGACATGTGAGCCTGGCTTTATCTCCAGAGTGCCACCAGGTCCGAAGGGCTCCACCACAGGGTTGGGGTAGTAAGTAAATAATGTGGTGAAGTTCAAGGTGAGCAGGCTTGTTACATTGTCCAAGACAAAACCAAACTCGTCTGGCTGAACACCATCATCTGGAAAAGCCTCTCCATTAGAGGGGTAGATTCCCGGAGCCTTGCAGAACATCAGTGTGTCATTAAGGATTTGGCATGTCTAAAAAGTATAGAAAAAGTCAGGGTTAGAAACAATCATATATTTTCTGGGAGTGATGGAATTATTGGACATATTCAACATCATAGCTTGTATACAGTTTTGCAATTCCTCCCTCTAGGGACCACCAGTATGTCAAAGAATTCAGTGGGCTACAAGAAACTGAGCTATCTGGAGTGTCTAGAGTTCTTAAAGTGGAGAGCAAAGGTTTAAAGCAGACGGGATCCAGGAGGATCTGGGCAATGGTGAGCACAAAAAAAAAAAGAAAAGAGACTCAATTAAAAAAAAATAAAAAAAAAAAGTTACCAGCCTGGTATAACCCCATTCTACTTCCAACATACCCAAGTTTGGTGGCAATCCAGTACCAAGAACATGATCACAGACAGACAGGAGTGAGACCCGTGTCCCTCAATGAACTACAAGAAATGTATTTTATGGCAAGTACAAAAATCCAAATTTTCTTTTGTGCACATTGAGGGATACAGGAATTCAGAGACTGTTAGGACATCAAAAAGCAGTCCAAATGGGGGATGGTCAAAGGCAAAAAAAACTGATGTCTGAAGTTGGAATCAGAAGAGGCCTGAACATTCCCCTGGTAATACTTGGAGAATGTGTGAATAAAATACTAGACGGGAACCTTGCAAATCTGGGAAACCATAGTCGAATGTCAAAAAACCCAAGAAACACTACGTTTTAGTAGAGTGCGCCTTAACAGGAAAGGATGGGACCCAATCCCTAAAGCAATAAACTTGAAAGATGATCTGTCTGAGACACTGAAAAATGGTAGTGGGATGAGAAACTGAATCCTCTTTACCAGGACCATCAGGACTAACAAAGTCAGACTTACTAATGGAAGCAGTGGCTGCAAGGTAGACACAAACAGCAGACACTACATCCAAGCAATGCAGGGAGCTCTCCTTCTGATGAATTGAAGCCAGGAGGGATGGAAGAACAATGTTCCTTTTGATGGACTGAAGCCAGGACATAATGTCATGGTTGAGGTGACAGGCTAAAACCACCTTAGGAAGAAAGGAGGATCTAAGCCTCAACACCATCTTTTCTCTGTGCAAGACCAGGAAGGTTTTTTTAAAAAAAAAATTCAGCTCAGGCACACGCTCTACAGAGATGGACAACAAATGCAACCTTGAGAGTGCAAAGGGAAATATACCCAATAGGTTCAAAAGGTAGTCTTAAATGATGATAGAATCAAATTTAGATCCCATGGAGTGTCATGTGGGAGAGCACAGGGGAAGCCAAGCCAAGGAAGCCAACCCTGTACAAAACTCCTAATCTAAAGAGTGAGAATGAGATTGCAAGTGTTGGATCTGTCCCCTTGATGGTACAAGTCAAATGCCGAGCCAGGCTTGACTGCAGAAAGGACAGGATCTTTCAATATGGCGGTTTCTCTACTAGCATCAAGCAAACTATGCCTTCTATGTGTGAGAATTAGCCTGGCGAGAAGTATACTTCCTCGTCCTTCAGTATTGCGGGAATTACTGATTTGGAGTTGCCCCTGTCCCATGAGACCTGGGCAACAGCCATGCTGTTAAAGCCAGCAAAAAAGAAAACTGGATGGTAAACCAGACCAAAAGATCTGGAAGAACCCACGGAGCATCTGCCAGGAGTCCGATTAGGTCCAAGTACCACATCCACCTAAATAATATAGAGCAATGAGGATCAACAGAATGCCCTCCATCTTGATCCTGCACAGCAGACAAGGAAGGAGTTTTAGGGGAGGAAAAGTGTAGATCAGGATGTACTGATTCCATGAAAACATCAATTAACCACTGCTTCCTCCAGAGGATCTCTGTACCAGGTCTGGTTTGTTTTTTAAATCTGGAGGCCAGCAGCTTCATATCCTGAAATATCTCCAGTTGTTGGTAACATTCACCAGGGATCAGGCGATGCTGGCTGAAGAAATCTGCCTGCCAACTGTCCAAACCTGGAATGTAAATAGTGGACAAGCCTGGAGCGTGAAGTTCCCAGACAGAATTCTTTCTACCTCTCTTGACATGGCAAGACTTCTAGTTCCTTCCTGGTGGTTGAGGTATGCCACTGCTGTGGTGTTGAATGACTGAATCCTGACCAGATGACCCCCTAGTTATGGAGTCCATTGTAGGGACAACCAAATCGGCACTTATGCTCCAGAATGTTAAGGCAATGAGTTTCCTTTATTGTCCAAATCACCTGCACCAATGTGTCTAGGACTCCTTCCCAGCCAAACAGACTGGCATCCAACACGAGGATCTTCCAAGACACTGAAAAGAAGGACTTCAACTCCAGAGCCGGATTCCTGAGCCAACAAGCCAGGGAAAACTTGGTCCTTGGTGTGTGGCAAAAATGTCTGTCCAGAGACTGAACCAACTTATCCCCAAAGACAGAATGAACCAACTTGTCTCACAAAAGACAGAATTGTTAAGTGGTAGGGGTCTGGAGTGAACTGGGTAAACAGGATTGCTTCAAAAGAGGCTACCATCAGTCTTAGAACTCTTATATAGACAGACTTGAGTTGTCTAGGAGGAGACCCAGATACTTCAGCAAGAGTCGAATCAAACTCAGATTTCTGAAGGTTCAGGATCTAATTTAAGGCTGTTCTGGGACTGAGCAGGTCTGAGTAGAACATCTGAAACGGTTCCTCTGCGGGTACTGGAGCTATAACCCCTTGGACATCAGCTAATCTGTGTCATGACACAGGCAGGTTGGTTGGCATAAACGGAGGATGGACTGAGAGCAGAATGGTAGCTTACATAGTTACATAGTAGGTGAGGTTGAAAAAAGACACAAGTACATCAAGTCCAACCTATGTGTGTGATTATATGTCAGTATTACATTGTATATCCCTGTATGTTGTGGTCGTTCAGGTGCTTATCTATTAGTTTTTTGAAACCATCAATGCTCCTGCTGAAACCAGCTTGTATCCCCTAGAAACCACCTTCCTTACCCAAGCATCCAATATGCTGGCTGACCAAATGTCCACAGAGGCGGACATTCCCTGGGAGAAAAAGTAGTGGCCTGCAATTCTTCAGGTGTGACATTATCTGTTACTGACTTGAAACTCACTAGTTTCAAGTCACCGTCACCGCAGCTCCCCGCCCCAGTGTGAAAGGGGCCTAAGGAAGACTCCAAAAGTTGCATAGACCCATTCCTGGTTGTCAATGCCAATCCCTTCACTGCAGGCATAATTTGAGACATACTAGGAGTGGGGAGGGGTTATACTGAGCTGGTCACTGTTTTTTCATTTGCCAGTGTCCAGTAGTATAATCCAAAAATCTCCGTATTTCTGTGTCCCTCAAAGAGTTGCTAAAAAAGTGTGGTATTTGCCTGGCTGTACAGTGTAGCCGAAATATGTTAATAAAATACTGGCAGAACAGAAGTAAGTGAATAAAGATTCTGGCAGATTGCCTACAGTCCTGCTTTAGCTATTCATACAGGACACAAACCCTATAAAAAGTCTTTACAGGCCAAACATAACACGACACACATACTTTTACTATTTGCAAGGTTCCCATTATCACTGCCCCACAGTGCAGTGTAAAATCTGTCGGAGAAACCAGTTTACCAGATGCAATCTAATAACTGAAATATCACTGAGTGGATTGACCATGAAGACGGAATCCTCTACCACTTACATTTATGATCTCTATGCCAGCATACTTGGACCGAATCCGTGGATCCTGAATGGTCATTAGGTGGGTCCCGGTCACTGTAACTGCTGTGCTGCCACTGTTCAGAAAGAAATGTAAACATCAAACAAAATGTAATTACACCCAAAAGCAAAGCATATAAAACTTATGTACTTGTTGAAGAAGTAGAAGTAGAAGTAGAAGTTGCCCATCTGAAAGTGACCACTCCTAAACCCCACTCACTTGAAAATACTCCAAGCTGGCTCCAGTCGAGAGATCGTGGGGTCTTCAGTGTAAGTAAAAATTACATCTTGGTTCCACACACTTGCCCGATCGATTCGCAGAGTGATAGTGGCTGTGCTGGGGCCCTGTGATGAGGCTGGTGAGATGCATACAATTTCACGCATGTTTCTCCTGTTGTGTAACAAAAATGAATTGTGATATATGATAGCATAAAAGATAACAAGGAGGGATTACAGCTGTTGAGAAGAAAGAACCAAAACTTACTTGACAAAGCGGCATTCTGAGTCTCTGACCAGTACGGACACAGCACTACCAGCATCCAGGTTTTTGCCACTAATGGTAAGTCGAGTGCCACCTGATGCTGGGCCTTGCTTGGGGCTCACTTCATGAAAAGTCGGAGTCTGCAGGTGGAGAATAAAATAAATCACCAATGGCTTGGAAACTTTACTTATAAGTACCGTATTTATCGGCTTATAACACGCGCCCCAATTTAGGAGGGAAGTTTCAGGAAAATTTTTTTTTTTTTTAAATAAACCACTTTGAAGCAAAGTAATGGTCAGTAAGCACCAATGCAGCCTGATTAGTGCCCATTTGCAGCTTCAGTGCAGCCTAATCAGTGCCCACCTGCAGTCATCGTTATATATGTTGCGATCGTTATAAATGCTGTGGGGACGAGCGCTGCCGAAATAGAGCCGGATCTCGTGTGTACTTGGCTCGGCGTCACGCCCAGTCGTGCCCCTTGGCCCGAATGCTATGATGGACATGACGCCGGTCCAATGCCGGGAGTACACACGAGATCCGGCTCTATTTCAGCGGTGCTCTTCCCCTCTTTACCCTGGGTGGCAGCATACATCGGGGAATAACACGCACACACGATTTTGCCCCTATTTTAAGGGGGGAAGTGCGTGTTATACGCCGATAAATATGGTAATTGTTCTTGGACTCTTCCCCTCCCCAAGCGTCAGCATGTCAGTATTTTGAGATACCAGAGTGTCAGTGTTCCAGTATTTGAAGACACTAATGGGTTGATTTACTAAAACTGGAGAGTGCAAAATCTGGTGTAGCTGTGCATGGTCGCCAATCAGCTTCTTCAGCTTGTTAAAGTAAGCGATGACAAAAAAAACAGGAAGCAGATTGGTATTCTATGCAGAGCCGCACCAGATTTTGCACGCTCCAATTTAGTAAATCAACCCCTAAGTGTCAGTATATGGAGATCACACATTTCAGCACGCTGAAGTCCCAAATGTTAGCATTTGGAGGTACCAAGTGTCAGTATATTGAGATCTCTCATTTCAGTGCATCAGTTCAGGGAGGAACCAGTTGTCTGCTTATTTAGATTCCAAGTTTTAGTATCTGAAGCTTCCAAGTGCCAGTGGGGATTTTTTACTAAAGCTGGAGTGTGCAAAATCAGTCTCACTTCTGGATAGAAACCAATCAGCTTCCAGGTTTTATTGCCAAAGCTTTATTGAACAAGCCGAGGTTAGAAGCTGATTGGTTTCTATGCAGAAGTTATGTGGATTTTGCACTCTTCAGCTTTAGTAAATAAACCCGTGTGTGTATATGGAGATCCTGAGCGTTAGCATTTAAAGGTCTTAAACATCAGTATTTGGAGACATTAGGTGTCAATGTGTCATTAAACTGGATCCTGTAAGTATCACTGCATGCTGGGTACCAACACGAACACTCTGAATTCTTGTATGAGCAAGCTGCAAGTTAAAAATGTCACTGCTGTCTAAACTAAAATGTCACTACTTGTAACTTTTCAAAGACAAAATCTGCTTTTCTATTCTTTTAACAACAACTCTGTCAAACGAACATATGTTCAATATAGAAAGGCCATCAGCAATTAGTGGCAAAGTATTTTTACACATTTTCTGACAGCAAGGGAAAATGTCCATTCAGACAGCCCTAAACTGCCAGAGATGTCCTTATAGGAAAAGGTAGGGGTTACAATGTATGTGCGATCAAATGTGTATGAAAAATGATGTTCTTATTGTCACGTTGTTCCAGTTCCATCTCTGGTGAAGTGATGGAGAAGGACACAGATTACTGGATTGCCATGGTCAACAAGAATAGTTTGATTTCCAGTCAATGCCCATTTAAAAAGCAATTCTTGGAAGACGCATTAAACATGTGTTAAACAGAGAAAGCCACTGAAAATTCAAGGGATATACTCTATAGAGTCTATGCATTGATTCAGCTACATCTTTACATGATTTTAGTATAATCTTACCACAAAAGTGTAAAGCTGATCAGACTGCGTTCTATACTCTGCGCTACAGTCTCCAATACAAAGCTCCACCACACCAGGGGCAGGGTTAGGAACCAGTGACTCCTCCATTTCACACACAATCCTGAGGAGGGAGAATGATACAGATAAGAAAATCCATACATGAATACACGAAACAAAACTGGATTAATGCAACGCTAAAAGATGTTTTTCGTTTTTGGAAGACACTAGAAAGTTAAAAGGACAAATTCACCTTTTCTAACATGTTACATCCGTATTCAGGGTGTAGCATGTAACATGTTAGTGCTGCAGCTTCTCCCCATGTCTGCTGCCACAATAAAAAAAATGTAATAAATAAAAAAAGACAGGTGTGCAGGGCTCCGCCCACCTGGCCAAGTCACTCATTTACAGTATTCTGTGAATGGGAGACTACAACTACCGACAGCCTTTGCAACGGTCGGGTTGTAGTTCTCAATGAACTACCATGGAGCTTTTGAGTGCTGTGGTGGTTCAATGAAAGTTCCTGCATGGGTGTAACTGAATGCCACAATCTGCTGATCGTTGGTGCAATGCTTTGCAGTTTCCCAATAAATAAAAAAAAAAAAAAGCACTTTTTTTAACCTGCAAAAAGATGTGCATTTATTAAATTCTTTTTAAAAAGGTGAACCTATCCTTTAAGCAGATTATTCATCAGGATCACATGCTGCCTGGTTGTCTTAGTTTTCCACATCGTGGAAATCTTTTTTTTTTTTTTTTTTTTTTTCCTTAACATAATGGAACAGGCAAAAATTTGATCTTTATTCAAACAACCCCTACAGTTAAAGGTTGGTCTACTTGGACAAATGACACATAAAAAGTGACATAATGTATCCTTATTTAACACACACGAAAAAAAAAATTTTTGTCACATGGCAAAAGGTAAGTGCTCCCCTTTATTTACCACCACTTCAAATCCATAAATGAAGGATTTCAGATTAGGAAGGATCAATATGCTCTGTGGGCAGAATACAGGGGAGAAAGCAGTGTGTGCCCTGGGGGCAGGATACAAGAGAGACCAATTTATGTTAAGGGTGTGGAATGATCTCAATGGTGGAGCATGTGGTGTTGAAACTAAATTCAAGACTGGAGGCAGAATCCCCCAGTAAGAAACCAAAAAAGGGCAATCTGGTGTTAATACTACAGGAAAGGAAAATAGTAATATGGAGAATACAGCAGGAAAGTAGACACTCTAAGGAAGTGTATTGGGGAGATCTTGCTGATAGACTTTCAAGTGATCCAAGAAACCAGATGATTATTCAGCCCACCAGACTCTGCTTACAGCTAAAAGATCACATGTGGGTGGACATAGGATTGAAAGTAGAACTATTAAAATTTGCAGTTCACACCAGACAATATGATGAATGCCAGCATTACTAAAATGTAAAAATGCTTCTGAAGCTGAAACTTTAAAAAAAGGAGCACGTGACCTCAGCTACCAGCAGCGTTAAGCAGCCCATAATTAATGCAGTTTTCGTTTCTTCCACCACAAGTGGAATTGCTTAATTCCACCATCAACACATTCAGGGTTGATGGGGGAATCCCTCCCGCAGCGCTATTGTGTTTGACCGGCGGGAAGCCTTCCCTGCAAGCAGAACAGAACGATCACTGCCGGCAGTGATCACATGAAAAAAAAAATCAACCAGGCTACCCATAGATGGACAGGATCTTGGCCTGTCCCTGCTGAACTGGCTGAGATTTGATCCATCTATGGCCAGCTTTAGTTATGCAGGGTACACACATACCAGAGCCAGCACCGATCGGATGCGGATTTTCCAGCACGTCCCTTCCAAAAAAAGCAGATTGTTAGAAAGGCAGTTGTACACATCTCATGTCAGCTGGTTCCTGTTGAACCAACTGATATCGGCTGATGATCGGCCCATGTGTAGCCAGCCTTAGGGGGTCTTTATTCATCAAAGACTGCAGGGAGTCTATTGTTTGCAATAAGACTTGTATAGTAGGCTTAGGTAGTAGGAATCAGCAAAACGCAGCCTCTAGTCCTGACTAGGAAGTACAGGATGTAAATATAATAAGCTAATATGGCTACCCTCATGTAGCTATATCATTACAAACTATTTTTTTTTTAAGCACATAAATACAAGCTACAAAGAGGGCCGTTGATCCGGATGTAAAGAGTGCACTGGGGTGACTGTTCTATCCACCTAGGTGTTTTGGTTGGTTTAACCATCCAGGATCAGAAGAAAACAAGAAATCAGTCTGGGAGAACTAACCCTTTAACGAATGACGATTATTTGCCTACAGATAAAAGATTAGTTCACCTTTATAGAAAAATTGTAAAGGCGAACACCTGACACTCTACTCATCCTCCCCCCGGTCCCCAGTATACTTATGTCTGAGATTACTGAGCTGTCAGCAACCCCGCAGCCAGTCCAGCGGTCCAGGGATTTAAAGTCACTGCGATAGGACCGATTTCCTGTGATGGCGCTGGTCAGTCAGAATTAATTAGGTTTGTCCCAGAAGCACTGCATGGAGATGAGCAGGAATTTCAATCCTTGGACTGCTGGACCGACTGTGGGTGATGACAGCTCTGAAACCCTGGAGGTAAGTAGAGGAGACTTTTTTTCTAGAAAGATGAACGCTTTAAAAACATCTTAAAAAGAAAATTATTATAAATTGAATTTCAATAATATGTAATGAGTATCACTATTTTAAAAGGACGATAAGAGGCATGCACGTGTGTAATTAAGTTATTTAGGTGGGTGTTTTTAAGTTCAACAAGTTTAAATTTTAATCGTCGATGACAGACTTGTGGCACACAGGCCTTGGCTGTGGGGAGAGCTTCACAATAAGTAATGTGGGGGAGTCACAGCAGGTGTGTGCAAGGGCCCTGGATGGCGATTTAATTAGGAAAGCAATGAGGAAATGCACCATCCATCATCCTGTAACTATTTATCTACTTGCAATTTGTGCAGCAACTTCCTGGCGCAGCTGAGGGTGGAGAGAGTGGCTGTTTGATTCATGGCGAGACCATTACATCTTAATTGCTTCTTACTGAGCGTGGGAGAACGAGATTCCTTATAACGTTCATTAAGCACCAGGCTCGCTTCCTCTGGCTGAACAAATGAATTAGATGGACCTTAGAGCCCAATCTGCAGGTGATGGTGGTCGGTGGGTAATAAAGGGGGTTGCTGACAGCATTCATAGTGAAGGTCAATAAAAGAGGAGAGGAGACATCCTAAATACTAGGATTCATCCTAAAGTGGACATTCCACTACAATTCACACTTCACATAAGCAACAAAGCACATATCAGTGTTACCAAATCACAAATTGATTTTGAATATACACACACCCACTGTATTTCATATATATAATATATATTATATATATATAATATATATATATATATATATATATATATATATATATATAAAAAAAGACAACACTTTCTTGTAAAAACGATTTCTCCAGGAACTGTAATCTGTCTGAAATAAGAAACGATCGTCTAGGACAAGCTTATGCTACATTGTGATTGTACCTTGTGAGGCCAATGTGCTTCTATAACAAAGTACTGCAAATGTTCAAAGTACAACCCTCCACAGACATTCAAATTTCAGCTTTTATTCGACTGATGTCCTGATAGGTGATGTCTAACAGCTATGGGATGTAAACGCTTCCAACACCAATCCCCTTTAAACATTCTCACGTGAAAAAGAAAAATCAAATTCTCTACAAAAACCTTTTAAACTGAAGCATTTCCATTCCACTTTTGGAGAGCAAAAAAAAAAATGATTTTGATTTTATCAAAAGCCACAAAGGCATCATTTTTTCCTAAAGTTAAACATTACTTACCTGCTCTGCGCAATGGTACAGCACCGAGCAGTCCCTTGCCTCCTGTTTTGGGTTCTCCCCTGCTGGCACTGTCCACGCCTCCTCTCCTATGAGTGCTCTCATAGAAAGCTGTCTGCTATTCACCTGGGCTGTGTCCATAGACACACACAGCACGATTCATACCTGCCCCCTCCTCTCAGGGTTTGATTGACAGCAGCAGGAGTGTGTGAAGAGGGAGAGAGCGCAGTGCTGCTGCAAACAAGCACAGCGTTGGGATCGAAAGAGCAGCCAGTAAGTATTTAATGGGGGTGGGGGTAGGGCTAAGGGGAGCTGAACATAAAAAAACATTTTAACCTCAGAGAATGCATTAAGGTAAAAAAAAAACCTTATGCCTTCAGAACCACTTTAAAATTCCTGCCAGTTTTTTTTTTCTTTTTTGGTCATCATTGTCACAGACTTCAATGGTCTAGTAGTATAAGCTTGCTCTTTAAAGTGGATCTTTGCCCGCAACCCCCCACTTTTTTATTTTGTCCCCTACTTACTCAGTGGTCCGTTGTGCAGATTTCCGATACTCACCCACCCAGAGGATCCAGTGTTGTCCCGTTGAGATCCTCTTGTATTCGGCCACCTCTCGTTCCCACGCTGTCATGATCATCAAAGGGCCCACTGGTTCTTCCTGGTTCAGCCGGCATGCTTCTTGATGCGGCACTAGGCACACCCTCTCCTCCTTTCTGAATGAAGCATTATACTGCCTGGGATATATGATGCGCATATCCCAGGAAGAAAAGGGAGGACAGTGCACGTCATTCACCTAAAGAGAATGGTGCAGCGCTTTTTCAATAAAAAAAGTAAACAAAAAAAAAAGGAAGCCCTATTTTGGTAGTGGAGGGGAGGAGGGGTGGATAGAAGAGAAGTCTTTCCTAAGGTTGAAGATATTGCTTTAAGCTAATAAAAGGGCCATAAGGTAACCTACCTTTTTTTGCTTTGACAATATATTTAAAGCCTAGCTAGATCAGACAGATTTAGAACAGTCAGTTAACTATGGCTAATTTACTACCTTAGGGCTCTTTCACACGGGGCGGATCCGTGATGATCCGCCCCGTGAACATCCGCTGCTCAGCGGGGATCGCTCCGTTGATTCCCGCTGAGCTGGCGGATGACAGGGCGGTCCCTGCACAGCCCTGTCAGATCTCCGCTCTCCTCTATGGGGGATCGGATGAACACGGACCAGCTGTCCGTGTTCATCCGATCCGCTCTGCAGACGGATGGAAAAATAGGGTTTTCCTCCGTCTGCAGAATCGGACCACAGCAGAGGCGGACGATATCGGGTGTCAGCGGATGTTACGAAAACGGATGGATGAAATACGGACATACCCGTGTGAAAGGGGCCTAAATTTAAGGACATATAGGGCTTTTTTTTTTGCACACTATTTAAAAACGTCCTGTTCAGCTTTTCTATTATAATCTGAAAAATGGGCAAAACTCAAAAATACATTTTACATATAAATATTTTTTTAAAAACAATTTTACACACACTAATTTGCACTGTGACATTTGAATCTTGCCAACTTCAGATCTCACCGTGCCTTTCTTTGTGTGAGGCATAGTGATAGCTGGAGCCAGCAGGTTTGCTTGTAACAAACTTCAGATTGTGGTTGGGAACATGTCAAACCGATTCATGTTAAAACCTCATCCCATAGATCCTGTTATATACAAGAAAAAAAAAAAAAAAACGGTCCAATTTCCCAGCTGTAATTCTATTGTCCCACAGACAAATCTTACCTCTCAGCACTGATGTACTGCGAAGGTACCGATGAGCACTGTACCCCAGCCACCTGTACCCACACTTCTCTGAAGAAGAGACCCAAGTTAGCACCAGTGATGGTGACTTTGGTTCCACCCTCTCTCGGGCCAGTAAGAGGATGAATCTATGGAAGAAAAATGAAAATGGCACAATGATTAACACAAGGCAAAAGGGACACTGAAAAAAAACAAAAAGAATATTTGGGCAATTGTGCTCAATTGTCGGTGATAGTACACAAATGTTTTTATTTTTCTAAAACATGATACTGCCAGGCAGTGAAGCATAAACTCTGCAAACAGTGCTTGTTACCTCCTATACCAGGGTTCTCCAAACTTTGTACACAAAGGGCCAGTCTACGGTCCTTCAGACTTTGGGGGGGGGGGCTGAACTGTGGCCAATGGGGCTAGAAAACGTCCTATATTCAGTGGGAGTAAACAATGCCTCAGGTTGAGTGGTCAGTGGGAGTAAATAAATTATATAGCGCTTGTGGTCAGTAGGAGGGGAAACAGTGCCCCATCATTGGTATTATAGGGCGATATAATGCCCTATCATTGATATCAGTTGGAGGAATCATGCCCCATCATTGATATCAGTGGGAGGAATTGTTCCCCATCATTGATATCAGTGGGAGGAATCATGCCCCATCATTGGCAACACTGAGAGAAGTAGTGCCTCGCACTGGTGGGAAGAATAGTGCCCCAATGGCCAGATAAAGGTCAGGAAAGGGCCACATCTTGCCCCTGGGTCGCAGTTTGTTGACCACTGTCCTATACCAATATACCTGTACAGGCTTTTTCATCATGTCCAAAGGGAAGGGGTTTGTAGACACACTGAATGCAAGTTTATATTTAGGGTCAGTTGCTGAATGACAACATGGCTGCAAGTACGCTTTTCCTATTATGCACAGCAAACACTGTACAGGTAAAAAAGTAGACTCTGAAGACTCTAAAATAAATTAGAAAAGGACTGAAGCTGTTAAGTTCTGATTGCTGGACTTGAAAAAGAAGGGTCCTCAGACCATAAAGAGCAGAAGACCGGAGGAGAGTGATATTTCCACACCAATTTCACCTTAACCCCACCACTTTAATGTACTGGTGATAAAGGGAGATGACTTACCTCATAGATCTGGGGGCCAGTACACCGTGTGTTCCGTTTACTGAGATGCATCCAGCTGGTTTTCGGATTAGGGCAATACTGCCTTAGGAGGCATTTTCCTTCAGGCACACACCAGCCGCACTCAAAGCGAGGATCCGCCTTCAGACAGAGGCCACAGCTATCGCGTTGTGCTGGGCATTTGTATAGCAGAGCTGGGGGAAAGGGACAAAGATGTGTGCAGTGAAGGAACCAAGTAAAACAAGCGGAGGGGCTTATTTTCCAAAACAGAAGAAATAAAAAAAAGACAGTTGTTGCTGTCTGTAGCAACCAATGACATTCTTCTTCCATTCACCCAGTGCAGTATTGGAGAATGAAACAGAATTTGGTTACTTTCTATGGATGTCATGTACTGTTCTTCATTCAAAAAAAAATAAAAAAATCAGGCTCACCAAGGCATTCTTTTAAAAATTTGAGAGGAGTGGAGTACTACCACTCAAAATTGGGTTTCATCAACTTCACAATGACGTGTAGCGGTAATATGAACCTACAGAGGGAATGATTAACTTCTAAACATAGGGGCTGTCCCAAAAAAATGTTGTAACGTCTGGGACCCCTGGCTGTCCTCTGTGGAGTCCACTTTTGTTTCTATGGTTCATCAGCCTGTTTGAGAGGTGGTGCTGTTTCCTTGTTGGGATAAATACTTCTATTTCTTGACAATTGCAGGAGATCGATTGAGTGTATATGGTTCTTTACTGATATTGAAAAGCCCAATTTAAACCTTTTTTTCTTCTTTACTTTATGTTATGGAGTAATGTGGTTTACGTGCCTTTTAATAAGGCGCTATAAATGCTTTATTTTTTCCTCTGTTGGAAATGTTTAATGTATTTTCAAGAAAATAACCTTTGATAAAAATTACCTGAATAAAAAATAAAATTGGCTTTCATTTTTAGACCTTTAGTTGAAATCAAAAGATAAAACATGAGCAACACATCAATTCCCCCCACATTTTATAAAGTGGCCACAGTAATTGTAAAAAGAGGAAAAGTGTCCATTGTTTACCTTGGAAGGATGCAGGTTTATCGATGTAAAAATGTCCATCCCAGACGATAGAGAAGTCCACCTTCATGTCGCCGGAGTCATTACCCTCATATGTGTACTGCAAGAGAACGGTCAAGACTCATGTCAGAGAGAGTAAGAGACTATTTCTATTGTTTAGCAGAATAAGTGTGTGCCTTCACTTAGCAAAACAAAAGGATCTGAAAGTAAATGGCTTTTTATAGCCAAGATATGGAAGACCGCCTCAGACTGGTTGCTATATCCTACTTTCACACTAGCATATATTTTTTTTTATATCAGCCCCATCAGGACAAATCTCGAAAAAAAAACACTGATCCAGTGTTAATAAGGCAATATCCCATAGCAAATAATTAAACTTTCACTTTTCTTCTACCTGCACTAGGAACATGGCAATTTGGGCAAGAGCTACTTTCTAAAATATGAGCTGTGACAAAATAGGATTTTTGTACTCACTGTAAAATTCCAGGAAGTCTTTAACCTTCAGTTTATACTGCCATCCACAGGAGGATTGGACACTGATTAACAGCCAAGAATAAAACCTCCTACTACCAACATGTACCAACCAAAAAGAGGATGGCAGTGTGTGTGGAAGACCTAACCCATTGTTGCTACCATTTTTCTTCTTATGCCTCAAGATATTTCTTCAAGAGGACCACATCCAGCATCTCTCACCTGGAACTTCTCCAGGTATAGGGTCCACCTTCATCTAGGGACCAACCCCTCCCCCTGCATTCAGGGGCTGTTGGCTGAGAAGTCTGCCAACTGTTATGTCCTTGACGGACAAGGCAAGAACATGAATTTCTGCCCAGAGTAGGATCCAATCTACCTCTCTTGCTACAATCCCTGATGATTGATGTATGCTACCACTGTGACATTGTTCAACTGAATCTAATAGGACAATCTTCCAGCAGGATGGTCCAACACTGCAGAGCCAGCAAAATCTTTTGAAGTTACAGGATGTTGATTGGGAAACAACCAGACGACAACACTAAAGTCCCCTGCACCATCAGGACTCCCAAGAGGCTGACGGGAAGGGCTACAAACTGTTAGTGTAGGAGTTCCACAGAAAAGCATGGAAAATGCACCAATAAAATGTGGACCTATAGCTACGTATTCTTGATGTCCAAAGAAGCCAGAAAGATTCCCTGCTGAAGAGAGGTGATGGGAGACCTGGGGGATTCCATGTGAAAATCCTGAGCTCAAATGAAGACATTTGAGACCCAAGATGGGGTGTATGCCCCTTTTGGGTTTGGGAACCGTGAACAGGCTGGAATAAAATTCTTGAAATTGTTCTGCCACAGAAACTGGGACAATGACACCTTAAAGTACACGTTCACCTTTGGGAACATGTTCAAGTAGTTTTTAGGGTGGAACATGTAACATGTTCTCGCTCCTGTAGCCTCTCCCTGATCCTCCTAATTGTGACAGCAGGCCGGGGATCTTCTCCCTGCATCCGCTGTCACAATTTGAAAAGAACAAGGCCATGTAAAGCTCTGCACCCACGGCTGCATTATTCACTCACAGAGTTCTACGAATGAACTACAAGTATCGACAGCCTTTGCAGTTGCCGTCTTGGTAGTTCTCAGTGAACTACCAAGGTGCTGCTGAGCGCTCCAATAGTTGATTGATTCTTACCATCATTCAGTAATGTCCTGCCCGTATGAGGCATGGGCAGACAGTCTGCAGGAGCCTGAGATTGCACCAGTGATCTGCTGACAAGAAGGGACACACCTTTATGCTGGAAATGGCTTTTCTGAGGATTTGACAGATTTTGAACCCCAGAGTGAGAAACAAGCACGAGGTGTCTCAATTTACAGGGTACAAGAATAAAGAAACAAAAAGGAATGCTTAACAGAGAAAGAGGGAGAGAATTTTACAGTCTTTTCCTTCCTTTTTCTGCGAGGAGGATGAGCACTCTTGCCAAACAGATGCTGTTCCTCAAAAGCCTTGTGGATCAAGCACTTCTTGGACATAGGTTCTGCATTCCAGCATGTTAAACAAAGTGTCCTATGCATGTGTACTAACAGGAGACCCATGCAAAAGTAAAGGCACTGTCACAATTAGAGTTTAAAACTACAGCCATTTGCACCATGCGTTTTATAATCACGGTATCAACTACAGCAGATCTCTTAAGGGATTTGGACCAGTCAGTAATGGTTTGGCACAAGTCACCCACAGCCAAGATGGGGTAAGGTGCAGGGCTCTGGAGAGGGCTTCAAACCACTTATCTGTTGGCTCCTTAAAAGACAGATGCATCCTCCATCGGGATGGTGATTGCCTTGTTTAAGCAAGGTACTGCTGGATCCACAGAGGGAGACCAATTTTGTACAAAATCCTTCCCAACTGAGTACAAGGCTAATAAATGCTTGGGAGGAACAAACAGTTTGACAGAATATTACCAATGTCTGTAGGGAAAGAGGTGGAACACCGGTTGCAATGAGAAAAACTTTGTGGCCCTAGGGTCTCTGAAGGACAAGACTGGCAACCACATTGCTAGAAGCATCAGGGTGGTGTCCACCCATCAATAAGCGTCTCACTGGCTGAAGCTGCAAGGGCTGCAGTTAAATCCAATACAAAATCTTTGGTAGAAGACTGGGGAATAAGTTTGGGATCAGTCAGCAAATAACTTCAAGGAAAAAGTACAGCCAAAGCACGTTTGGCCGTACTTCTCCTGTGGATCACAGGAGTGCAGTTCGTTCCGCACTCCTGTTACCGTTTTCAGCAGACAGCAGGCTGAAGCCCACATGCCAGCAAGCCGCTGAGAGCCTGACCTGGTTGCTCCCACCCACTCCATAGCACTCCAGTGAGCACAGGGGGGCAGAGCAGAGAGTTGCTGACTGACAATCAGCAGCTCTCTACTTAGTGAGCTGTGAGAACCGAGCAATCGGAAATGCTTCCACCTAGATAAGTACGAGTCTGAAAAAAAAATTCCCATACATCTTTTTTAATGATTTGGGCATAAAGCCTTGAAGAGCAAGAAAAAAAAAAACAATGCTGACAAAAATAGTAGTTAGTCTTCCACACAGCAAAGCTGAAGAGAAGATGTCCATTTTCCTAGGACACTAGCAAAAAGCTGCTGCACGGTCCGTGTTCATCCGATCCCCCATAGAGGAGAGTGGAGAACTGACAGGGCGGTCCCTGCACGGAGTGCAGGGACCGCCCTGTCATCAGCCGGCTCAGTGGGGGATCGGCTGTGCGATCCCCGCTGAGCAGCGGATCTTCACGGGGCGGATCAATACGGATCCGCCCTGTGTGAAAAGGGCCTTAAGCTTTGGCAATAAAACCTGGAAGCTAACTGGTTATGCACAGCTGCAGCATATTCGGTGTGCACCAGTTTTAGTAACTCACCCTTTGTGTCCCTTAATTGAGAAGGAAGAAAGAAAGAAATTAGCTTTCTCCTTAGATTCACCAAAAATAGCTTTGTGCAAATCACACAAAAATTGTAAAGTACACACCAATCCTCATGCAAGCAACAGAACATTTATGAAGAAATGCTAACAAATTCTAAATATCACAAGCAGCTGTACATAAAGCCCCATACACATTAGGAGAATGTCGGGAGACATTTGCCGGTACAAAAAATACCGCCTGACATTCTGACTGTGTGAAAGTCGGTCTGTCCAACAGAAGCCAGCTTTGTCGGATGTGCATGCTGGAAAACCAGCAGCCGACGACTCCCGATTAGCGCTCTAAGCCAAATGACAGAGCGCTGACCGGAGTGTTCTGGCAGGAGGGGCTGTCCCCCTTTCAGAATACAACAGCTCAGCGGGGGAAATCGCTGGACTAACCTCACATGGTTAGTACAGCAGATCCCGCCCGGAGCTATCAGTTTGTACCAGGCTGGTAAAATTTATATAAAGTAATGACCAAAAGAAACTCCAGTGCTAAGTGTATATAATGCAACATAAAAATTGTTCAACTGTACATACCATAAACTATAAAACTGAATTTGTTTGCAAAATATGTATTATTTCACCAAGAAAAGAATCAAACTAAATAACTGTCCAAAATAATAATAAAATATACTTCTATCATTTGTTTTCTGTATGTTATAGGAAGCAAGGAGTCTATAAATAGGGTATGTACAGGAATTGCTTATCACCAGCGGGGTACTCAGATTATCAGAATACCAAACTAAGGGCTTAATGTGGATTGGGGCAATGTAGCAATCCTTGGATGCAATTGTGAAGCGCTGAGTAGGTAGTTAATTTTCCATTTTGAGGGTAGTGTATCTAATCAATGGAAAACACTGTTAAATTCTGTTAAACTGAATAACATATATTAAAACACCCAAAAAGGATGAATATCTGCAAAAAAAAAAAAAATGGAAAAAAATGTTGCAGGGAGCCTCCAGCCTTTCCATCATTATGGAAAATTTGTTATTGTGGACCGCCCCCTGGTGCTTTCACCGCACATGCGCCGCAAACCTGTCGCCCAGGATTAACCGTCACGGATATTTTGGATGTTTGCAAGCAGTAAGAAGAAAAGGTAGAGCTCCTGGCTGGCTGTAAATGTCATCAAGGATAGTATATATTTGTATAGTACAAGGAGCAGGCTGAAAATGCATGACAGACAGAGCTATCTGTACCACCGCTATACACTGTGTACATAACCTATACAGTGTGAAGGTGGAGGGGTCACACTAGTAGCAGGGGCTCAGCATAACAAAGAAGGGAGGATGGGAACAGCTCATTTAGATGGTCCTCTGTTGCTATAGTAACAGAACAGATCTGTCCCCTAGCAACTGCCAGCATCTCCATCCTCGTTCAGAATCCAGCCACACCCATCTGCCATCGGCTGGGGAGAGCAAGCTTTAACCTCTTCCTGCCGATTGAGTGTCCTGCAGCCCCTGCTGATGTAACAAGTCATGTAGAAGATTAGAGACAGAAGTGCTTGGAAGGGGAAAGGATTATGAGGGGGCTATAGGCTCATATTCGGCATATTTTTTAGCTGACTTCTCAGTCGGCAGCTGTCTTATGTGATCAGGGACTGTTCCATCACTCTGCCACACTAAGAGCTTTGCAGGGAGCTGGCTGCTCTAGAATGAGGTCTAAGAACACATCAAGTATTATTTCAAAATTGGTATTCAGTCACTGCAAACCCATGACAATGGCTTCTGAGAAAGGGATCCAGCTATATTTTTTATATTATGGGATCTCAAATGCCCATCCCTTAGTAGAGAGCATGCATTGGGGGGTGTTATTAGTGCCAGCTACTCAATGCCAGGATGCCATATGTTGCTATTTAAAACATTTTTAAAACCAAAAATGTAATATATTGCATATTACCAATCATTAGATGTGGAGGCTGCATTGGTGTTTTTATGCTTTTTTCCCCCTCTGCTTTCACCTGGCGATCTGGCCACTTACACACCTATTAGATACCTGTCCCCACTCTGGATGAAGGAGCACAGGGGACACATCAGACAGCAGCATTGTCATTCTTAAGGAAGGGGAGTGTTAAATGTTCTAGCAGATTTAAATACTCCTTATATATATAACACTTCAAACTCCTTCATTTACAGCAAACTTTTTTTTTTTACTTTTAGGTTAAAGGTTTTACATGAATAAAATAATTGTAAGCACCCCTCAGTGTTAAATGGTTTGTCTCATCCCTGTAAACTGATACATCTGGAAGAGAGCCTGTTATTTAAAAAAAAAACAACAAACTCACTGGCTGAATTACCAGGTGAAAATAAAAGGAAAGAAAGTACTGCTTTAAAAGAGAATTTTTTTTTTTTTATAAATAAAAATATTTACACTCACCTAAGTGAATGCATTATCAGTCCTATGCTGCATCTGTCCCCCCTGATCGCTCAGTTCTCAGTCTTCACTGAGCAGAGAGCCGGTGACTATCAGCTCTCTGCTCTGCCCCTCCAGTGCTCACTGGAGCACCGGGTTGTGCAGGAAGCGGGAGTGGCTGGCTCCGTTTCCCAGTGGCTCACTGAGAGGCTGAGCCAGCTGTTGGTCCACACATCTGGGTGGATCCTGACTGTAAACTGTGGATCTTTCCTGAACCTGGACCAGCAGAGTGACGTCAGTCAACAGAAAGCTAAAGCGGGTCACAGGAGTGTCGAACGAACTGCACTTCTGCAATCCCCAGGAGAAGTATAGCCAAAATAGTTTTAACTATACTTCTCCTTTAATTCGAAAGTGCTGGTGTGCCACAATGTCAGTTCATTACTGGAGGTCCTGTGTCAGTAACTAGAGAAGATGCTGAAAAATGCTGACCAAAGTGGACGCTGACACCATCCACTGAATAGCGGTGCTGTGGAAGAATACTTTCTTTCTCCAAATGATCTGCTGTCATCTCTCTCGTATATAAAACATTCCCCATGATTTTTCTGCCTTTTAAAGGTTTGTTTTGATAGTTAGAACTTTATCAATGCAACATGTTCTGACAGAGCATTACAAAGTCATCAAATCATGTGTTTGCACCATGTGCAAAACTGGAGGGGTTGTTATGGCAACCAGTAATGTGATTCTAAGATGATCAAGAATAAAAAAATGAATAAATAAAGCAGCAGGAATCTGGTTGGTTGTTATGATGAGCAACATAGAGACTCACTCAATTACTACACCTAAAATCCTCTCTTAGTAGACCAAAAACCAAATCCAATTGATAGAGGGGTTTCTCCCATTGGTGAGAGACCAAACAGGCTATTTTTACTACGAGGAGTCCACTATATGCCGAGGCAGTGCGTGCACAGGTGCCATTTTGTTGTAGTACGTGTGGTCCTCCATTGTAATATTTTGGCAAGCATGTGTACACCATATGTGGAACAAAGAAAGCCGAGGCATTTGAAGAGAATTTTGCACTTAAATGATATCCGAGAACCAAGAATCACAGCATGAGGCATTTGGTCTCATTAGAATTCCCGGTTTCAAGTAATGTTAAATAAGGCTTCCTGTGATTGGCTGTTGAAATAGTGATGTCAGCTGCCTGCCTCTCCACCCTGGCCAATCAAAGGAAGCATGCATGACAATACATGGTTTCTCCTGAATGGTCAGGTTCTGTTTAATTCTAGCAGCAGATGGGAAGTCGTCTGTACTGCTGCCAGACACAGCACCACTCTACATAGCCGGGCAGGTGAGACACTTATTTCTTAGTTGAGCTTCTTTTGCAACTACTTACTTTTCATTTGCTCCTCTGCAGCAGTGTTCAGCCACTGACAGCAAAGAAAATACCACAACACTTTCTGGTATGGGGGGGGGGGGGGGCATGTGACTCACTTCCCCCCATGTGACAGCACTGGTGAGTGGCCCAGCAATGTCACATGGAGGAGACATAGGGAGTCCTTAGCCCTGTGTAAGCTCAGACTAGAGCAACTTAGGAGTTTACACAGGGCAAGAGCTGTGTAAGTGCCAAATCGCTCTATTCTAGCTGCTGAGGATGCCATTAAAATGCATTATCCTCAGCTACATTTGCTTAGTTGACCAAAAGTATTATCCAGCACCCATTAACAGCTGACTTATTTCACTTGTTTCTGAAACTCCTCATTAAATGAATACTTCTGCTCACCGAAGTGTTCTGACACTGCACGCTGCTGCTGTTAAACCTCACGGCAGGAACTCGTTGTATTTTCCCTTCAATGTTGAACACGCATTCGTAGTTTTTCTGGCCAGACTGCGGCTGGGGGAGGTTCTTGGCTTTCAGAGTGATCGGTTGCACCACACCAACTGGTATCAAGATTTCACCGGTCGGAATAATCTCCGGGCAGCCCTGCAAGGGAGACCAATCATGTTATACAGGTTTGCTAAGCAGACAGGAAAGAAAACAAGTATTGGCTTAACTGCATGCTGGAACATATAGTTCTCTAAATGCCAAAAATGGAAAGTGCTTGTTGGAATAGAATATTTGTTTTAGAAAAAATAAATAAAAACGAAATGACCTCTTGAAGGGGAATGCAAAGGTGGTAAAAATATCAGAAGCAAAAACTTTTAAAATATCAACTTGTGTGTACTGTTTGTTTCTGCTATACCGAATAAACTTAAATTGAATATCAGTCTTGCATGGTTCCTGGCAAACTGAACTACATGTGTTCTTTTTATATCTCTAGTCAAACACAGTCATGAAATATTCCCACTAAAATCATCAGTTCCTGCCAACTGCTACAAAGCCTCCCCGCCTATGGGTTCTACACAACGTGGAAGGAAATAATTGGGGAATCCAGCTGTGGGGCAGTGACACCTTCATTACAGCACTTTAGAGACTGAGAAATACAAGAAGTATAAAAAGAGATAAAGTGCTCCACTCAACTATCAATTTTTAGGATGGGTCTGGCTTTTGACTCCACTTTAGTCTTCTGAACGATCAGCTGTCTGATCAAAGGTATCTAAAAGCAACGTCACTGAATAAAACAATGTTTTTTTTCTTCCCAACCTGAAATCTTGCATAATCCTGATGCAATTACAGCAAGGTGAAAAAGAGGACGGACATAAAAGAAATGCAAGAGAAAGAGTTTGACTACGATAGCAGGAAATGGAGGCTAGATAAGCAGCTGCTATTATATGGGTGCCCCCCTGTGCAAAGGTCTTTGCGGTTACACATCCAATTTTTTATTCATAACTTTTTCCCCAATAAAAGGAATACAAACGGTCACACAAGCATGCGCACAATAATTTAAAGGCAGCTTTACACACATATAAAACCTCTTCAATCTGGAGGAGGACAAACAGAGGACACACATGAGGTCATCGAAATAAATCAGTCTTCCGTGAAAAGAGAAATGGCGCGTATTAGCCTGAGTGCCACTTCTACTTTCACGTTTTATGGTTTTAAGAGAGCTTTTCCATGTAAATCTGAGCTTGTTGGCACTTCTCGTGCCACTGCATTAACGGGAAAAGCATATTTATGACGCTGTGGGAAGGGAATCCAGACCAATGATGGTAAAGGAGTTCTAGCAGTGAAAAAAGGGAGATGGGTGATGAAATATTTTTAACACATGGTGGTGTTGATAGAAACGAGTAGTTAGGGCTGCACGCTGGAATATCCAATGCATTCACGCTTCGATTGCATTTGCCATGGGTCAACTCGGAGAGATCCATTAGGAACGCTGGTGCAGTGGACACTACTATTTTAAAGTAGATTCATACAAATGAAGTGTATTATAAAAATAAAAAGACCCTGTTTATCCTGTATATAGTTTTTCTCCTGTAGCAAAAGGCAAAGAAAGATGAAAACCTAATCTCCAGCCAGCAGTAGTACGTGTCTGAAAACATTGCATGACACGGATCTCATGGGCTCTAGCAATGCCTTTGTGGGCAAATATCTGGAGATTGTTCTGACAGGTCTACTGCCTTTTCCTAAAGTCTAAGTGAACTTGTACATTGCTCATGCAGGGACCAGCAACAAGTTAAAATATATTAGCTGTCCAACTAGCTGCACAAACCCAACTTTCTTCACTCCCTCGATCTATTCAACTACAGGAGTGAGGGTATATACCCATAATTTCAGGTATGGGAGCCATGTGACTCACACACTTTCTAATGCTTGGTGCTTGTGGTGCACATGGGGATGGGAAGTCTTCAGCTCTGTGTAGGCTCCAAGTAATGACTTGGAGCTTATACAAGGGTTCTTCCATTTCACTCTTAGCAGGCACGTATTCACAACTAGGGGGACAAAGCACAGGTTCACATGCCAACACACTTTTGATAATAGCCGCCTCTCCAGTCATTCTGGTTCAGAATGAGCAATGATGTAACGTTTAAAGGCTTACCAACAGACACTGGGACGTGCTCAACTGAGCGTAACTGGAGTGAATAGCCAAGGGATAAGTTAGTAAACCACATTTATTTTTTATTATTACTGATAAGCCAACACCAGAAGAGGTCTCCCCTGACTCCCTCAATAGACCTGAAGCGACTGTACTCTTTAGGAATGCACTAGCCAGCACAAATTTCTGAGAGCTGTCCATTCATACCCATGTACCCTTTAAAGTTCACCGACAACTTTAGTCCTCTTGGGCTATTTACTAGAAATATTTCACTAATGCCTGCCAATGTCATGTGACCAGACAATGGAGGGATGCACATATAGAATAATCCCTCAGGTTTTGTTTTGTAGTTGCTTCATTTTTCCTGAAAACAATAATATTAATTTTCTGTTCTTACATTGGTCCTCTATTACATGCATGTATTGCTTATGACTAATACGAACTTGAACACGTGTCCTTCGTCATCTGTATTTTGTAAAACTCAAAAATGTATTGTTGCAAAAAAAAAAAAAAAAAGTGCAACTAAAGCTAGACTCTTTGGCTATGTTTTGGCTAAAACAATAACAATTATTATAAAATATATATATATATATATATATATATATATATATATATATATATATATATATATATATATATATATATATATATATATATATAATTATAATATATTATATAAACAAATCTTCCCTACGCGATAAAAAACTAAATTGGGGGGTGGGATGGGGACATTGGGCTTTAAAATATATTACAACATAAATGTTCTGAAATCTTTGTTGTACACAATTTTTCGTAACCATAAAGTTTATCTAATCAGAAGATGCAGCATACAAATGCATTCAACGCACATTGAAGGAGATCCTCTGTACTGTTATCTACAATAGATTTTTGATTATCTTTGAAAATGCACCTAAAACCAACTTGCTACAAACTGAAATGCTAGCAAGGATTAAAAAAAGCGGGCGATATCTGGACATGTTAAAGAACAGATAGAATGAATTCTGCTGATGTGGCAAGAACAGGATGTACTCTGCAAATCAGGATAAAGCAATGAATACCAAAACGGAGAATCTTTAATATCAGTTTCTATAGGTCTTCTAGCTATTGGCAAAATCTGTCCTTACGTTAAAGAATTTGAGTTTAACTTCTTTAAAAATAACGTCCCCACTCAAACTTATTGATGATTTTTTATATAAGAAGTCAACAGGTTTCGTATTAAAGGTGGTAGAGGGCTGTGAGACAATATCAGAAAAACAGAAAGATGTGTGTAAAATTTTATATGCAGTAATGGAATGTATGTATGTATGTATGTATGGATGTATGTATGCAGAGATTGAATTACAGCGGCACGGTGCAATAATCCACATAGATGTTTTCAGACTCTTCCTCCCTTATTCTCTGCACAGCGGCTCTTCCCCCTAGTGCCCCTGGGAGATGTGCAGCAAAAGATGAAGGACCACGTGGCCTTCTGCCTACTTACAGCTTGACGCCTCAGGAAGGCTCTTGTTGCCATGGCAACACATCCTCGCTCGCTGCTAACCCAGAGCTGGTTGACGTGGGTTACATCTAAGCTAGGGGCTGCATGCATGCAAATCTACAATAGTGTGTGAATGGCGATGTGTAGAATTAGCTTGAGTATGTGCATCTGGGCCAAGTCTCAGTCTGTTTGAGTATCTTAAAACAGAGTATACTAGCTTGTCTCGACCGACCTTTTGAGTGGCAATGGACAATTATTTGGGGGGGGGGGGGGGGGGGGGGTTGAACCAAACATCAGCATGCAAATTTAGATCAGAGCTAGTAAGCAGGCACATGTAATCATGTGCTTCCTCATTGCTGCTGGCTTCTAGTAGAAACTTGTCCCAACAACATGGTGGCTGCAATTTCTAACCTCCTTCTGAAAATGTTAGCTACCTTGAGGTCATGATGATCCAACAGCTTTAACAAAGTGTCAATGACCTAAACAAAATGTAGAGATTGGCAGGCTCCAATATCACTGCCTGCATGACTACCCCATTTATGTGATTTAGAAAGCAACCAAGCCACTGGCATTTCCAGAAGGTGGTGAGCAAAAGCTCATCTTCTTTCCAGGGATGGTTCCATAGATTTCTTTCCATGTATGTTTTCTTTAAGCGAAAAACAAAAAAAACATTCATAAAACACGATCTCCGGTGTGCAGGTGACAAGTTCACTTGAAGTGTAACTTCATCATTTTGAAACCTCTTATCATTTTTAAGGTATGGCAGTGAAGTCAACCTTGTAAATACTGTGTCACTCATCTTCCTGCATGCCCATACAGGCTACTGAATACAAATCTAGAAACTTGCTAGTAGCTATGTTGTCTTTTCTATAGCCAACAATGGAATGGTTAAATGACTACTCTGTGTTGCACCTATGAAAGATGGCAAAAGCACAGCTCAAGTTACTTTTAAACCACCAGGATCATTGGCTACCAGTAAACCTCAAATATGTTCCACTATGTGTGCTTTTATTTTCTATTCATTTTTAATATACAGTGTGGAGGGCAAAACAAACAAATGTAATAGAAGGAATAGAGATCAAAGAAAAAAAAAAAACTAAACACAATATCTGTCTATGTAGTTCAAGGTATCCAATTACTTTAGCAAAGCGTCTTTTAAAAGGTAGAAAAGCGAAGATACGCTGAATTATTTTGTTTAGAGGCCTCTCCTACTTCTCTATAGAAAGAACAGTGATAGTCATCCAGATTACCAGTGATAGGCGTGTTCCCAAAACGTAAAATTTCCCAACTCTCCTAATTAATGCCATTTAGAAAGACGATTATACAAATTTTGTTAGAGATAAGAAAACGCTCTTGAAATAGTCACATCTATGATTTGCAAATTTAGCTCTTTGCATAGGCATGAGCAGAAACAGAGCCCTTCTAGTACTCTTCTTTAATTTTATTGTGTGTTGCATAGGATTTAAGATGGATGTTTTCAGCATTGTTCAAGAACGATTGCCACCCCCTGACGAGGTGCGAGGAGATGGGTAGTCAGGCGCTGCCGATTAAAACCCACTGCTTATCCAACCCCTGACACTTTCAGATCAGTGAGATTCTCACTTTCACACACTAACACCAGCATTTGGCACTGAAGCCTGCTGACAATGTATATACCATAGAGGAGGGGGAGTTGATCGTGGAAAGACGCTGCTTATAGTCACTGTCTTTCCATGAAAAAAGTGAACGAAAAAAAGGACAAAGAGAATACACAGGAGGGAGGACAAGAGTCAGCAAAGGTAAAAAACAAAACAATAGCACATTCAGTAAAATGGGCAGAAAAAAAAAAAGCACAAAGCAGTTATTGTTATCTCAGTTATCTCAAAAAAGGGTCAATAAAGTCCCCAAAAAAAGAAAAGAAGATTTCGGTTATAGGTAGTGAGAATTTCCCACTGGCTTCCTGCACCTCTTTGGAACCCTAAAGTGACATGTCCCAGCTGGACATCCAAGCGCTGCCCACTTCACCATGGAGGTCTACCACCCGTTCTGTGACCTCTCTAATAACAAATGAACATAAAGGGAAATCGACGTTCCTTTGGAAGAGCAACAGGTAAGAACCTGCATTCCAGAGATTGTACCACCGCAGCCCTCCAGAAATATTTTAAAGTCAGTGGGTGATTCACAACTCCAGCAACTAAGTATCAATTAGACTGGACTCTCTACTTAAAGGAAGCTTTAAATCTTTGAAAGGTTTGGCACCATACAGCTAAAAGGCCACCCTTAGTGGTGTCTTAGACTACAGAGGTAATTTCAGCAGTTCTGCTGGGAGCCGTGCACTGACAAATTGGGCCATAATTTTAGTGTAAACCAACAAACTACTTTCAGATTGAACTAAAATACAGTAAATTATCTCACACATATATATATAATGGACATCTCATTAGTAGCATTGCAAACAAATAATTTTTTTGTTTTGCAGAAAGTTTGGATTTCAAGGAATACCCTTTCTTGGATAACCAGAGAAGTATAGCCAAAGCTATTTTGTCTATACTTCTCCAATGGATCAAAGAAGTGCAGTTCGTTCTGCACTCCTGTGATTCGTTTTCTGCCGACAGGGGGCTGAAGCCTGCTGTCAGCTGACGTCACTCAGCCCACTCAGGCTCTGAAAAAACCCTGACCATATGGTTGGGATCGCCCATAATCCTGGACCGGCAGCTGGCTCAGCCTCTCAGCGATCTGCCAAGAGCCTGAGCCAGCCCCTCCCACTCCCTCTACAGCTCAGCACTCCAGTGAGCGCTGGAAGGGTAGAGCAGAGAGCCACTGATTGACAGTCTCCAGCTCTTTGCTCACAGAACGCTCAGTTCTCAGCAATCAGCAGTCTTTGATCGCTCAGTTCAGAGCTGGAGGGGAAAAGATGCACCATCAGTTCGATGCTGCATCCAGGTGTGCAATGTTTTTTTTTTTTTAATCTAATTCCCGTGCTTCTCTAAGTGCTTTAAGTTTTTAAACCTGCAAGCTTTCAAATACATTCATTCCTTCGTCAACCATTATATGATTTGGATGGAGTGGAGGAGAGTGAGGAGCTTTGTTAGAGTAATTTGCCAATTGTATCCTCACTAGGGATACCCCCACCCCTCAGGGAATCCCCCCCCAACAGGGCACAGTTATCAAGACTAGACAATTTTTAATTTCGCCCCAGCTAATGTCTCTGTTGGTGAGATTTCCCATCACTTCCTGTCCAAGTAGCTCCATTCACCTTGGCAGCAAGTTAGGAGGAATAATTACCAAATACAGTCAGCAATAAAAAAACAAAAAACATACACCTGTCAGAGGTTTACCCCTTCCCCACTCTTAAAAATAAGTTTTGGTTACAGCTGCAAAACAGACTATTGCTGCATCATGGAGAAAGCCAAACATTCCTTTTAAGGAGCCTAAATATTATCTAAATTTCAGAACCTATGGGATCCCTAGATTACACACTACATGCCGTTGGACTTTGACTACAATCTCCTTACTATAGGTCCCCTATGCAACTTTGATCCTCCCCACAGCCATGGGGCTTTTATTCCAGCTTAGTCTCCTTTCACATTTGTGCGACTTGAAAGTCGTATGATTTTGCCGAAATTTTTTACCGCAATTTGAGACTGATGCATTTTTCCTGCGATTTTGACGCAACTTGAAGCAATGCCTGTGTCAAATCGCATCAAAGTTGGACCAAAGTAGTGCAAAGACTACTTTGAAGTTGCTGCGACTTGAAGATGCACACATATGAATGGTATGCACTGGAAATCACGGGGGAACGACTTGTCGTGCGACTTTGCTGTCCTAAGTCGCACAAGTGTGAAAGGGGCCTTAAGGTGATACTAAGGTCTCTTTTTTTGTTTAAAAATAAACATGTTATACCTTCCTGCTCTGTTGCAGTGGTTTTGCACAGAGCAGCCCGTATCCTCCTCTTCTGGGGTCCCTCTTCATCGCTCCTGGACCCTCCCTCCTGTTGAGTGCCCCCACAGCAAGCAGCTTGCTATGGGGGCAGATGAGCCGAGCCACAGCTCCGTGTGACCATTAAGACACAGAGCCACAGCCTGGCCCTGCCCCCTCCCTCTCCTCATTGGTACACTGATTGATTGACAGAAGCAGGAACCAATGGCGCTTTGCTGCCGTCTCAGCCAATGAGAGTCTCTCGTGCAAAATCGCTGGATCGAGATGGGGCTCAAGTATTGTGGGGGCTGCTGCACACAGAAGGCTTTTTATTTTAATGCATAGAAAGCATTAAGATAAAAAAAGCCTTCTGCCTTTACAATCACTTTAAGGCATGGAATTCCACAGATTTGGCATGTACAGCAATGGGATAAACAATGCTATCTGGATTACAAAACATTAGTTTGCTTCTCAACAGGCAGAAGCGAGCTAGTGATACATACATCAGTGTTGTTCACGCGACCTTCAAGAAAGAAGCACTCTTCGGCATTGTGTGTACAAATATGACGGTATTTACACCAGTGGCATGCATACGGACTGACCACGCAGGACATACACCTGCCAATGAGAAAGACACCATAGTGAAATGGTTAAAATACAATATAAAATTGCATACATGTTCTTATCCCATCAACATATGTCATTTTCAATTGGAGTAGTTAATACTTTTTAAACTTAGATGAAGTAGGAAATGGTTAAAATCTGCTACTGGCTAACAAAGCACGCTGAATCTCAACTCAGACCACAGAATGGCTTTCCACAATTAACAGCCATCTACTTGAACATTGATCCTATATATCGGTTTTTCAACCTGAAATAGATCTTTAATGAAATGTTCTTTACTTCTAATAAATTACCGTAAGTATATTATTGAGAAGCATGTGGTAGTCCCAAAAAATGTATGAAAATCTGGTATAGATGGGTGGACTTTTTGGATACATAAGATGTTTCGAGGTAGGATGCTGTGGGAGTTTAACCTATTGGCATAGGAAGCCACTTCACTATTTGCTCCCAATTTTCAATGTGATACTTCTTCACTATGGGAATCGTTCAATTGTTCAGGTAGTAAAGAAAAACCCTCCGGGCAACTTTTTGTGTTTTTTAACCACTTTCAGACCGGACCAATTTGCAGCCAAAGGACCAGGCCCCTTTTTGCGATTCGGCATTGCGTCGCTTTAACTGACAATTGCGCGGTCGTGTGACGTGGCTCCCAAACAAAATTGACATCTTTTTTCCCACAAATAGAGCTTTCTTTTGGTGATATTTGATTGCCCCTGTGGTTTTTATTTTTTGCGCTATAAACAAAAAAGAGCGACAATTTTGAAAAAAAAAACACATTATTTTTTATTTTTTGCTATAATAAATATCCCCCAAAAATATATAAAAAAAACTTTTTCCTCAGTTTAGGCTGATACGTATTCTTCTACATATTTTTGGTAAAAAAAAAAATCGCAATAAGCGATTATTGATTGGTTTGCGCAGAAGTTATAGCGTTTACAAGATAGGGGATAGTTTTATAGCATTTTTATTAATAATTTTTTTTTATTAGTAATGGCGGTGATCAGCGATTTTTATTGTGACTGCGACATTATGGTGGACACATCGGACATTTTTGACACATTTTTGGGACCATTGTCATTTATACAGCAATCAATGCTATTTAAATGCATTGATTCCTGTATAAATGACACTGGCAGTGAAGGGGTTAACCACAAGGGGGCAGTGTAGGGGTTAAGTATGCCTAGGGGTGTGTTTCTTACTGTGGGGGGGCGTGGCGGTCAGCTAGTGAATGCTGATCTCTGCTCCAATCACAGGGAGCAGAGATCGGCGTCACTAATTGCTAGGCAGAACGGGGAGATGCTGTCTATTTCCACATCTCCCCGTTCTGCCTTCCCGTGAGACGATCGCGGGTGTCACCGCGGCGATCGAGTCCTCAGGACCCGCGACCGGCCTCACGGGGGTCCCGACCGGCGCGGGAGCGCGCCGCCCCCGGCGCGCTCCCGATGGCACGGACGGCTTAAAGGAGGGACTTATATATACACCCTGTCCGTGCCATTCTGCCGACGTATATCGTCGTGCGCCGGTCGGGAACCGGTTAAAGAAACTAACAAGAAGGCCTAGCTAAATAGTAAAATGTAACAAATGTTACTGTAAAAATGTTTATATAAAAAAATAAAATAAAAACGTAGCCTACCGTAAAAGTGGGGTGGTGTCAGTCAGTAGGGCAGTGGACAGTGTGTGGACAGTGTGAGTAGGGCAGAGAATGGTGTCAGTAGGGCAGTGGACAATGTCAGTAGGGTAGTGGATGGTGTGTGGACAGTGTCAGTAGGGCAGAGAATGGTGTCAGTAGGGCAGTGGACAGTGTGTGGATAATGTGTGTAGGGCAGTGGAAGGTGTCAGTAGGGCAGAGAATAGTGTGCGTAGGGCAGTGGAAGGTGTCAGTAGGGCAGAGAATGGTGTGCAGAGGGCAGAGAATGGTGTGCAGAGGGCAGAGAATGGTGTGCAGAGGGCAGAAAATGGTGTGCAGAGGGCAGAGAATGGTGTGCAGAGGGCAGAGAATGGTGTCAGGAGGGCAGAGAATGGTGTCAGGAGGGCAGAGAATGGTGTCAGGAGGGCAGAGAATGGTGTCAGGAGGGCAGAGAATGGTGTCAGGAGGGCAGAGAATGGTGTCAGGAGGGCAGAGAATGGTGCCTGTGGGGCAAAGCACAGTGCCTGTGGGGCAAAGGACGATGTTAGTCTTTTTTTTATTTTATTATTTTTTACAATGTTTGATTGTTTTTTACAATTTTATTTTGTATTATTTTTACAATTTTATTTTAGCAGCCCTGTTGTGGTACAAATCACTCACTGTGCTCATTCAGAAAAATAAGGGGCTGATAAATAACATTTACCAGTCCCGTCCCTTGCTCTCCATCCTAAGGATCCCATGCAGCAGCAGGGGGCAGGTGCATCATAAGACATGACAGCACTCAAAAAAATAGATTGTCACAGTAAGTAGATCTTGACATTATCAGTACAAATGTTTGTGAGTCAATACCAACATATGATGTAAACCATAGATTGTGGGCAGGTGACTGGTAGAATGTGCCCCTTCCTTGCCAACCCCCAGAATATGGACTAAAGGGGCGACATTTACTGGAATCGATCCCCTGCATCTCCTCCTGTGGCAGCTGAATGCCAGCGGGAAAGAAAAGAGGAGAAGCCACCTTTCAGCTGCCACAGGAGGAAATACAGGGTTACGATTCCAGTAAATGCCACACCTACTGTCCAGGTTCCTGATCGACGTGTAGCGTCATGATCGGTGGGTTTCCAACCCCTGCAGAACATGTGTTTAATATGTTGCTTACTGTGACACTCAATCTATTTTTTGAGTGCTGTGATGCCTCATAATGTATAATTCTTTTATGGCTAATAAAAAACGAATCTTTGGATTTTGTTTGCCATTTTGGATGTTTTTGGTCTACACTGCAAGTGAGGGATTTCACACATTTTTTTTCCCCTTCTCATTATAGTCAGGCAGGGAGTATATTCATTAGCAATTGTCACTGGGTGGTGATAAAATCTTCCACCAAACAGCTAGTCAGAAGCTACAAGAAGTTACTTTAGTACAGTGGTTCTCAACCTCAGTCCTCAAGTACCCCAACAGGCCATGTTTTAGGAATTTCTCTTAGAGAAAATAGCTGTCCAAATTACCAAGCCATTGACTCGGATTTAAAGCACCTGTGCAAGATAAAGGAAAACCTGCAAACATGGCATGTTGGGGGTACTTGAGCACTGAGTTTGAGAACCACTGCTTTAGTATACAGTAAGTTCACAGACCATGAAAGCCACTAAGAAATTTGAATAATATATACAACTAGAGAAGCAGTGAGGAAGCTTACGACTGAAGGACGCTGCAGTTGTAGAAGACGAAGTCAGTGCTGGCAAACCTCAAACCCGTCTCTTTGGACTTCAGGTGTAACTGGACTGTATGCAGAGCTCCTGATGTAAACAAAAGATAAACTATCAGAAAGAGACCTAAAGCAGGACTCTAGCCATACATGGCAGAGCAGAGTATGTTCAGTGTGGTGGTAATACAAATGAAGATGCTGAAATTAGTTTGCTCCACTGCGTATATTGCGCCGTGTGAAGCAGTGTCGGTTTTGGTTACAGAGCACACAGACCCACCCTGTCCGCCGGTGATTCCAGGAATGTCACGCAGTGAGGGGGAGGAGCATTGAATCGTTTCATCCACCAGGACCGCCTCGCTTTCGGCCATGTCCCCGAACACACAAGTGACACCAGAAGACAAATCGGGGACATTCTGCACAGACAGGTTCAGCTGCAGAGAGACATACAGATATTACACAATCAGGGAAATATAAATATAACAAAACAGCAACCAACTTTAACCACTTGACTACTGAGACCTTTCACCCCCTTCCTGCCCAGGTCAGTTTTCAGCGCTGTCACAATTAAAATGACAATTGCGTGGTCATGCAACACTGCACCCAAATGACACTTTTTACCATTTTTTTGATAAAAAGATAGAGGTTTCCTTTTGTGGTATTTAATCACCATTGTTTTTTATTTTTTGCTAAGCAAATTTAAAAAGTCCAACAATTTAGAAAAAAAAAAAGTTTTAGTTTGTTATAATTTTTTTTTAAAATAAGTAATTTTTCTCCCTTACTGATGTGCGCTGATGAGACTGCACTGATGGGCACCAATAGGTGGCACTGAAAAGCAGCACTGATGGGCACAAATTGGTGGCACTTGTGGGCACTAAAAATCAGGAAACTGATGATTAGTACCCTGATTATCAGTGTAGATGCCCCCCCTGTGTGCATTTGCCAGTTATCGTCTATGCTCACGCGCTGTCAGCATGAGGAGAGGACTGTTGATAACCGGAAAATACTGTTTACACTGATCAGCTGTGATTGGACACATCTGGTCACATGGTAAAGAGCCACAGTGATTGGATCTTTACTCTGATCACAGATCCCTGCTGATGCGTGCCACAGGAAGCACGATCACAGGATGTCGTCCAGCAATGTGAGCCCACGCTTTAGCCATCTTTTGGGTATAGCGTGGGTGGAAGGTGGTTAAATAGGAGCGCCTATAAATTTGCGGTTTTTGGTTGCTCCACTATACATAAGCCCCAGTTTATTGTAAAACCAAAAAGCCACTCACGACCGATCACTATGCAAAGCAGCAGATTATATTTGTATAAGTACAGTAATTGAAGTGTATGCACCTTTTATTTGGCTCAACATTATATTACACAAGGCAGAATTCCCCAATAAAGTGCACCTTACCAGCAGTTCAGGTACGCTGACAGAGGCGTTGTTAGGAGTCACTTCCAGGCGCATGCATTGGCTGAGATCGTTCGTAAAGCGGTGAGGCTCGGCTGCCCGTTCACACTCGCTCTCTCTACAGCACCTGCACAGATATTATAACATGTTTACATCTACATGAAACAAATCTATTGAACAACATAAAATACTTCCTGAGAAAAAGATATTAAAGGGAAATTATAGAGTGAAAAACTGTATAGTGTGCCAATCACAGTCGGTTGCCGTGGGATATAAAAACAACCCATTTCATCTAGTTGTGTATTCACTAAAAACAGAGATATTTTGAATTGTATGTATTAAAGCTGAAATCTGGGCTAGACAACTATTGTCCAAATATAAAAGCCATGTGTATTTCTAAACCGGTCAGACGGTTCGAATCTCGGCCAGTTTAGCAGGGACCTCAAACTATGTTCGGCTGAGATTCGAACCATGTATGAATGGGCAGGCTAATTGTACCCATGTCGATCCATCAATCGACTTGGGTACAACTAGCATGTCAGAAATTTAGCATGCAATTAGTGCCAGCAGCTATACCCACCAACAATAATCACTGTGTTCTACCAGCAGGGGGTGGCTCCCCGTGCCCCCCACTGGGAGAACACAATAACTCTGTGGGAGGGATTCCCCCATCAACACTGACTGCATTAATGGGGGAATGGAATGATTTTCCTTCCTGCAACCTGTGACTGCAGGAAAGAAAACTGCATAACCTGCGGCCGGCTTAAATCTTGGTATCCTTGTGGATTTTTTTCCATACCTGTGCACTAAACCTGTATGAAACAACTTGGGCACTTTGCAACTGTGTGGGAGTTTCCTGTAACAAAGACCAGTCTCTGCTACTCTCGATCCCTGCACAAGGTGCTTGATCATGCATCGACCATTGAGGAATATATTTCAACGATCATTTTTGTGCCCAGGGTCAGCTTTAATAAAACACAACCTAACAGGTAAACTTTTAAACAAAAAATGACAGCAAACATTACTTTAAGAAGAATTCGGAACATGTACTTGCTAAAATTATACTACAATGTAAAGTGGGGGAAGGGTATAAACCTCTTTTGGATGAATACTTCTACAATAAAGCTTTAATGCAGAGTAAAATGCATCAGAGGAAGGAACCTAGGGAGCTGTGCATTGACTTCTAGTCCATAAAGTTTAATGTGGGATTGAAGTCTGTTGTGCTACTCGCACGCGTTTCCCCGTGTACAGCACTGTGCTACAAATCTGCAGTGATCATTGAGTTATAGAACTAAAATCAGAATCCATTATACATGACATCAATAAAGAATACTCTGTGTAAAGGTTAGCTACACTGTCTAGCGATATTGATTGTTCAGACAAAATATGGAGATATTGGCTGGGATCAGCAGAGGCCAAGCAAGTATGAGTTCGCACCATCTGCTGAACCGTATGTGACATGTCACACGATCTCTGCACAGAAAATAGAGGAAGCAAAAGCATGAAAAACACAACAGCGAATATTAATAAAATGTACAGCTGAGGAAGAGCAAAACTTTACAGATGAGGATAAACAGAACAAACTGCATAACAGAAGTGAAAACACATCATATGAAGCATGATATCATTCATCATAAGTTACTAACCACAAATAAAAAGTTTGTTTTGTGGCTCGCTGGTAAACACAGTATATTCATAAATACAGAAACAAAACAAAAAACATACATTACAAGCTGCTTTAGGAAAAAAATAAATAGAATGGGGGGATCTTCCCCCTGAGCCCGGTGGTGGAATGGCAGGGCTCAGTCGCAAGTGCGACCCTGGTAGTTCCGCTACTGGTATCAAATTTTTTATTCCTTTTTTAAAATTCATTTTTTACCATTTTTTTAACAATTGTATTCATTTTTTACATAGTTTTTTTTTTTTTTTTTTTTTAGGGGGCCGTTGAAGGATGTTAATGAAATATCAGGAGTCTAAACACACCTATGCGGTTTTACCATTAAGGCACAGAAAGGTGATTGAGGACACAGCCCTCAATCTCTCAAGCCTCAGCTGCACAGGATGTTTGGACAGGAATAGCTCTATACAGAGCTTCCCGTTCATTCACAAACTGAAGCATTGTAAACGCAGTTTACTATGTCTCAGTTATGAATGGACAGAGTCAGTGATTGGTACTGATCACTGACTCTGTCCATTCAGAATTCACCGCTTTCCAACCTGACACATCCCCCTCACAGCAGCTGGAGGGAGAGGAGGGGAAACCGGCAGAGCTGAGGAGGAGCCAGGGGAGCACACACGGGCAAGGGGGCATAAGAAAGAAGAAGAAGAAGTTGGATAGGAGGAGTGACGGGACATTGCATAGAAGAACCAATCCCCTCCATTTTCCTCCTGCAGAGCTGAATGCCTGCAGGAGGGAGAGAAGGAGAAGTAGGCTTTCAGTGGCTGCAGGAAGAAAATGGAGAGAATCAGTTCCTCTATATGCTGCCCCTGCTATCCAGGTGTAAAGGGGAGCCACATGGGCCCCCTGGAGCTGGGTCACAATTGCGAACCTTGTAGTTAGGGGAACTGCTTGAAGCGATTTCCTGCATATGTTGGTGTCCAGGTGCGATAATCGCTGCATGTCCAGTTACATGCAAACAGCTGTGGGCACGACCAGCCTCTCATTGTTTTGTATGGCACTTCCTGCCCACAGTTATTCTCATTCACCCTGCAGGAAATCGCAGTCTGTCCCTAATTGCAAATTTGAATGGGGCTTTATATTGTTTAAACAGAGAAATTACCACAACAGAATTAATATTTTAAGAGCATTTACACCCAAAAATTGATATTTGGGTTATACGTGGTTGATGGCAAAGCACAGCCAGCCTGATTGCACAACGACATTGTCAGACAGACAATTCAGAAGCAAACGAAAGGACCACACTTGCCAGAGACTCGGTAACATTCTACTTACATTATGCTTTTCAAGATGCTCACTCACTGCCGAAAAACTGGCAATATGCTGCTCTATCACTGCTTCTTTACTAGCGATTCAGTTTACAGCAGAGCAACTTCCACTAGTCATAAAAGAAGTTTAATTTCAAGGATACTGCTCCAGGGAAAATGTTGCCACCAACAGCATTGCCCATTAGACATGACCATTTTGTGACTTCACATCAGCCACATGGCAGGAAGAAAGATACAATTCTAACAACTGGATTCTCCAAGTTGCTTGCTTCACATTATTCACAATGATGAAACCATTGTTTGGCTTGGTGATGCCCATAGCAGTTATAATCTGAGAATTGCTAGTAAGGTTATCTCATCGCTGCAATTACAGAGAGTCCTGGAGTCCAGTATACTGTTTATTTCCTGTACACCCCGACATGTACTGATTAACTGCCACTGAGGACCTGGTTGTGCTGTATGATTGGGGTGTCGGGTTTACAAGACTGGCTGAACAGAATTACAAATTTTCTGGCAATTAAACACATGCATTTCAACAGTGTATTTAAAAATGAGACTTGTGCTTTAGAGTTCTTGGTGAAGTCCTTCTATAAATCCGTCACACCGTTTTTAACATTATGTATGATTGCCCTTACTTCAGATCAGATAGGCTTGCATAAGTTCTCATTCATCTGTACTTATTAATCAATAGCTCTTTTTATAAAAGCCAGTTTAAGTTAGCTTTACGAGTCCTTTAAACCTGACAGTGACAGAGTTCATAAAGGCCTAGAGAAGCAAGACAAAGCAATACGCTAAGAGGACTGAGCAAGGCGGGGGTCTCAGAACAGTCGCTAGCATTGTGTGTGTGGCAGAGGCACCCTAGCTCCCTCCTTTCGTCCTTAGGGGATGGAGAAATACAATCCCTACAGCTCATTGTCCCCGGCACGGTTGGGCGTGCAAGTGACCGGAAGAATGTTGCCCTCCTGTGCTCATAAACGGATTCATTAGCACAAAGCGGCCTGCATTTTCTAATAGGTTCTTGGAGAATGACCCCCCTCAGCTCACTAGGCTGCTATTGTTCCCCCCCGGCCACTTCCTACTCCCTGGAGGAAGAATAGATGCAGCAAAGCCCCAGTCATATATTAGCCAGGGACTTTACAGGGTCATCGAGAGACTACACAACTACTTTAATCACCAGCAGAGGAGGGGAGGACGGGGCAAGAGGGCCACGGTGCTGACAAAGACGAGGCCAGAGGGAGGAGGGTGGGGGAAGAGTGCTGACAGCCAGCTCAGGAGGGTAGGCACTCTGCCTGGGTGGAAGAGGACAGACCTCAAGATTTACTACCGTTTTAACGGCCTTACCATTTAATACACGAGATGAGGACACGGTATAATTATCAGGAGAGGCAGGCCAGCGATTAACAGATTTGACCTCTGAAGTGGGATATACTTCATCTTCTCATGAATTATACTGACAGTGCAGTGGAAAAAAATAAAATGGATTGTGTGTATTAAAAGATATTTTCCAGGCCCAGTGTCTCGTATTGCTCAGAGAGGATTATTCGCCATTCTGAGCTTAGTTATGAAAATAAATAATTGCAAACCAGCTGGCAAGACAATGGTTTATGTCAAACATTTTTTCGCTCTTTAATTTACTGTATTAACATATCACCAACATATTCCGCAACGTATTCATTCACATCAGTCCCTGCACCAGAGGAGCTTGCACTCTTATGTCTCACCATAGTCACACAGCTCTGACATTTCAAAAGGTGCTATAGAGAGAACGCTAAAACTATTTGGGCAAGTTTCTGCACCAGAGGAGCTTACATTCTAATGTCCCATCACAGTCGCACACCATTATCTTTATACATTTATAAAGCTCTGACATATTCTACAATGCTGTATAGAGAACACTGAACCATTCACATCAGTCTTGACCAAAAGGAGCTTATACCCTGATGTCTACGTCTTTGAGGGCAATCAAACAGGAACGCCTACAGTATACAACTAAACTCAGTTGAATTATATAGATATGAATGAACCATTAAAAAGCCACTGCAAACCTATCCTGACAATGCTAGCTGTCTGGCTGTCATGGTAACCCAGTGGCTGCAACATTTTGAATCACTGCCCTGGAGACTGTATGCAGTTATGGACTTTTCTGGCCTACTTGCATGTTCCAAGTCAGGGACTAAAGTATTAAAGCCAGAGCGTAGCCTTACAGCCAGACAACCAGTACTTTCAGATGTAGGTCAGGGACTGTACCGCTCTCAGTTCTCTCAGGACAGGTTCCCTTTAAGGTTTAAAAGTTGGCAAGGCGAACACGTCCCTACTTTGTTGGTCCTTACCCTCAGCCTCCGCCACTCTAATCCTCACTGCAGAACAGAAAACAGGAGGGAGCACAGAATTGGACAGAAGGCCGGAGCTGCCTCGGTTAACCTTTCAAGTTAACCAGTAGGTGATTGGTTGCTAGGACGCTGGGTGGTCCTAGTAACCAATCACCAGCTTGCTAATATGAAGAGTTAACTTTGGCAGCTCCTTTATCCAGTACTGTGCTGCCTCCCATTCTCCTGTACACCAGTCCAGTTGTAGAGTACATCAGTGTGCTGAACACCAGTAGGAGAGTGCTACCTACACAATGGTGTGTGTTTGCCTGGGGGGGACACTACAGTGGAGGGAAAGATGTAAAGCGAGGCAGAGGACACTACTGTGTGCCTTGAGGGGCAGAAGACACTACTGTGTGCCTTGAGGGGCAGAAGACACTACTGTGTGCCTTGAGGGGCAGAAGACACTACTGTGTGCCTTGAGGGGCAGAAGACACTACTGTGTGCCTTGAGGGGCAGAAGACACTACTGTGTGCCTTGAGGGGCAGAAGACACTACTGTGTGCCTTGAGGGGCAGAAGACACTACTGTGTGCCTTGAGGGGCAGAAGACACTACTGTGTGCCTTGAGGGGCAGAAGACACTACTGTGTGCCTTGAGGGGCAGAAGACACTACTGTGTGCCTTGAGGGGCAGAAGACACTACTGTGTGCCTTGAGGGGCAGAAGACACTACTGTGTGCCTTGAGGGGCAGAAGACACTACTGTGTGCCTTGAGGGGCAGAAGACACTACTGTGTGCCTTGAGGGGCAGAAGACACTACTGTGTGCCTTGAGGGGCAGAAGACACTACTGTGTGCCTTGAGGGGCAGAAGACACTACTGTGTGCCTTGAGGGGCAGAAGACACTACTGTGTGCCTTGAGGGGCAGCAGACACTACTGTGTGCCTTGAGGGGCAGCAGACACTACTGTGTGCCTTGAGGGGCAGCAGACACTACTGTGTGCCTTGAGGGGCAGAAGACACTACTGTGTGCCTTGAGGGGCAGAAGACACTACTGTGTGCCTTGAGGGGCAGAAGGCACTACTGTGTGCCTTGAGGGGCAGAAGACACTACTGTGTGCCTTGAGGGGCAGAAGACACTACTGTGTGCCTTGAGGGGCAGAAGACACTACTGTGTGCCTTGAGGGGCAGAAGACACTACTGTGTGCCTTGAGGGGCAGAAGACACTACTGTGTGCCTTGAGGGGCAGAAGACACTACTGTGTGCCTTGAGGGGCAGAAGACACTACTATTTGGGGGGCAAAGGACACTGGGGGGGGGGGGGATACGTGCGTGTGTGTGTGCGCACACACACAGTACATTACTATAGCGGGGAAAATTATGTGAAGGCGGCAGAAGACACTATTGTGGGGGTAGGCAAAGGACATTACTGTGACATTAAGGGTGCCGCCCCCTCAGGGTTCTTCGATTTCCTCCATGTTGTCCAGGTGGGTCTCAACCTCTGAAAGGTTGCCTATTCCTGCTTTAAGGCAATTTATTCTTGTGAGTCACACATTGGTACCAGAACCTATAGCCAGGAGGGTAACACCACCATTCAAACCCTGCAGCATTGATCTTTTAAGGTTACTTCTCATACATTAACCTGCTCCTTGGTGAGGTCAATCCTGAGCTTTCCTCCTCCTGGGAGCAATTTAAAACACCTCCGTATGTAACTGCCAGTGCCTAATTCATGTTAGCTAATCAATGCTGGGGTGTAGGGAGCAGAGGTCTTGGAAACAGGGGAGACTTCACAGAAATCCTGCGGGTAGTATTGAAAAAAAAAAAAAAAAAAGGATTTTATTGTTTGAATGAATAGCTGGTAGGTTTTCGGATGGGCCTGGAGTTCTGCTATACTCTTCCAGTAAAGATTTTCAGCATCTAAAGGAAACCCACACAAACACAGGAAAGAATGCTATGCGGAGAGTGTCCTTGGTGGCAACTGAAACTAGGACTCGCAATGCACAAATCCCAACCCCACACAGACAAATCTGTTTACTTGTAGAATGAAGTTGTGGGTGATTCAGCCGGCTGGTATCTATCCAAAGCCGATCTCTCATTGGACTGACCCTTTCAGAATGAGCAGTGTAGAAAACGAAAGCTTTCATGGTTTTCATTACATTATAATTGAACAACAAACCTGGAACTGGTGAGGTGTTGCACGATGCACGTCAGCGGCACTGAAATAGTTAAATGATTTTGTAGGGCAGAGAGATGCGGCTCCGAAGGTGGGCTCATTAGTATTGGAAAGCAAGCTGTTGCCAGGCGATTTGACATTTCAGAAAAAAAACAGGAGATGCCTGAGCAACTGGCAGTGCCAAGCCAGAAGCAGAGAGACTGCCACAGCCATGCCGGATTAACTCCTTGCTGTTCTGTGGCTCACAAGCACAGAGGAGGAGAACAGTGAGATAGTACATACAGTATATCACAAAAGTGAGTACACCCCTCACATTTTTGCAAATATTTTATTATAGCTTTTGATGTGACAACACTGAAGAAATGACACTTTGCTACAATGTAAAGTAGTGAGTGTACAGCTTGTATAAACAGTGTAAATTTGCTGTCCCCTCAAAATAACTCAACACACAGCCATTATGTCTAAACCGCTGGAAACAAAAGTGAGTACACCCCTAAGTGAAAATGTCCAAATTGGGCCCAAAGTGTCCATATTTTGTGTGGCTACCATTATTTTTCAGCATTGCCTTAACCCTCTTGGGCATGAAATTCACCAGAGCTTCACAGGTTGCCATTGGAGTCCTCTTCCACTCCTCCATGACAACATGACGGAGCTGGTGGATGTTAGAGACTTTGCGCTCCTCCACCTTCCGTTTGAAAATGCCCCACAGATGCTCAATAGTGTTTAGGTCTGGAGACATGCTTGGCCAGTCCATAACCTTTACCCTCAGCTTCTTTAGCAAGGCAGTGGTCATCTTGGAGGTGTGTTTGGGGTCATAATGTTGGAATACTGCCCTGCGACCCAGTCTCCGAAGGGAGGGGATCATGCTCTGCTTCAGTATGTCACAGTACATGTTGGCATTCATGGTTCCCTTAATGAACTGTAACTCCCCAGTGGCGGTAGGACTCATGCAGCTCCAGACCATGACACTCCCACCACCATGCATGACTGTAGGCAAGACACATGTGTCTTTATACTCCTCATCTGGCTGCCACCACACACACTTGAAACCATCTAAGCCAAATAAGTTCATCTTGGTCTTGAATCCGACCACAGGACATGGTTCCACTAATCCATGTCCTTAGTCTGCTTGTCTTCAGCAAACTGTTTGCAGGCTTTCTTGTGCATCATCTTTAGAAGAGGCTTCCTTCTGGGATGACAACCATGCAGATCAATTTGATGCAGTGTGCGGCATATGGTCTGAGCACTGACAGGCTGACCCCCCACCCCTTCAACCTCTGCGGCAATCCTGGTAGCAGTCATATGTCTATTTCCCAAAGACAACCTCTGGATATACGCTGGGAACGTGCACTGAACTTCTTTGGTCGACCATGGTGAGGCCTGTTCTGAGTGGAACCTGTCCTGTTAAACCGATGTATGGTCTTGGCCACCGTGCTGCAGCTCCGTTTCAGGGTCTTGGCAATCTTCTTATAGCCTCTTAATGTAGAGCAACAATTCTTTTTTTCAGATCCTCAGAGAGTTCTTTGCCATGAAGTGCCATGTTGAACCTCCAGTGACCAGTATAAGAGTAACAACACCAAATGTAACACACTTGCTCCCTATTCACACCTGGGACCTTGTAACACTAATGAGTCACATGACACCGGGGAGGAAAAATGGCTAATTGGCCCCAATTTGGACATTTTCACTTAAAGGTGTACTCACTTTTGTTGCCAGCGGTTTAGACATTAAAGAGGAAGTAAACCCTCTTAAAAAAAACGAAAAAAAAAAAAACCTGCAAGACAAAGGCATAATTAGCTAGTATGCATAGCATACTAACTAATTATGTATCACTTACCTGAGATCGAAGCCCCGGCATCGGTCCTCTTCTCCCCCGCCGACATCTTCTCCCGGAGTGACTTCCGGGTATCGCGGCTCCGGCGCTGTGATTTACCAGAGCCGCGATGCCGTCACGCGCATGCGCACGAGAGCGGCATAGTACAACTGAAGCATCGGCATATAGCGCCGTTGTTTCAGTTGTCGCAAGTGCGCATGTGCCGCATGACGTCGGCACATGCAAATACAGGTATATCTCCTAAACCGTGCAGGTTTAGGAGATATCCTTGTTAGCTACAGGTAAGCCTTAATATAGGCTTACCTGGTAAGCTAAAGTTGTAAAAGAGGGTTTACTTCCTCTTTAATGGCTGTGTGTTGAGTTATTTTGAGGGGACAGCAAATTTACACTGTTATACAAGCTGTACACTCACTACTTTACATTGTAGCAAAGTGTCATTTCTTCATTGCTGTCACATAAAATGATATAATAAAATATTTACAAAAATGTGAGGGGTGTACTCACTTTTGTGAGATACTGTACATGCACACACACAAAGCAATCTCTAGATTTTGTAAAGAGAAAGAATAGTGTATTTTCAGTGAGCACCAGATTTACAGCTATTACTGCAATGTATTGTTTATGTTGAATGTAGTTTTTGACATGATTTTAGCATTTTCGCATGCTTGCTCTTCCAGGTTTTTTTATCTTATTAAATATAGCAATGTGTGAATTAGCCAAAACAAAAACACAATATTCACCTCTTTTCTTAACAGTGAATGAGATAAGATGAAACCTGCCACATGGGGAGTGCATGGTTTTTAACGAGTTGTGGTAAAGTAAAACCACTGTGTACTACTACTACTAAAACAAGAAGCATACATATATAGTTACTATAGATAAAAATAAAGGCTCTTAACAAGAAGCACTCAATAGCCACCAGCATTAGACGATTAAAATAGATAATGGTATACTTTAGAGCTAGCCGTTGTCACTAGAGGGTATCTGTAAATTAAGGCAAAATCAGATGGTCACACTGGGGGGCATGCTACAGATGTCTCCAGCATGGCTCATCTGGGGAAAACTCTAGTAGACAAGGTTTTCTGACTTTTCCAATTGATACATTTCAATGGTTGCCTCAAACATTGGATCAAGGTAGCCATAAATGACTGCATGACAACACGATCCATCATTATCCACCTGTTCGCCTTATTTGTACTAGTCTAGGGTAACAGGGTAACACCCCCCTGTATGCGGCACAGGTGTAAGTGACATCAGAGGAATACATTAAAGTTCAACAGCTGTATGTCTTGGTATACACAACACATGACAAATCTGAAATAATCATTCCATAACTGAAACCTAATAGACAGAACAAGTCAAACCAACGGAAATGACAGACAAAACAAATGCATTCGTTGAAAAATAGCATCAAAAATTGAAAATAAAAAGATAAATGTGAAAAGAATGAAGAATAAAACAATAAGAATGAAAATAAAAAATATACCAAAATAAATGCACCAAAATAATACCAAGCATCCAAAATAAGGGATACGGGTATAGTGTAACAATAAACATAAGAAATAAATCCATAATTAAATATAGCATGTCATATGTTATTGATGGAAATTATAACAAAAAATAATAAAACGATGTCTCTACCATACTGAACCCTATTGTAAATTCTGCAGGGATCATGTAGAGACCAAGTGCCAAAAAACTCAGGTCAGAGATCTCGGACCACATCTAGGTGTCGGAGGGAGCCACACTGGACTAAATCTCCTACTCTCAGCTCCTTACCTGTATAGAAGACACCTGTGAGCCAGAAATCTTGCTGGTTGATTTAACGCATTAAAATGCCAATCAATTTATAACTTTTTTTGAAATGCGTTTTTCTGGATATTTGTTGTTATTCTGTCTCTCACTGTTAAAGAAATGATCAGTCTATAATTTTAATGGTAGGTTAAGTTCATCATGGGCAAAATCAGCATTGGATCAAATATCTTTTTACCCTCACTGTATATGTTATATATAATATGTCCCACAATATAGAATCTATCTATATCTATATATATTATATATCCCACAATATAGAATCTATATCTATATACACACACACACACCATTTTTTTTTATTTTCCTTTTGGCAGCCAGGTGGTGATAATGAGGTGGTTAATACTTTGAATTACTAACCTAGATCAAGTGGCAGATGGCTTCTGACTTTACTTGTCCTTTTCTGATAAACATAATTGTTTTGTGTCTGCACCACAATGTACTGAGTCCATGTCGGCATAACAGCCAGGCAACTAGCATTCTGAGAGGCGGGTCAGTAATGGTAGACACATTAAAAGATGGCTAGATCTCATTTTAAATCAAAATATAGCGAGCAGTGCCCCAAAACCAAAAAGTGCCAGCTAAAGTCCAGGTCCAGAAGAAAGAAGTCATGCCAAGCTCATATACTGAAGGACAAGAAGGGACCAAGGCCCAGAAGGGAACGAGAAGGATTACATAGAGCCAAAGCAATGCAGAATCGCAAACAAGTTAAGTCTTACTAAGTAAAGCAAACCAAACATCAAACATAGAACTAAAAGTGTTATGAAGAGCAGAGAAAGAGCAAGGACAGGCCTAAACCCCCCCAGCACTGGCCAAGCCCCACTATCAGTATAAAGTAAGCAGCACACTCAGCAGAGCGAGCCTTGAGGGGGCTTTATCGCACAGCTGTGTATGCAGACCCTCCCCGGTCACACACTGAGCACATCCAGAGGATCAGGCTTCTTTAAACAGGATTTGAGCCCCTCCTAATAGGATTAGGAGTGTGGAGCTGGCTGATAATCCAGACCTCGCCACAACACAGGCAAATAAAAATAGGTGGATGGCATGAAAGGCACCGAGCGCTATCTCTGCTCTGCACTCACAAAGACACTGCGTTCCGTCATACAAGCCAAGGGAGAGGCCAACACAATTATACTGCAAACCAGTCTGATACGCCATTTTCCCTTGTGATGCTGAAGGACAGTGCGCACCTCAGTCAGGGGGTAAAAAACACAATATTGGCCATGGTGGGAGAACCATAAATGTTTATGGAGACAGAAAGCTGATCACCATCTTCTGTAGACATCCAATTACTCAGTAATTATTTTGTTACTACCAACTTCCTGCCAACTGTTCCATCCTGTTCCATATACTACACTCACAAAAACAGCTTACAGGAAAGCTGCGCCGATAGAAATATTCACCACTTATGAAAGTCCCAGTGTTAATGATCCACTGGCTTCAGTCATTTCTGAGCTTAAGTCAGGGACTTTACTCAGGAACTGGCCTTTACAACCACTTTAAAAAAAAAAAAAAACGAAGTGTTTAATATCACTTGAGTTATGCTCCAGGTGCAATCCAGCATGTACTCCGCCAATGAGACCCAGGTACAAGGTGCCTGAGCCTTTCTACTGGAATGTCGCAAGAAAAATGCACAAAGCAGGATGCAAAAAGTGTCGTTATTCAAAAGCCAGCAGAACACGAGGTGGCATTTCCAAAGCCATGGTCTTTACCGTGAACAGTTTCTGCTGGCAATCCAATAAACACACCATTTTTATTGAATCCTGGATTGTGTGGTGTTCCTCAAATCGCATGTCCAGGCAGCAACGATTTTAGTACATCTCAGGAATACCAGCATGTTTTCACGTTTTATTCCCATAAATAGGTACAAAACAACATCTGTTGATGTTCCAGATATATAGTATACTCCTACCTTCCTCTTTGACGTGACAACACAGCTCTGAATTCCTTTACACATGTTGTCAGCCTTGCCTACTCATGTATTACAAAAAAAAAAAAGAACAGAACCCCCCCCCCCCCCCACAGGTTTGTTCATTTTGTCCATGGCTACATCTCAGAGCTGGATTAAAGCTGGGTTAACACGTGTGTGATCAAACACATTGCATGTGATGTGCAGATCTAAATATATGGCTGAAATCGCATTGCATCAAAATGGTGCAGGACCCTTTTTTTGGGTGTTCACACCTATGCAATCTGATTCCTGCACCATTTGACAGTTTGCACTGCGATCCGATCTGGGGTGTCGTTAACTTTGCATTGACACCCACAGCGGTTCACAGATGTCAGTCTGATCCGCCAGCAGGTGACATGCAATGCAGGAACCCGCACTGCAATCACGCTGGTTCCTGCATCGCATATATGTGAACCGGTGTTCTATCGAATAGTGCCCGCCGACGAAAAGTGCCCACGCATGCGCAGTACGGAAGGGCACTTCAGTTGATTTCCCGATCAGCTGGCGTGACGTCACCATAGCACATGCGCACATCGTAGGAGGCATTTTTCGACAGGAGATACCATTTGACAGGCATAATTGAAAGCTATGCAAACAGCGGAGGGAGACCGTAGTTGTCATAAAGAACCTCGCTGTTGCGCGGTGGGTTTACAGTGTTCTCAAGGTCAGGTTTTGTCTGTGTTGCAACCCGCCCTTAGACACAGGCAGAACCCGCCGTTCAACACACCAAACCCGCCCTGCAACACAGGCAAAACCCGACCATGAGCACACCTGTAAACCCACCCCGCAACAGCGAGGCATAAACTGACAACTTCGGTCTCCCACCGCTGTTTGCAGAGCTTTCAATTATGCCTGTCAAATGGTATCGCCCGTCGAAAAATGCCTCCTACGATGTGCGCATGTGCTATGGTGACGTCACGCCAGCTGATCAGGAAATCAGCTGGAGAGCTCTTCCGTACTGCGCATGTGCGGGCACATTTCGGCGGAGGGCACTATTTGATAGAACACCAGGACTAACTACTATCCAGGTTTTTAGTAATGCACTATGCTGCTTCCTTTTACTACATAGTGAACTTTTTTTTTACTTGTATTACGCAGATTATTTCTCTCTGCTTTAGGTTTATGACACTTTTGATGTACTTGCTCCATTGACTATTGGTTTGATTAGTTTTCTTTGTAAAACTTGAAAACAATTCAATAAAAATAACATTTTATAATATATATATATATATATATATATATATATATATATATATATATACATACATACGCGTGTTCAGCTTTTCAAGTGTGCATTAATAACAGTGAAAAATGACCAGAGAAAAAGGTTTTGGAAAAAACACTTATAAAAACGTAAACGCCCATAAACTCCCATAAGCTCTTGTGCATTATGAGCGTTTTTTTATGCTGCTTTTTCTGCCAGAGGTACTGGCATTTTTTCAGCTGCCTAGTGTGCATGGACCCTAAAAAGAAAGTGTGTTACTTGAAGAAACGGCTTCCCGAGCTGCCCTGTAGTACAGAAAGGATCTCAGCAGCTGTAGTTTTTCTTCACACTCCCCCCTCCTACCTACTTGGTCTGTTTCCATGATCCCAATGTACCCCTTTACAATCCCTTAGGCATTAAAGTATAACTAAAAGCAAAACTTATTTTGGCGGTGGATTGAAACCCATGTCAGATTTTAATTCTGTCTGTACTCACATTTAAGGAGATCCGCCCTCTATATTTGTCCCAATTACCATCATTGAAAGTAAAAGAAAATCCCAAATTTTGGGTTGTCTCCAGAAAAGCAATAGAAGGGAAATCTTCCTATGGGGACAGTAGTTGTTCCCCAAGGAATTCCCTTAGTTTGCAGGGATTTCCTTTCACTTCCTGTTTGGCTATGGGACAGGAAGTGAAGGGAAATCTCCACAATGGGACACAGATGGTGAAAAAAAAATAAAAAATCTGATAAGGGTTATAACCCTCCCTTGCTCTGCTCTATCCAAAATAAAAAAAGTTTTCCTATAATTCTACTTTAACTCAGCTAAGCTATAAACAGACACCATGCCAGGGCTTTCTCCTACTCCTTACTAACTCCCCAATATATTTTGGCTGTTCATTCCACCTTAAAGTGGTTGTAAACCCTTTACAACCACTTTTTGCTACAGGTAAGCCTATAATAAGGCTTACCTGTAGCTACAGCTGCACGGTTTAGGAGATATCCCCTGTATTTGCATGTGCCAATGTCATCAGCACATGTGCACTGACAGTACGTGCCGTTGCTTCAGTTAGAATGTGCTGTTACCGGCGGCTCCTGCGCACATGCTAAGTAATTCATAATGAGCTAGTATGCTATGCAAACTAACTCATTATGCCTTTGTCTTGCAGGTTTTATTTATTTTTTGTTGTTTTTTTGGGGGGGTTACAACCACTTTAAAGCGGATGTAAACCCACTCTCATCCTTTTTAAACTACTGCAATATTGGTTATCTAGAAGGATATACATGCCTCCTGCATGTATACTTATCTGTCAAATGTCTCCCCTCTGTCTGCTACGAGACCCGAAAAACTGCAGATTTTGTGGGTCGGTCTGTTTTCCAGGGCTCAGTGGGTGGAGTCAGTAGACTCCCCGCCCACCTTTACACTCCCTTTATCAACATGCATTTTCTCCTGTGTATTTCTTACACTGAACTTCTGCCATGATAACCAACATCCAGTCAAAACACAGAAAAGTCCCCACATGACTTCAGCATGCCAAATCATGCTGAGGTGTGGAACAGCCAATCCTTGCAGAGCTGCTGAAGAAAGGAGTGGGGGTGGGAATTAAAAAATAATGCATGTCTTAGGCTAGTGCACGAGATATGTAAATCACCTGTCAATCACATCAAGGGGGAAGAATGAACAAAGTTTTATTTCACTGAAAAAATATATGAGGATTGCTCAGAGCTGGATTAACTTGTTGTGGCAAGACTGGGCACAGCTGATCTGAAATCCCATACTCTATATTGGGCCAGACAAAAAAAAAAAAAAAAAAAACACTTTAAAGCTTTGTTAAAAAAAATAAAAAAAAATAAAACACAAGTTTTTACTTACCTGCTCTGTGCAGTGGTTTTGCTCAGAGCAGCCCCGATCCTCTTCTTCTCGGGTCGGGTAATGGAAATGAGGTACAACGAGAATGTAAAATGATCAAAAATTTCTTGTAAACATAAAATAAGCATGGACTTAAAATATGGTTATGAACACATTCACATTCTGTGTTAAATCTATAGAGCCAAGTGGGCACTTTGTTTTGCATAGAGGACCACCATTTATCTTAAATTATATCCGAATTGTTTTATGTGACCATTTTAGATACAGGGAGCTTAGCAGGGCTCTTCCTAAAGCTACGTTAACCCAGCAGTCCCTTGCAGACAGCAGCTCTAGAGACCTCAATCATTTTAGCAGCTGTCCCCCTTGTAAAAAGCATTCTTTTGGAAAGGAGACTTGGCCCCGCACAGACAGCCTGAGTGCCTTGTAAAAAGACATCAAACGATGGGCACCGCTCCACCTCTCCAGGACCCGAGTGACACAAGAGGAGACAGTGAGGGGGCTGACAAGCCCTTGATGGAATGGAGCAGAGCCTCCGAGCCTGGCCTGGCACGCAGAGCAGGTGCAACCACAGGGCCCAGCCAATACCCTCATTTCCACCACTGGGAGAATGCCTGGCATCGCCAGAGGTACAGTGCAAGGACTGGAGCCAAGCTAATGATGGGGGCTGCAAATCAGTGGGTGGGGTATTGTTGGCGTGTTTTGGGCAAACACAAAGAAAAAAAAAACAAAAGATTTGGTTGGGGGGGATATGTGTTCATACAGTATTTAGGAGGGGACTGAAGAAGATAACAAGCTCTCACAGACTATTTAGTAGCTAATGCAATTGTATTTTGCGGCGAAAACAAGAGGCCTAAGCTGGCAAATCTGCAAGAAGGACTTATTTCTGGGAATACTTGAGGGCCAATTTGTCAGCCAATGTCCTGCCCTATTTACATTAAATGGCAAAGAAACCGTATTCTATAAGTTAGTATTGTCATTTTTATCTATTATTATTATCTTTTAACCACTTGCTTACTGGGCTCTTAAACCCCCCTCCTATTCAGACTAATTTTCAGCTTTCAGCGCTGATGCACTTCGAATGACAATTGCGCGATCATGCAACACTGTACCCAAATGCGATTTTTATTTTTTGTTAAAAAATATAAAAAAAGACAGAACAAAAAAATATATATATATTTTTTTTTATTTTGTTATAAAATAAAAAATTAAAAAAAAACGGGTAATTTTTGTCCGTCATTGATGTACGCTGATGAGGCGGCAGTGATGGGCACTGATCGGTTACACTGATAGGCAGTACTTCTAGGTGGCACCACTGGTGGGAATAGATAGGTGGCACTTGTGGGCATAGATTGGTGGCACTTGTGGGCACTTTCAGGTTGTAATTATGAGACATAATTGCTTCTTCCGTTTCGGGACCGGCGTCCCTTTAAGATGAGCCGGTGATCGGCTTTTTTTTTTTTTCTTCTCCGCTGTCAGTGTGAGGAGAAAAAAAAAAAAGCGATCAAATAGCTTTTGTTTTGATCATGTGATCAGCTGTCATTGGCTGACAGCTGATCACATGATAAGGGGCCGGGACCGGCCCCTTACTCAGATCGGTGATCACCCGAGTCTCGGTGACTCAGTGATCACAGCGTGCGCAGGGAGCGTGCACAGAGGAGGCCGTCATATGACGGCCTCCCAGGAATTCACATCCGTGCTGTGGCTGTCATTCGGCCATAGCGCACATGTCACATGGTTAATCAATGATGCATCCTCTGTACCATTTATTTTATATTATATGGAATATAACAGAAGGTGCTAGAACATGCAAAGGTGGGCTGAAATACCCAACTGTCCCAGGACAGGAACAGTCAGGAATTGTGGCAGGAGATCTCACTGTCGGGGGCCTCAACTACACCCAAAATATCCCTTTTAGAGGTGGACCAACCTTTTAAGCAATTTGCATTATGATATACACTCACTGGCCACTTTATTAGGTACACCTTGCCAGTACCGGGTTGGACCCCCTTTTTCCTTCAGAACTGCCTTAATTCTTCTTGGCATAGATTCAACAAGGTGTTGGAATTCCTCAGAGATTTTGGTCAATGACCTCTTTGTCATGTTCAAGAAACCAGTGGTGAGATGATTTGAGCTTTGTGACATGGTGCATTATACTGCTGGAAGGAGCCATCAGAAGATGGGTACACTGTAGTCATAAAGGGATTGACATGGTCAGCAACAATACTCAGGTAGACCGTGGCATTTAAACGATCCTCAATTGGTACTAAGGGGCCCAAAGCGTGTCAAGAATATACACCACCAGCCTGAACCGTTGATACAAGGCAGGATGGATCCATGCTTTCATGTTTATGCCAAATTCTAAACCCTACCATCTGAATTTTGCAGCTGAAATCGAGACTCATCAGACCAGGCAACGTTTTTCCAATGTTCTTTTGGTGAGCCTGTGCGAACTGTAGCCTCAGTTTCCTGTTCTTAGCTGACAGAAGTAACACCCGGTGTGGTCTTCTGCTGCTGTAGCCCATATGCTTCAAGGGTCGATGTGCTCTCAGAGATGGTATTCTGCATACCTTGGTTGTAACGAGTGGTTTATTTGAGTTACTGTTGCCTATTATCTCAAACCAGTCTGCCCATTCTCCTTGGACCTCTTGCATCAACAATTTTTATCTACACGACTGCCGCTCACTTGATATTTTCTTTTTGTTGGACCATTCTCTGTGAACCCTAGAGATGATTGTGTGTGAAAATCCCAATAGATCAGCAGTTTTTCAAATACTCAGACCAGGCCAACTGGCACCAACAGCCATGCTACGCTCACCTAAATCCCCCTTCTTCCCCATTCTGATGCTCGGTTTGAACTTCAGCAAGTCGTCTTTCACCATGTCTAGATGCCTAAATGCATTGGGTTGCTGCCATATGATTGGCTGATTAGAAATCTATGTTACCAAGCAATTGAACAGGTGTACCTAATAAAGTGACCGGTGTATATCTAAAATAAGATTGCAAAAAGGCTTTAGGCCCCTTTCACACGGGACGGATCCGTATTGATCCTCCCCGTGAAGATCCGCTGCTCAGCGGGGATCACTCAGCTGATGGGGGATCGAATGAACACGGACCGTCTGTCCACATCCGTCTGTCCGGATGGAAAAATAGGAGAATCGGACAATAGCGAAGGCGGACGATAGCGGGTGTCAGCGGATGCTCATGCGCTGACACCCGCTATCCCATAGGGATACATGTATGTCCGTTTTTCATCCAAAAACGGATGGATGAAAAAACGGACATACGGTCCGCATGTGTGAAAGGGGCCTTAGACGACTTCTTTTCTATATTTCCCGAACAAATTCTGCACTTTGGTACTGAGCTGGCTTTGTCGGCAATATATAAACATTAGTAACCCACAATGCTTGGCAAAGATCTGCCCACATACAAAAGAAGGCTGGTAGAGCTTCATGTGCCAAGCTGTTTCTTACTCCAGTCTGGTCCAGCAGAGAACAACTATTGGCAAATGGCCATGGTAAGCACCAACTCTATTTAAAATGGCCTCATAACATAACACCAGATCAACTTTTACAACCTATTAAAGTAAAAAAAAAAAAAAAAAAAATACTGGTGAATTTATTAGTTCTCTCATTGCTAGGAAAGAGAGCCACATACATGTTTCTAGTGTTCACATAAATAACAGTAACACATTTTCTGCAATGCTGGTTAAATGAACAACATGGGTTCCACCTAAACATAATGGTGCCTGTAGGACGCCGGTGGGGGCATTAGACAGAAAGCTCCTGTGGGCCTCTGGAGTGATATCAGATTTATTCTCTATAACTGATGTTGAATGTGTCAGTTCTAAATACCGTATATTTTATAAAGATATTGGTCAGCTGGACAAAACGGCTCCCCCCCCACCATCTTGCAGAGCCTGCTGGGACTTGTAGTTCCATAACAGCTGCCGAGTGTCAGGATCTCAAAGCGATTTAACAGACTAGTTAACGGGGTATGGAGGGAGGGGTATAAAGGAATGAATGGCTAACATTCCACACCAACAGACTAGTTAACGAGGGCTATAAATGGGGGAAGGGAGATTCCAGACTGAGGTATGTATGGAGATTACTTTTACAGAGCTATGGAACAGGTTGGAGCCATTGTAAACAATTGAGTTAAAAAAAAAAAAAAAAAAAAAGCATTTAACCAGAAGTAATTTCTCTACTCGGTAGGAGGAAAAAAAATAAAAACAAACAATGAATACAGAAGGCTGCATCTGATCAATGGCTCAAGTGTCAAGGAGCCCCTTTAAATATTCCTATGCAGAAGCACAATTGTGTGTTCAAACTTACATTAGATTATAAACTGTATTGTCTCCTTTTTATACTATAAAGCGCTGTGTAAACTGTTGGCGCTATATAAATCCTGTATAATAATAATAAAAATAATAATCTGAAAAAAAAAAAAACACGTTCTATTGTGTCATTACTGTATATACTCGAGTATAAGCCAACCCGAATATAAGCCGAGGCACCTAATTTTACCACAAAAAAAATGGGAAAACTTATTGACTCAAGTATAAGCCTAGGGTAACAAATGCGCAGCTACTGTAAGTGGAAAAGAGGGTGAACAATGCCCATTTGCAGCCTCACTGTGCCCATTTGCAGCCATAGGTCCCCCGAACTTCAAACTTGGTAATTAAGGGTTCCTAGATGTCCCCTAGCTGCAGTCAAAATTTGGGGTCTCTGGACCCAAAGGGTCCCGAAATGATATTGCTGCAGATGGACACAGTTGACCGAATTTGGGGCCCCATATCTTGGTGTGCAAATCCAGTGGAACTATCACTACAACATATCCAAGATGGGGTTCCTAGCACCAACTGGCCCCGAGATACGGGGCCCCAAAGTCGGTTTGGAAAATGTAATTCTCTGCTGCAGAAAACTGCTTGACTCGAGTATAAGCCGAGGGGGGCACTTTCAGCACAAAAAAATGTACTGAAAAACTCGGCTTATACTCGAGTATATACAGTAAGTACAAGCCAAAATCAAAATTCAGGATGCACTTTGCCAAAACCAAAATTTACGTTTTAATAATAAAAAAAAAACAAAAACAATATTAGTTTCATAAATAATTGTATTATATATGACTTTTTAGTTAATATCATGAACTTAAATGAATATAAATTGTTGGCCATTATCGGCACCGTTTGAAGCGGTGTTAAAAATCCTGCTTGCTGCATTTTTGGTGCATATTTAGCAAACCAAAAAACACTCCTATGCATTGAAAACACAGCAAGAACACATCAAAAATGCACCCGTGTTGTGTTTTGATGCAACTTTTGATTCACACGACTTATGAAAAACACACCATAAGCAAGATAAAATCACGGCAAAAATCAGAGTCGTTTTCTGCAGCCATTATTGGCACTTTTTTTTCCTTTAGGGAAAACGCTTAAAACCCTATTGGAGGCCGAAGTTTCGGCACATCGCTAGAAATCATACAATCAGGGTGGGTCAAAAAAGTTCCTTCATGCTGGAAATTAGCTTTGAAGCATATGCTTGTCAATCTTGTTGAGGCCTGCCAGTTTTTTTTTTGTGCACGACTTAGGCCCCTTGCGCACAGGGTTCATAATTTACTGATGTTTAGTCAGGAACTTGTGACGCCCATGTGCAATTGGCTAAAAACTGTGTGTAAAGTCCTGTGTAATGGTGAGTATAGGCGAGTAAAGGTGTGTAAAAATAAAAGTAGCCTTGCTCGATTCTGCAGTATTGCTATGTTTGATGGGTGTGATTGACAGCTGCAGACACATATATATTAAAGCTGGACATTGACAGTTCACTTCCTCTTGTGGAGCTCACTGATGAGAAGAACAAGAAGCAGTACATGGGCAGGTTAGTACGGTATTCCTTCTTCTCACAAGCATTGGCGGCTGGTGCTCAGTATTTGGGGGGGGCGATAGACTACTCCCCTCACCCACACCACCGCCACCACCAACCAAAGTTGCAACACTCCCACCATGCCTCTCCTTCCCTCTCTCGGCCTGCCGCCTTCTATACATAGAAATCCCCATAGACATGCCCCCCCCCCCCCCCCCCCATTAGTGCGATGTGTGCTCCGTTCACAGCCACTCCTACCTCCACCTAGTCCCAGCAAACCCCGTCTTTCTTGCTCTGCTCATAGCTGTCCTCGTCTCCCCCCGGTCTGCTCTAAGACTCCTGGCCAATCGGGTCTCAGGAGCTGCTTCATGATTGACCGGGAGGAGAAACAGGAAGACAATAGCAAATTTGAATTTACTATTGTCACACAAAGGTTTAACTGGTTGCACAGAGATTTTAAAACCAAGCTTCCTACTTATCCATTCCATTTGCAGTAATCACTCATCATCCAATGCCTAGGACAGTCCCTGAATACCCAAATCCTCACCTTCGTGTGGAACTGAAGTGGGATCTAGCCATTTATGGTCACCCCAATAGATCTGGTGATAGACCAGAGCTGATCATATGAGGGATGCTTCTTTGTTCCAACAAGTAATTTTAGATCCAATTAGATTTAACACGTGCTTAGGAAGATCACCGCTTTCAGTACAAATCCTTTTTCATTGGTTACGATTCGTGACATGTATACAATTACCATGAACGGAATGTTTGGTGATGGTCTACTAGAACGGCTGTGTTACTTAAAGCGGTGTTCCGGCCGAAATTATACTTTTTAAATAAAAATACCCCTATAATACACAAGCTTAATGTATTCTAGTAAAGTTAGTCTGTAAACTAAGGTCTGTTTTGTTAGCTTTTAGCAGTAGTTTGTTATTTTATAAACTTGCAGCAGGCCGTGGTCATCTTAAGTGTGGGCATCTGAAGCCAGACTGTATTTCTTCCTGGATCTCATCCTTGCAGATCTCGTACATACTCAGTGCAGCATAAGCAGTGTAATATACGATCCCTGGGATAGACGTGCAGGTCGTCGAGTGAGGGCAAGATGGCCCCCACTCGACTATGCCCTTGGAGGACTGGAGCAACTTAAAGGTCAAACGTCACTTAAAAGTAATTATGAAAAAAATAAAAATGGGCCCTTTAAGTGTAAATTAGAGAGCTGAGGTCTCACATTAAAGAGGCCCTGTCCTGCTTATTTCTATTACAAGGGATGTTTACATTCTTTGTAATAGGAATTAAAAGTTATCAAAAAATAAATACATTTTTAAGGCACAGTGTAAAAATAAAAAATAAAAGTAAAATAAGAAAAAAAAAAAATTGAAAGCACCCCGTCGCTCCCAGCTTGCACGTAGAAGGGAACGCATACGCAAGTCGTGCCCACATATGTAAACAGTGTTGAAACCCCACGTGAGATATCACCGCGATCGTTAGAGCAAGAGCAATAAGTCTAGCCCAAGATCTCCTCAGTAACTTAAAAATGGTAAGAAATTTTTCAACGTCGCCTATGGAGATACAAAAGTTTGACGCCAATCCACGAGCAGGCGCAATTTTGAAGTAGACATATAAGGCATCAATTTATCTTTCACATTATAGAAAAAAATTGGACCAACTTTACCGGTTTCTTTTTTTTTAATTTTATTTAAAAAAAAGTGTATTTTTCACAAAGAAATTGCGTTTGTAAGACTGCTGCGCAAATATGGTGTGACAAAGTATTGCAACATTCTCCATTTTATTCTCTAGGGTCTCTGCTAAAAAAATATATATAATGTTTGGGGGTTCTAGGTCATTTTCCAGCAGAAAATACTGATTTCAACGCAACAACAAGTGTCAGAAATAGGCTTGGCCCAGAAGTGGTTAAGCCCTTCAGACGGTTTGAATCTCGGCCGGTTCAGCAGGGATGGCCGAGATTCGAACCATGTATGGGCAGGCTGATTGATGGATCGACTTAGATACAACAAGCATGTCGGATTTTTAGGAAACGATTGCCAGCGACTATGGCCACTAGCAATGAACACTGTTCTCCCGGCAGACACAGCTCCCTGCACAGCGAAAGAAAACAAGTATAATGTATCCGGTCTCTTTGGATTCCACCAATATCAACTACAATGCAATTAAGTCTTTAGAAATTAGGCTTTGTATGAAGCTCCAACATGTATTAGAGGCCAGAAGCAGCTGGAGTGATGAATGTGTGCACACAGAGGGTCAGTACACAGCTGCGGGAATGATGGCTGTGTCTGCCCATCGTCTCCGTTCTCTCCCCCCCTCCTCTCCCAGCTGGATGGATTTAGCAGGAGTCATTTCCCAGGTGAGGAATGAGATTCTCCAGACCAAAGGCAGTAACATCCCACACCATAAAGCTCCACTGAGAGCATCAATGTCCTGACAGCTGCCTTAGCAGTCATGGCTTAAAGCATCAGTCCACCGAAGAGAACAGATATGGGTGTATAACTGGTGGATTGAGTCAACCACAGGGTTCTTAGGTGTCTTGTGGACTCCAGCAGAGAGATGATCCCAGACAATCACTACAAAAGCCAGAAACACTGCTGCTTTTCAGTTGTTTTAGCATCCAAAAAAATGACCAACCCGAACGCAAAGGGAAAGGGTCAGATTATAATGGCCAAAGCAGCTGGGCAGAGCCGAAAACACAGAGACCCAACACAGAGACCCAACACAGAGACCCAACACAGAGACCCAACACAGAGACCCAACACAGAGACCCAACACAGAGACCCAACACAGAGACCCAACACAGAGACCCAACACAGAGACCCAACACAGAGACCCAACACAGTGACCCAACACAGTGACCCAACACAGTGACCCAACACAGTGACCCAACACAGTGACCCAACACAGTGACCCAACACAGTGACCCAACACAGTGACCCAACACAGTGACCCAACACAGAGACCCAACACAGAGACCCAACACAGAGACCCAACACAGAGACCCAACACAGAGACCCAACACAGAGACCCAACACAGAGACCCAACACAGAGACCCAACACAGAGACCCAACACAGAGACCCAACACAGAGACCCAACACAGTGACCCAACACAGTGACCCAACACAGTGACCCAACACAGAGACCCAACACAGAGACCCAACACAGAGACCCAACACAGTGACCCAACACAGTGACCCAACACAGTGACCCAACACAGTGACCCAACACAGTGACCCAACACAGTGACCCAACACAGTGACCCAGCCACTAGTTCATAAGCAGGCACGTGAATCATCATTCCAGAATCCACCAATATCTAGATTGGATTTGTTTTTTTTAGCTGCCAAAAAAAACACGCTAATCCTCATCTCTTCCAACAGCAAAGCTGCATAAATGTTGTAGGTTTCTATTGTATATTTATGTACAGGAATCCAAGCTTGTTCTAAAACTACCTAGTTTTTTTTTCCTGGTTCAGAATTGCTTAGTTAAGAGCTACGGAGGAGACGTAGTAGCACACAGGTTATAATTTATTTTAATTCTTCCACATGCGCCTGATTGTTAGAGGCATGAGGCCTGCATAAGGATAAGTTCTCAGTTTTTTTGTTTTTCAGAACAAAAAGGGTTTTTCTTCTGAAATCATACCGAATAACAAATGAAATGCAAATAGAGAACCATACACAAAGCCATATACACAAATCCGTGAACACACAAGCAATTTGAATATTTCATTTCTCATTGCATGTCAGGAATAATCATCCATATTGTCAGGCAACTGAACAATCATGCCCGTTGCTGCACAGAAGTGGGGAATGGGTAAAGCGAAAAACATTAACAGAATGTGTTAGTTGGGAAAAATGACAACATATTGTCTAGGAATGAATCTAATTTATGAAGTCTTGGCTCTCTAGTAAGTAATCTGCAGCGGCAAAATGCCACATTCTCAATAAATTAGGCCATGCGTCAGCTGAATCTTGCAAGCCATTAGTTGGACGTATGCATAACCAAGGAAGTAGAAACTACACTGTAAGGCAGATGTCTCAAACTGGCAGCGCTCCAGCTGTTGCGAAACTACAAGTCCCATGAGGCATTGCAGGGCTGAGAGTTACAAGCATGACTCCCACAGGCATGATGGGACTTGTAGTTCTGCAACCGCTGGAAGGCCGCCAGTTTGAGACCCCTGCTGTAAGGCCTCATGTACACTGCTGCTAAACGGACGTTTAGGAGCTGTTGGGCATTTTTTTCAACTGCCCCTGAACTCTCCTCTATGTTATCTTATCTGTACATGTACACAGGGTTGTTTACAGTCATTTCTAGGCATTTGAGTTTAGGGGCATTTTTTAGAACGCAAAAAAATGTGTTCAAAGCCTAAGTTTACAGGCATTTCAAGCGCCATTCGCATTTAGCCACGTTTCGTTTACAAAGCAGGGAACATGAATGTGATTCCCAAGGACAATGAATGTCCAACCTGGGGTGCAGCAGGGGCTCCAATCTAGGAATAAATGATAATGTATAATAGTATATAACCCAAGTGGGGTAGATGTAAAAGAGACCCCTGAGCCAAGTGAATGTCATTATACAATACCATTTATTCCTAGATTGGAGCCCCTGCTGCACCCCAGGTTGGACATTCATTGTCCTTGGGAATCACATTCATGTCCCCTGCTTTTCTACAGACTCCACCTCAGCTCCCGGTACAGACAATTATGCTGGCCCAATTGCTCCAGTACAGATATCTTCACACACTGCTAACATGTAAGTAGCAGAGGAGATTTACACCCCTTTTTAACTTTCTCCACTTCATGTCCCTGCTTCCCCTTAGTGGGTTGCCTGATCAAAAATTTCTTGTGATGTTTATATCTCTCTACAGATTTTATATTATTACGCATTCGCCCCTGAAGAGTGGCTTTATTGCCATGAAACGCGTCGGTTTTACAATGATTATTATTATTTAAAGGTACTTATATAGTGCTGCCAATTTACGCAGCGCTTTACATATACATTGTACATTCACATCCCTACCCTCAAAGAGCTTACAATCTAATGTCCCCAACTCACATTCATATACTAGGGCTAATTTAGACAGAAGCCAATTAACCTACCAGCATGTCTTTGGAGTGTGGGAGGAAACCGGAGTACCCGGAGGAAACCCACGCAGGCACAGGGAGAACATGCATGATGCATGTTTTATACTCATAGGCCATTACCTTGTGTTCACAGTATTCTTTCATGGAGTATTCTTTTTCTAACTACATTATGTACGATTTGACAGTTATATGCTGATGGTTTGTAATATGCTGTGTTTACTATACTATACCTTGTCTTGCTTGTCAAGTCCCATCACATTACCTCAAATTCCCGAAACCCTCTCTACGTACCATATTTAGGAATGGAGATGCATGGCAACATGCATCTCAATTAAAGTCCCAACAAAAAACTTTTTCTTAACAGAAATAGAGATTCATAAGAGCAGGCAACAAAGACCACCTCACAAATATTCAGCAATTGGTGGATGATAGAAAGAAGTCCTTACCTGCTATGAAGCACACACCATCCGCAGTGAGGATCCCCAGATCCCAGGCAGGCAGCACAGGTGTTATATCTCTGGCAGCTCTCTACAGGAACACGGCTGACCTGTGGCGAGACCATTTTTAGCAAATGGTAAAAGACAAGCGAATAGCAAATGACAATCACCTGACCCACAAACATTGTAAAGAAGCCACTTTGTGTGCTGGCCAGGCAACCTACTGGGGCACCTGACATTTTCTAGCCGTATTTTTATTTTTATTTTTTTTTTTTACTGAAAGAATAAAAAAAATAAAAAAAGTGTTTTTAATTCATAACAGCCAATAGGGTTCTCTTTTCACCTCTCTAATATACAAATGGGGAAAATTATTATTTGATCCCCTGCAGATTTTGCAAGTTTGCCCACTTAAGAAATGAAGGGTCTATCATTTTTATCATAGGTGTATTTTAAATGAGGCAGAATATCAACCAAAAATCCAGAAAAAACGCGATACAAATGCGAGTTGCCGTTTGGGGATCAAATACTTTATTTTTCTCACTAAACAAAACGTGACTTGGTACTTGGTGGAGAAACCCTTGTTGGAAGACGTTTCTTGTAGTTGGTTACCAGGTTTGCACACATCTCCAGAGGGATATTGGTCCACTCTTTGCAGATCTTCTCCAAATCCTTAAAGCGAACGTTAACCCCAAAAAAAAAAAAAATGGATCCTGCTCTTTTAATGCATGTTATATGGCACAGTGCTTGTGCAGTGTCATTTGGCACTGAGTTTACCTACAAAACATGGCTGATCCTGCCAGTTTCTACCCTCCCCTATGTAAACTGACCACGGTGTATCATGGCTGCTGAGCCCTGACACCGTGGTCAGTTTACGAGCCTCCGTCATCTGCAGTCTGCTCTCCTGTGTCCTCTACCCCCTCCCTCCCTGCCTGTCAGCAGGTGACAGTACCTGCCCCCCCTCCGCTCCTGCTGCTTGAATAACTAACATATATGCACCATCCGCGCTGTCTCCTATTGCAGTGTCCCCCTCTGTGTGTGATTTATAAAAATAAATGCTGTAAATACCCAATTTCACATAACTGGCCGGCTCTCTATTCCTCTCCTCCCCCCCCTCCCAACTGACGTCAGCTGGGGAATCTCAGCTCCGCCCACTGCATCTGACAAACAGGGAGAGGAGAGAGCTGGCCAGTCATGTGATCGCAGATCTCGGCTCTGAAATTAGGTATTTACAGCATTTATTTTTATAAATCACACACAGAGGGGGACACTGCAATAGGAGACAGCGCTGATGGTGCATACATGTTAGAGTGGCTTTACAACCACTAAGATTTCTTGGCTGTCGCTTGTCAACTCAAAGTTTCAGTTCCCTCAATACATTTTCTATGGAGACCTTAATGTTCCATTTCCTGAGCCACTCCTTTGTCGTCTTGGCGGTATGTTTTGGGTCATTATTATGCTGGAAGACCCATCCATGACCCATCTTCAGTGTTCTGGCTTAGGGAAGAAGGTTCTTATCCAGGGTTTTAAAATACATAGCACTGTCCATTGGCCTCTCAATGTGGCAATGTCATCATGTACCTTTAGCAGAGAAACAGCCCCAAAGCATAATATTTCCACCTCTGTGCTCGACTGCAGGGATGGTGTTCTTAGGGTCATAGTCGGCATTCTTTTCCCTCCAAACATGGCGAGTTAAGTTATTGCCAAAGAGCTCAATTCTGGTCTCATCTGACCACAGCACTTTCTACAATCCTCCTCGGAATCATTTATATGTTCAGTGGCCAACTTCAGATGGGCCTGTACATGTGACTTCTTGAGGGGGACCTTGTGAGCGCTGCAAGATTTCAATCAATGGTTTGTTTGGTGACTGTGGTCCCAACTGCCTTGAGATCATTCACAAGCTCCTCCTGTATATTTCTGGGCTGATCCCTCACTTTTCTCATGATCATCCTTACCCCATGAGGCGAAATCCCAAGGGCAATTAATGGTTATTTTGTATTTCTTCTATTTGTGAATAATCGCTCCAACAGTTGTCTCCTTCTCACCAAGCTGATGGTCTTGTAGCCCATTCCAGCCTTGTGCAGGTCTACAATCTTGTCTCCGACGTCCTTTTAGAGCTCTTTGGTCTTGCCTATGAAGGTGAGGTTTGAATGGAAGAAAGAAAGTGTGGACAGGTGTCTATACACATAACGAGGATGTAACGAGTTCTCATTAGCACCTTCTTAAAGTGACAGTACTAATCTGTGTACCACATGAGCACATACTGTAGCCAGTCTGTGGGAGCCGGAATACTTCAAATACTTATGTTACTCACAGAACTGCAACTCAATTTATAACATTTGTGTCATGTGTTTTTTGTCTGGATTTTTGGTTGATATTCTGTCTCCATCATTTAAAATACACCTATGATAATTATAGACCCTTTATTTCTTTTTAAGTGGGCAAACGTACAAAATCTGCATCCAGATCTAAATTTTCCCCACTGTATGGGAAATAAAAATCTGACGACTGCTAAGGGGTAGAGACACAAACTACTATGGGAAAATCTCACAGCTAGAGTACTAAGAGGTCAGGTGACATCCAAAATGGATATTTCAGTTTTTGGGTGCAATATGTAAAATTTTATTTGAGTATGGCGATGGCCCAAGAGTTTTTTTTTACTTTATGTTTTCTTACCTGTTTCTCACTCAGTATGTATACAGATTGCCAGTCTGGACTGAACACCATATCCCGCAGTATTGGTTTTCCTGGCACCACCACGGCAGTGTCATACAGTACAGCATCTGCAGGGCTGTCCACGCGAATCTGTCACAGCAAAAGGAGAAAAAGAAAAAAAAAAACAATGAAAATGCATGCCCATGGGACATTGAGGCTTTTGTGTGCTCAGTCACTGTACACAGAACGTCTCGTGTCCCTGCTAACGTCTGCCTATTCATTCTTCGCCATCCTCCAACATGACAAACATCATTAGTATAAATGACTGTGAAACAGACTGTGACACATTTCAGGGGGTTCAGACACAGAACAGGAAGGGGGGGGGGTGGCCTGTCTGAGGGCTGGACACATACAATTAAGCCTGCATGACCAAAGACTGGAGTTGGTAATCTATTTTGTGTGTGTAGGAGTTGTAGCAAATAGGCGTATCAAGCACAACATGCTGGAAACCATTTTTATAGACGTTGTAGATACGTGTATGGGGGGTGCATATTTTCTTATTTTTATATTCTATATCTGTACGACCGCACTGTATTTCTTTCATTTTAATCGTAAAGCAACCCATACCATATGCATTTTTTTTTTTGGTTCAGCCAGCGGGTTGTACGAAAGAAAATGCCTCGATTCCCCCATCCACACATGCAAAGTGGATGGGGACAATCCCTCTAGTTGTGGTATTGTATTCTAACAGTGGGAGCCTCCCTACCATCAGCATACAATGATCAATACAATTACCGGCTATAGCCAGCGGCACTGATCATTCCAGAAAAACACAAAAAGCTAATGGTCCACAAGTGGACCACTAGATTGACTTGTGTGCAACCAGCCTGCCCCATACATGGGTCAAAATGTGCCCTGTTCCCAGCTGAACCGGCCGAGTTTCAATCCATGTATGACTGGCTCAACTCCAACAAATTTGTAGGGAAGGATCCAAGGATTTGTGGTGGTTTAAATAGCATTCTGTGTTCCTGTCGGGAAGATTTTCCTCATTTCCTACCAGAGAAACCCAGAAACAGAGACAGGAAAGGGGACAAACTTAGAGGACACAGACAATAAAATGTGACAGGGATTCTAATCCTTCCCTGCCTTATCCTAAAACTAAGATTATTTAAAAAAAAAATGGTCATGGAAATAATCATATTCATTCTCTTCTATGAAAATCAAAGTCATCATATGCTGCAATAGCCCTGTGCTGATCACATGGCCCCTCCCAAGAAAAAAAGTCTCTAGCAACACACACTAAACTGAGCATGTGCAGAGTTACTCCAAAGGCTCTGTTCTATTAGGAGATTGGGGACAGTGGAAAAAGGGGAGGATCACAGAAGATGGGATCAAGCAGCCTATTTACACAATGCAGAGGATTAACCCCTAAGGTTCCACAGTGAGTATAACAAGCATGCTTTACTGCATATACAGACCGATTTTACTGTTGTGGGTTTAGAAACACTTTAAAGTCTAAGGGGCAAAAATAAATTGCGCACTCCATCTCACCAACGTAGCACAGGTATCTTTTTTGACGTTGCATTGCATTGATATGAACAGGCACCATTGAAATCAATGTGATTCTCTGCAACTCCAGTCACATCTGAGATCACACCAGTGTGAACCAGGCCATAAATGCATTTCTAGAAGAGTGTATAGTAGAGATGCACTGAAATTTCGGCCGCTGAAACATATCGGCCGAAAATGGTGTTATCTGCATTTTGCAGACAAGAGAAAAAGGTGGCGGTAATGGCATCGAAAATGCACGAGATTTTACCACGATTTTATTGGGCTTATGGTGTGTTTTTCATAGACCGTGTGACTCAAAAACATAACACCGGTTTCGTTATTGATGAGTTCTTGCTGCTTTATTAATGCATTTCAAAGGGGAGGTGCGTTTTTGTTGCTTTTTTTCTTAACTGACCAAAAATGCAGCAAGCAAGATTTTTAGCGCCACGATGGACCAGTGTGAAGACATACATAGATTGTATGTTTCGGCACCAAAATGTCCATTTAGTGCAGCTCTACTTAAAGAGAAAAAAAATTTGTGCAGCTCTACTGTATAGTTAAAAAAAAAAAAAAAACATTTGGAAAGAAGTGGATAATGTTATATGATATTTATCTCAGTTTCACTTGACAAAAAACAGCCAACACAAAAATTAAAAAAAAAAAAAAACTATTTAAGATATGCAAATGAACAGAAGATTACATGGTAGATGATGGTGTTACTATGGTAAATTGTTGTAAGAAAGGCATCAGATAAGAACGCTGTAGGCTTTTGCCACTGAGTTGATGAGGCACATTCCAAAATCATAAGGTATAATGTTCATGTATATTAATATATAACAATGTGTGTGTGTGTATGGGAAGGGGGGCCTGAAGAAAGCATGATTAGCGAAAGGATAACAAGACAGTACAAAGCCTCCTCATCGTTAGCCATTGTCATGTGTCTTGTTGCCCGAGGCCTAGTATAACACAGGCCTCAAAGAGGGTCGGGCTTTCTGACAGCCAGGCTTCATCCTAATGATGGCATAAAAAAACATGACAGCAACTTTAAAGTGCAAATCCTGAACAATAGCTTGCTAAATTCTAGGGAAGCAAGAACAGCGAGGAAAAAGGTACCATTCCATAAAGTGGTGTGTATGTGTATGTGTATATATATATATATATATATATATATATATATATATATATATATATATATATATATATATATATATATATATATATATATATATATATATATATATATATATATATATATATATACACACATACACACATACATACATATACACACACAGTATATATATAATATTTGTATTTAAATGTTTATACATATGCACTTTTCAAAACACATTATATGCCTACGTAACTGCGAACGTTAGCATTTAAAAATAAATAAAAAATAAGTGCAGCTTTGGGGTGATTTATTTTTTATTCTGCTTTGCCAAACGATATGGTTCTTGAAGCGAGTTGGCTGTACAATATTCTCAACTGTCACTCGCTGTCTGCAGCCATTTTGCATTGAGATCAGTGACTACAATCGCAGACCCACTCTGCTTCACCAAATGTAACAAAATGTATGCTGTGTCACCCCACCCAAACACCCACAGGGGTCACTGGTCCCCATGCACAATGGTGGCACTATGGCTAAACTGCTCCCCACTGCCAGCAACCCAAGTGCCCACAAAGCAGCAGTGCAGCTACAAACTGGGGGGGGGGGGCACCTTTTACCACAACTAAACCAAAAGGCTCAACTCCCCAAACTTTAGACACAAGGCTCTCTAATTTAACTATGTGACCATCCTTTCTTAAATCTCTCTGGACTCCGCTAAAAAGTGTCACTTTTTTGAAAAAGTCTGCTTAATCCTTTATGTGAGTTTAGTGAATTTATCTTATAATCTAACTGCAATGTTTTCACCAGGGAGTCACAGTCAGCAGGGTTCAGGGTATACACGGATCCCAAACCGCCCCAAAGATGCGGCTTGCAGGACTTATTTCCCCATCCTGCAAGCGCACCGCCCCAGTGTGAAAAACACTCAGGCTTTCACACTATGGAGGCATGAGAGAGATGCTTTTTAGGTGCTATCTTTAGTGCTAAAACGCCTGAAAAGTGCCCCCAGTGTGAAATGGGTCTTAGATGCCACAAATAGTTACAAGATTGCCAGTAGCATTGGCCTTAGGACTTGCGTCACCAGGCTTTGGGCTTGTGTCCGCAGTTGACCTCCTGACATGCTTCATCTGGGTTTTCCATACCCACAGTCTTGTATGGGAATGCAAAAATGGCTTGATGTGAAAAGCCCACACACATTTCACAAAAAACAGCGAGTGACTCGTTTTTATTTAGAACAAAATAATCTCGCCCAAACTTTTACTCAGAGCAGTGGGGTCTACACATCTGAATATTCTAGAAAAATGAAAAAAAAAAGGGTGATCATCACATTCAGATGTTAAAGAATTCCAGGTATGGATATTTTATACAGTTACATTGGTCCAGCTTGGATCAATGTAACAATGTTTATACTATACCCGGCTGATGACCCTGGAAGCTGGGCATCACTGAAGTAGACAGTGCTCTTCCAGTGCTCACCACTTGGTTCCGGGTCCTGTGCCAAGCTTCTGCCCTGCGGCATTGTGAGCACAGGAGGTCGGCTGTTCGGCACGAGTGCCATTCAGAGAATGCTTTGCATGAAACATGATGCTCTCAGCTTAAACCAAACAAAAATAAAGCTGCTTTTTTCAGTTTTCCAAATGTGTTTTCACAACATCTGTTATAAAGCAATTAAAATGTAATTGTTAGAATGTGCTAGCTAACAAATATGTGATGCAGCCCACTGTGGAGATCTCACTTGGGAGGGCTGGTTAGATTAAGGACAGACCAAGATATGAGTTGGACAAGGTGTGGCTATAGTGCTTGAACAGTGTGTGCCACCAGGCTGTAGATCAGATTCTATGAAAGTTCTCCAGGAATATATACAAAAGAAATTTATATATTTCTCCATATAATTACAGGACCATGCCTCCATGATGGGCAGAGCTTCATACCCCCTGTTACTCCACAAGCTGAAGCTTGCCACAGATCATTAATGCTGCTGCGCGGGCCAAAGCTTGCCACAGATCCCTAATGCTGCTGCGCGGGCCGAAGCTTGCCACAGATCCCTAATGCTGCTGCGCGGGCCGAAGCTTGCCACAGATCCCTAATGCTGCTGCGCGGGCCGAAGCTTGCCACAGATCCCTAATGCTGCTGCGCGGGCCGAAGCTTGCCACAGATCCCTAATGCTGCTGCGCGGGCCGAAGCTTGCCACAGATCCCTAATGCTGCTGCGCGGGCCGAAGCTTGCCACAGATCCCTAATGCTGCTGCGCGGATGGAAGCTTGCCACAGATACCTAATGCTGCTGCGCGGGCCGAAGCTTGCCACAGATCCCTAATGCTGCTGCGCGGGCCGAAGCTTGCCACAGATCCCTAATGCTGCTGCGCGGGCCGAAGCTTGCCACAGATCCCTAATGCTGCTGCGCGGGCCGAAGCTTGCCACAGATCCCTAATGCTGCTGCGCGGGCCGAAGCTTGCCACAGACCCCTAATGCTGTTGCGCGGGCCGAAGCTTGCCACAGATCCCTAATGCTGCTGCGCGGGCCGAAGCTTGCCACAGATCCCTAATGCTGCTGTGCGGATGGAAGCTTGCCACAGATACCTAATGCTGCTGCGCGGGCCGAAGCTTGCCACAGATCCCTAATGCTGCTGCGCGGGCCGAAGCTTGCCACAGATCCCTAATGCTGCTGCGCGGGCCGAAGCTTGCCACAGATCCCTAATGCTGCTGCGCGGGCCGAAGCTTGCCACAGATCCCTAATGCTGCTGCGCGGGCCGAAGCTTGCCACAGATCCCTAATGCTGCTGTGCGGGTGAAAGCACACCGTGGGCACCAAGAGTCATTCTGCGCCTGAACTGCAGATAATGAGAACATTTACATAGCTTCATTGTTCACTTTCTGTCAGTGTTGCTCCTCTGGCAAGACGTTCTGTCTAAACCACTTGACAGCTCTGAGTTACACAGTGTTAAATCCAGAATCTTGCTCTCCAAGTAATCATTTCATCCCTTACAACTTGCCAGTAATCTATTATCCATCAGGAGAATTAGCATGAAATATTAAGCCAAGCATCAGAGGGGAAGAGAGAGATGATGGAGGTGAGGGAAGGTGGGGGCTGCAGACAAGAGACGAAAACAAGATTTTCATCTCAAGACAATGAGGTAATGAGAAGTGAGGTGACTAGGAGGAGAGGGGGGTTGTAGGCAACATGATCAGAGGGGTGTGAGAAGAACTAGTTTCATGGCTGCTGAGGAGACAGAACTGGGGGGGGAAACCAAAGCTTAGATCATTAAAGGTCTAGAACTACTACAGGTCCTTACACTATCTTCTATGGGCTAGACTTCCATTTTCCTACTTGGGAGACTGAGCTGGGAGGTGCGTCTGTCATTAATTATGTATGCCCTAAAAACCATATGGGTAATTAAATTCTGGTTATTATCACGCATAAACTATCACTTTTTCTTTTCCCCAGAGCACATAGAACCAGTCACGTGGAAGCAACTTCTATTGTAATGTAAGACAAAACTTTGTTTTGGGGATAGCATGATAAGTGTTGGAGCAGAGGTTCTGTATCCTCATGAATTCTCCAAAACATGGGGAAAAGCCCACCTTTGATAGTCAACAGTGGAAGAAATGTCCCTAACATGGACAATATCCCTTTTACTCCTCTTCCAATAGCCACCATAATATATTGGGTTTCCCCTCACACTGGTCAGCACAGACAAATCTCTCCCCAAAAAGAACACCAAAAGTAATAAAAAACACACAGATGTTCTAACCCTTCCTCTATTCAAAGCCAGAAAAAAATGTTGTTTGGCTGGAGTTACCTTTTTATAGCCCACCAGTGTCACAAACACTGCTGGACCAATTACAGAAGGATCCAGATAAACTCATAGTTTTCGGGAGGAAGAAGACCATCCCCACAAGGAAACTTCCCACACCGACTAAGTTTGCAAAAGCGAATCACAGTATTTCAGTGATTGGCTGATCTCCCACTGAGCAAATCGGGAGATTTATTAAAACTGTTGCACTCAGAATCTGGTGCAGCTGTGCATGATAGCCAATCAGCTTCTAACTTCAGTTTGTTCAATTAAAGTGTCACTAAACCCACATCATAAAAAACGATCAATAAATAGTGAATTATATGCTGTTCATACTCATCCATTCACTATGGGATTTGTTTTTGTATTCTGCAAAATTTCTGGTTGGTCCTGCTGCTCTCTATCTCCCCTTTCAGTCCAAGTCTCAACTGCAGCTAGGGATTTTGCACAGTAGTGTTGGCAGCTAGTGCACATGCTCAGTTTTCAGTGAGCTTCTATGTTAAAGTGGAGTTCCACCCAAAAACTTCCGCTTTTTGGAATCCTCTCCCCCTCCGGTGTCACATTTGGTACCTTTCAGGGGGGGGAGCCGATACCAGTCTAATCCAGGTACTTGCTCCCACTTAGATAGCCGCAGTATCCACGGATATCTATGCCATGTCCGGCGCCTCCTGCCCCCCCCCCCCCCCCCGCTGTCTTCTGGGAGACACACAGGTCCCAGAAGACAGCAGAGACCAATGGGATTGTGCAGCGCGACTCGCACATGTGCAGTAGGAAACCAGGCTGTGAAGCCGCAAGGCTTTACTTCCCGATTCCCTTACCAAGGATGGCGCCGCCTCCACCCGAGAGCCAAGGAACATATCTGCTTCAGGTGCCGACATCGCGGGCGCCCTGGACAGGCAAGTGTCCATATTTTAAAAGTCAGCAGCTGCAGTATTTGTAGCTGCTGGCTTTAAGCATTTCCTCCCAATCACATCTGAGCAGCCCATGTGACAATAGAGTCCCACATGTGGGCACATACAGTGTTAAATGACAGCTCACTCCCTCCTCCTCCATGCCCACTAACCAGCTAAACACAATGAGGTGGGATATTATACATTAATTGATGGAGGCTTCTCCTCCCTGCTATTCTAGGACACAGGCTCGAGGAGCATGACACAGTGACTGGCAGAAATCCGCCCACACCATTTTATTGCCAAAAAAAACAAAGATTTGATTTCAAATATATATTTGTATGATCATTTAAAACAGTTCATTGAAACTATTTTTTCTATGTATCCCAAAAGGCTGTTTTATTTTGAACATGTGACCAGCACCAGAAGACTAGTAGCTCCTCCTGCCACTGTTTTCCTGCAGACAGGACAGGAAAGAGCTGGGTCATGCGAGAGCTGTATATCGATTAGGAAAAAGGTACTTTTTTTTTTTTTATATTAAAATAATTACAGTGCCTTGAAACTGTGGACTGTTCCTGGATAGCTCAACGGTTGCGGGTACTACCAGATTGAGATATGGGACTATACGGGTATCCCTCGATTTTGATACTACTGTATGCCTGAACTGTTCTTGATAGCCTCAACAACGTAAAAACGTATACTCTATTTTGTAAAACAGAAAACTACATTGCCATCGTCCATACACAGAAAGGGAAGGGATAATGTAAATTTAACAGTGTGTGTTTAGTATCACTTTAACAAAAAAAAAACCTGGAGGCTGACGGATTTCTATGCAGAGCTGCACCAGATTTTGCACACTCCAGTTTTAGTAAATAACCCCCAATATGTCATGTTAAATAGTCTATATTAGGACTATAGGGAATACTTCTCCAGGTTATATATACACAAGACTGCTTGTCCAACAGCTATGGCAACCAGACTTGTACCAGACCAGTTCAGGTATCATGACAAATGCCAGTTTTCTGTCAGGGAACAAGCAGCAGAACAGCTGATGGCGGTAAGAACATCGCACCGATGTGTTTAACCACACCACCTTGAAAGCTGCATTTGGATGACTTGGCAGTAAAATTAATATCTCAGAAAACTTCCAGAAAGAAAACATTTCATTAAGTACAGCAATTAAATTTTCCAGCTAAAACCACTAAACAAAATACGATTAATGCAATTGCTCTCCTGACACAGGGCTGACCAACTGGGACAACTGCTGCGTAGGTGGAACGTTTCTACCAGCAAACACGTTCTACAGTGAACGGTCTGATAATCCTAAAATAACAATGGCCATCATTTTATTTATTATAGTGGACCTGAACTCAAAAAGTAAAGGTTTGCCATGTTAAAGAAAACATCTAGGACGTGTTAATTGTGCTTAGGAGACTGGTGGGCTATTTGTCTGGAATTCCTCCTGAAAAATAGATCAGTTACAGGTATGTAACCATGCCTAGGAACTCCGAGTACCTGCAGTCCCATAGCTGTATAGCTGCAGAGTGAGTTCTAAGGAACTGCTGCTTCTGCTAGTCTCAGATCTGTCACAACTGTGCTGCTCACTGTTCTCCTTGCTGGAGGCTCTGCCTTGAGGAAGCAAATCCCTACCTTCACCAAGATGGCCACATAAGTGTGCCCTATAGACATACGGGTAATTAAAGAGAGAAAAATGGGCTTTTTTTGTATTTTTTTTTTAATTTTTGAGATTCATACTGACCTAGGTGGATGCAGCATCAGACTGTCCCCCGGCGTCTCTGGACTGAGAACTGAACCACCGAACACCGCCGATGGCTCAGTGCATTGCAATGAGCGTGGAGGATCAGAGCAGGAGAGATGCTGACAGAGGCAGCAGCTCTCTGCTCGGGGAGGAGTGAGAACCGAGCCATCGGCTGTGTTCGGTTCTCACTCCTCCTCGAGTGGTCAGCATCTCTCCTGCGCTGATCCTCCATGCTCATTGAAGCGCTGAGCTGTGGAGGGGCGGGGAGCGGCCATGCTTGCTGGGAGCAGCTTACTGAGACTGCCATCAGTCAAGACAGCTGGCGGATCCAGACGTCTGAAGTCGGGATGACGCGGTGCCTCGACTGATTGCAGTGACGTCAGCAGAGAGCGGACTTCAGACAGCTTCCTGCTAAAAACAGGTCACAAGAGTGCAAAACGAAATTGCATTCCTGTGACCAATTGGAGAAGCTCAGACTAAAGCTCAGGCTGACCTTCTCCTTCAAAAGGATTCTAAAAAGTTTTTATTTATTTATTTTTAAATAACAAACATGTTCTACTTACCTGCTCTGTGCAATGGTTTTATTGATATTGAGCAGCCCCGATCCTCTTCTTTTTGGGTCCCCCGTGGGCAGTCCTGGCTCCACTTGCTATGGGGGCACTCTAGCAGGCTTGCTCCTGACCACACACATAGCACAGCTTGACCCCCTCCCCCACTTTCTCATTGGCTCACTGGCTGTGATTGACAGCAACAGGAGACAATGGCTCCCTCTGCTGTGTGAGACAAAGCGAGAGACACGGGAGAGTTGCTGCTCTCATGCACATCACTGGATCGAGATGGGCTTCAGGTAAGTATAAGGGGGGTGAGGGGGGAGTTGCACCTTACCTCAATGTATAGAATAAATTAAAGAAGAGCTCTAGGCTCCCCCCAAAACATTATAAGTCAGCAGCTACAAATACTGTAGTTGCTGGCTTCTAATATTAGGCCATTTACCTGTCCAGGGATGTCCTCACCTGAGCTGATTCTTCAACTGGCTTTGGGTGCAGGCGCTGGCATCGTAAAAGTGAAAATTAAAGTCCTGCTAGATCAGTTCAGGCTGGCCTCTTTTGCAGGTATAGCTATGTAAAAACAGTAGAATCAAGTGTCTATACTGTTTAAAATCCAGAAATACACCCTGCTCTGCACATGCTCAGTCGCTCTCCATTTTTAGGCACTTCTGAGTTTGTAGAGGACGATCTGCTGACAGCCTTAAAGCGGAATTAAACCCTTCTATCCTTTGCAGCCAAGGACACTGCTTTTGTTTGATCTGCAACTGCCATGGTGCTTCACGTGATCAGTTATGACACCAGTCTCCTGATAGTTTGTTTTTGTTGAGGACACAAGCAAATGTGACAGTTAGCAATCCAGGTATTCCAGGAATGGAACTTTTTTTGAAACTGCTAAAATCGATGGGTTTAGTTCCACTTTATAATTTACTGCTGCTCAGGGGCTCTGGGTTTCAGCAAAATGGCAGCCTCCAGAAAGAAGAAACAGGAGCAATGAGGCAATTTACAGCACACACCAATTTTGGTAGCATAAGTATTAATGTGGAATGTGTTACTTGATAAAGAACATTATTATAGGTAAAATTCCGCTTTAAAGTGATACCAAAGTCTTGTTTTTTTGTTGTCGAAAATAATAAAAAACAAACATGTCATAGTTACCTGCCCTGTGCAGTGGATTTGCACAGAGCAGCTCAGATTCTCCTCTTCTCGGGCCCCTTTTCAGCGTTCCTGGCCCCTCCCTCCTGTTGAGTGCCCCCACAGCAAGCAGCTTGCCATGTGGGCACCGGAGCCAAGCTGCAGCTCCCTGTTTCCATTTAGACATGGAGCCGCTCCCTCTCCTCACTGGCTCACTGACTTTGACAGCAGTGGGAGCCAATGGCGCTTTGCTGCTGTCTCAGCCAATCAGGAGGGAGAGTCCCAGACAGCCGAGTCTCTCGTGCAATATTGCCGATAGAGAGGGGCCTCAGGTAAGTAGGGGGACTGATGCACACAGAAGAATGCATTAAGACAAAAAAAAAACCTTCTGCCTTTACAACCACTTTAAAGAGGAGTTCCAGCCACCTGTGGAAAAAAAAAAAAGTCAGCACCTACAAAAACTATAGCTGCTGACTTTTGAAAAACAGCCACTCACCTGTTCAACAATCCAGTGGTGTGCTTACCCACTGTCTTCAGTCCCCGGCATCTTCACTATGGGCACCCGGCTGTGACAGCTTGTGGCTTCAGTCAGGTGCCCACTGTGCATGCGTGAATCGTGCTGCACATCGTGATTGGTGTATAGCCAGTGTCCCAGAAGACTGGAGGGGAAGGGAAGCAGGTACTTGTCAAAATCGGGTACCTGCCCCACCCCCCCCCCACCCCTTTAAAGTGGTTGTAAACCCTTTACAACCACTTTAACCTACAGGTAAGCCTAGATTAAGGCTTACCTGTAGGTGCTTGAAATATCTCCCAGACCTGCACGGTCTAGGAGATATTTGCAAATCGCCGTAAGGCGATTTCTTCTGCGCATGCACCGGAGTTAGAAAGGGCACGCTGTGCCGTTTCTAGCTCGGGTCATGCCCTTAAAGGCGGCTCCTGTGTGCATGCATGGGAGTGACGTCACGTGACTCCAGTCAGTCACAGAGCCGGCGTTCGTGGCCCCGGAAGGAAGAGGGGTGAAAAATGGATGCCCTCTACTAGCGAGGAAGACGGGGACATCGCAGGCTTCTCCTGCAGGTAAGTGGCACGATGCACAGTAGCCCATTATGCTTTACCTTTGCAAGGAAACAAAGAGGAAGTAACACCCATCAGGGTTTACTTCCTCTTTAAAAATGTGCAAGAGGAGCGGAGAATGAGTCCTTAAAGCAGAACTTCCCCTTTAGGTGGAGCTCCACTTTAAGTAAGGTTTCCTACTGCACATGCATGAGCCAGGCTCTTCTTTGTGAATGATCCTGAAGTCTTCTGGCTTTAAGGTAAAAAAACCTTGAGCCTCTAGAACCACTTTAAATACATAGTTCATAGTAAGGCATGATAAATCAGAAATGGGGAAAGATCAGCTGCAGCGAGTCCACAAACAATACCGGTGACTACTCAACTGCCCACCAGCAGCCATTTTTTTGGCACAGCTTCCAGAGTTCAGTTCCTCTAAACTGGATTGGGATGGCATGAAAATGTAATATGGCAAGACAGAGCGACAGTAAAATATGAGTTGACAACGTTTTACCTCTAGATCATTTCCTATGAAAAGCACGGGGTTGTGGGAGAGTGGGTCTGCAAGACCTGTACAGTAATTTAATGAGGCCATTGCTGGCCTTAACTGTGAAGGAAAAACCGGAGGCAGGTTTTTTACGGCATGACAGAACACATCAAATGGACATACGGACAAAAAGCCACAAGAAAAATATGAATGACAACTATAAATTCAAAGTCAGCCTGTGAAATTCTGCCTCAACGGTGGTACCAGCTGTTTCTAAAGTCAGCAGGCCAAAGCTGAACAATAGTTTGTGTGACAATATGGCTGCATTCACTCTTAAAAGTATTTGAATAACCCATTTATTAAAATCGTTCAGAAGGAAAATGTAACGTTTTTGCACATAGCAACCAATAAAACCCAAAAGAAAGTCAAATAAAACAAACTACAAAATCACCATGAAGATGAATGTGTTCTGGTCAGGAACATCATGCATAGGGCATTGCAATTTATCTGGTTCTGAAGAGAAGTGAAATGAAACCTGAACACAGCCCATCGTTCCAAGGAAAATCTCTTTGCAGCTGTTAAATCGACTAGCGTTCACAAATCAGCTGACAAATTCAAAGCCGTTTATTGTTTTATCTATATGAGGATACCTGGGGATTGAATGCTACTTTTCAATTACACTTTGGATTCTCAAAGGACTCGTCTCTGCTGTATAGGTGTTTTCTTCTTAGCAGCAAAGATGACTACGTTTACTTGAAGAAAGCTTCCATCCCCATCCATCGAAAACTACAAAGATAACGCTTCCCAAATTTGAAAAGAATAAAATATCTAACAGGAAAAAAAAAAAAAAGAAGGGCATTCTTATGGGACATGTTGCTTGCACATGGGCAAGGCTTAAGCCAGAAGTCAGGGAGGTCTACTCCGTTTGCAATGATGCAGGTCACAGCCAGTTCTGGAAACAGTGTTGAGTTTGATTATTATTCACCCCTAGAGTGAAGCTGCTGAAAGTTTATTAAAGGAACGTCACCTCCTCTTATTTTTTTCTTCTTTCCGCGCTACGCTGGTTTCCAGCGCTGTCCCATTGTAATAAGCCTAAGGCCGTTGGTCATGATTAAGTGCTGAGTGCGCAAAACATGTCAACTTATTTAGTCCCCACAGTGTCCATGTAGATGCCAGTAGTTGCTTTTATACTTTTTTTCAATAAAGAGGAAGATTCTTAGCCCCCGTACACGCGGTCGGAAATTCCGACCACAAAATCCGTCAGATTTTTTCAGACGGATTTCGTCCGAAACTGGTGTTGCATACACACGGTCGGACAAAGCTGTCGGAAAATCTGATCATTCCGAACGTGGTGACGTTTGTTGCAGTCGGCGGAACTGCGTAGAGGCTAGTAGCCAATAGCTTTGGTCTCATAATTTGATCTGAGCATGCGTGGCACTTTGTCCTTCGGAATTCTCGACACACGATCATAAAAAGTCTGATCGGATTTTGTTGTCGGAAAATTTGAGATCCTGCCCTCCAATTTTTTCCGTCGGAAATTCTGACTGAAAAAGCACGCTAGAGCACACACACGATCGGATTTTCCCACAACATAATCCGATCAGACTTTTTCTATCGGAATATCCAACCATGTATACGGGGCATTAGAGTGGAGCTGTCTGGACAGTTTATCATCCACCACTGCACTTCAGGTTCTGCGCAGCCATTTTCTTTGCTCGTGTCATCAGGAGCCAGCAATCTTTTGTGCTCTTGCAGCCATCCCCTGATGACGCGCAATGGCCCAATGCCCCTAAAGTCTTCTGGGATGGGTGATGTGCTCCCCAAATAAAGGTACAGTGGAGGGGAAAAAAAAGTATTTGATGCCCTGCTGATTTTGTACGTTTGCCCACTGACAAAAATTATCAGTCTATAATTTTAATGGTAGGTTTATTTTTTTATTTTTTTTAATAACAAGGTTGGTCTTTATTGAGTAAACATAACAGTACAAATGGTAGTACGGCAAGAAAATTGTGACATACAAAATAGCATAAAGGAGTGATAGCCAAAACTATACCATACAATGCATGAAGTGTCGTTAAAGTGGTGTTGCCACCAAAAAAAAAAAAAAAATGTGGCTTAAAAACTCACCTCTAAATGCCTGTTGCTAGGGGGTCCCTCGTAGCCTGCCACCTTCATTCCCCGGGCTAAACGTCACTTCCCCTAGGCGCCGCACAGTCATCTGGGACCTGTCATGTGTCCCAGATGAGTGAGCGTCGAATCACATGCGCAGTGGGTGCCCGGCTGTGAAGCCACAGCCGGGTTCCCCCATTAAGAATGCCGGCGCCGCGAGCGGAGCGGGGGAAGAGACCCCCCCCCCGCATCGCTGGACCCCGGGACAGGTAAGTGTCCGATTATTAAAAGTCAGCAGCTGCAGTATTTGTAGCGGCTGACTTTTAATTTTTTTTTTTTTGTGGGCACTCCACTTTAACAGTCTCACTTTTATTATCTCCAGATATGGATAACTTGATCTGAACATTTCCCCATAAAGGGGGGGAGGGGGGGTGAGCCCCCTCCCCCCAACTTTCATAGCAGTAGGATCTCACACAATTTCCCACAACCTAGCCGCTCAGAACTGCTCCAGCCAAGGTGTCCAAAGACGTTCGAACTTTTGCGGGCAGCCTCTATTAGTGTATGTTAGCTTATTTAAGGAAAGTACTGCATTGATTGCGGAGACCCAGGATACTACCGTAGGGGGGGAAGGTGTACCTAGGTCTCTGCTCATCCTCATGGATTCCCAAAAGTGCTAGTTCAGGTGACCCAGAAACATCAAGTTGCAGGCGGATATTAATGCTCTCAAAAACTGCAGACCAGAACCTTACTATAAGCGGGCACAACCAGAACATATGCATAAATGTGCCATCCGGAAATTGACACCTGGGGCAGTTCGTGATCTTTGTGGGTAGATCCTGTGTAGTCTCTGTGGGGTGTAGTAAACCCGGTGCATGAGCTTAGTGTGTATCAACTTGTCTCTAGAGCATATCATCAGTTTCGCCCCATCTTCAAAACATTCTTCCCAGGCTTCCCTGTCTAGACTTGGGATATCAGCATGCCATTTTCCCCAGAGGGTGTTCATTTTAGGTGAGTCTACCCCTAATAGCACGAAATACAAAGTAGAGAGAGTTTTCGTAAGGGTTTCTTGTGCTAGGGTCTCCCCCGCAGGGTCTGACTGTATTATTACGGCTGCTGGGAACTGCGCCCTAGCCGCATGCCTCAATTGGAAGTACCTGAATAACATACTACCCGGTAACCCAAATTTCACCACCAGGGCCCGGAAGGGAAGTAGCGAGCCTGCCCGATATATGTCTCGGAGGAATTTAATTCCATAACGGGCCCAAAGCTGTGGATCTGGAATTGTTCTAAAGTGCTTAAGGGAAGGATTTCCCCACAACGGGGTAAAGGGAGATCTTTGGCCTGGTGCCAGGAATCTCTTCCTAGCAACAGCCCAAACTTTAAGAGTTACTTTAGTGGCACTCGGGAGAGAGGGGTAGGCAGCCGAGCCTCTGTACACTAAGTTACCCAGTTCTGCTAGGGAACCCAGAGTAGCGGCTTCGAGACATGTGGCCGCGTTTGAACTGGATTGCTCAAACCACCACCGTACCGTGACTAGTATCGCCACCCAATAATAAACCATAAAGTTGGGTAATGCCAACCCCCCGCATCGCACAGGAAGTTGTAAGGTTGACCTGGCTAACCTAGGGGATGCGCCCCCCCCCCCCACAGGAAAGAGCCTATGAACAATGGTAGGTTTATTTTAACAGTGAAAGACAGAACAAAAAAATCCAGAAAAACACATTTCAAAAAAGTTATAAATTGATTTGCATTTTAATGAGTGAAATAATTATTTGACCCCCTCGCAAAACATGACTTAGTATTTGGTGACAAAACCCTTGTTGGAAATCACAGGAGGTCAGATGTTTCTTGTAGTTGGGCACCAGGTTTGCAAACATCTCAGGAGGGATTTTATCCTCTCCAAGTCATTAAGGTTTCGAGGCTGATCTTGGTAACTCAAACCTTCAGCTTCCTCTACATATTTTCTATGGGATTAAGGTCTGGAGACTGGCTAGGCCACTCCAGGACCTTAATGTGCTTCTTCTTGAGCCACTCCTTTCTTGCCTTGGCCGTGTGTTTTGGATCATTGTCATGCTCGAATACCCATTTTCAATGCCCTGGCTGAGGGAAGGAGGTTCTCACCCAAGATTTGATGGTGCATGGCCCCGTCCATCGTCCCTTTGATGCAGTGAAGTTGTCCTGTCCCCATTGCAGAAAAACACCCCCAATGTATAATGTTTCAACCTCCATGTTTGACAGTGGGTGGGTGTGGGTACCTGGCCATGATAGCTTGCGGCTTCACAGCCGTATGCACACCGAGCATTCGTGAGCCGCGCTGCACTCTCCGAGTGGACAGGCAATCTTCTGGGACCTGCGATGTGTCCCAGAAGATTGCCGAGAGGGAGGGGCCGCTTAGGGGGAGAGGAGTCGCCGCCTAGGCGGCCCGTAGTTGGATGTAGAAAGTGGGACAGGAAGTCGCCTTCAAAACTAGTTGCCGCCCCCCCCCCCCCCCCCCCCCCCAAAAAAATGACATGCCAAATGTGGAATGTAAGGGGGCGAGGAGTGCTTAAAGTAGAAGTTCCGCTTTTGGGTGGAATTCCACTTTAAATCGAGTTTAGTTAAATCAAGCCCCTTTACTAGTGATTTAAATCGACTTGATTTAAATCAAAGCCACCCTGCCATAGGTTATACAATTTCTTTCCTTCCACCACGGGTGGAAGGAATAAAAAGTGCTTAATGCCCCCATCAACAGTCAGTGATGATGGTGTTATTTCTCCCACACCACTATTGTATTCTGCTGGCAGGCAGCCTTCCATGCTGGCAGAACTCAATGATCATTGCTGGCGGCTAAAGTAAATAAATCTCCAACTAGCCTACCTATAGATGGATCGAACTTTGGCCAGTCCCTGCTGAACTGGAGAAGATTTGTGTCATCTATGACCAGCCTAAATTTACAGACGCTTATTAAAAAAAAATGTAAAAATTGCTTTCCTGAAACAATGAAGTGAAAAAACAGCAGCAACTCACAGCGCACAATCTCTCTACTCTATTCAGGGGATTTTAGGTAATTTCTGATCATTTCCATTAATAAAAACACTCTGGTTTGTATCAACACCATTTTTTGCAAGAAACGACCGCCTACAGAGAAAAGTTCTTTCTGCGATTGCAGCTCAGTGAATCCATTCACTACATTCTCTGTAAAAAAAAAAAAAAATGCCCGTCAAGTCGGTCTCGCTAAAGGGGCCCCCAAAAGTGTATGCAAAGTTGATTGTGGAGTCTGAACGGCCGCGGTGTAAGCGATGGCGATCAAAAGCCTTCACAAGAATAACAAAACACATTAATCATCAGATCATCGGACACTGAGCCAGTGTTGGGGGGGGTGGGGGGGGTGGCTGCACGGAAAGCCGAAAAGGAAAGGCGTGCTGATTTGCCAGAGACGTAAAAAATGTGCAAGACCAAAATAAATGTGTAAAACAGGAGTGCGCTAATGGATTCCAGCTGGGCCGGATTGTGTGCGACGGGCTCGGATTTCACACCGTTTTATGAAAAGTTTAATGTTCCGCCTCTCCCCTGGGCACGCTGCCCTTGGAGTTAAAATGCCATAACCACATTCTGGCCGATCAGGGCCTCAGAAAGAAAATGTAGATGATTTAGCACGGATCAGGGGTTGGGATCATGTGGACAACCTTTACAATGTATAGGGAGGACGCATACACAAGAGCTTAACTACGAGTAGCTGTCTTATTCCCATTACATCTCTGCTGAACACAGTCGGTGCCGATTGCCGAAATGTTTAACTATAAGAATGGAGGCGAATTCCTAAAAAGTGTTTGTAAACTAACAATGCACTTCTCGATTTGATCACTTTCGATATACAGTTGTGCTCATAAGTTTACATACCCTGGCAGAATTTAGGATTTCTTGGCCATTTTTCAGAGAATATGAATGATAACAAACATTTCTTTCACTCATGGTTAGTGTTTGGCTGAAGCCATTTATTATCAATCAACTGTGTTTATTCTTTTTAAATCATAATGAAACAGAAACTACCCAAATGACCCTGATCAAAAGTTCACATGCCCCAGTTCTTAATATTGTGTCAATTAATTTGGTCAAAATTGATGGCAAGATGAATGCAGTATGTTGTTATAAAATACTGGAGGAACATTTCCATTCATCAGCCAGGAAGCTGAGCATGGGACGTACTTGGACATTCCAACATGACAATGATCCAAAACACAAGGCCAAGTCGACCCGTTATTGGCTACAGCAGAATAAAGTGAAGGTTCTGGAGTGGCCATCTCAGTCTCCTGACCTCAATAATATTGAGCCACTCTGGGGAGATCTCAAACGTGCAGTTCATGCAAGACAGCCCAAGAATTTACAGGAACTGGAGGCTTTTTACCAAGAGGAATGGGCAGCTTTACCATCTGAGAAGATAAAAAGCCTCATCCACAAATACCATAAAAGACTTCAAGCTGTCATTGATGTTAAAGGGGGCAATACACGGTATTAAAGTCGAGGGCCACCCAAAAAAAAAAAAACGCATAAATGATCTTAAAAAAAAAAAAAAAAAAAAAGTTTTTAACCACTTTCCGAACGGCGCACACAGATATACGGCGACAGAATGGCACGGACAGGCCTAAGGGCATACAGGTACGTCCCTTTGAATATGCCGCTGTGCCATCACGTGCGTGTCGGTCGGGACCCCCGTGAGTCTGGTTGCGGGTCCCGCGGACTCGATCGCCGCGGGGATACCCGCAATCGTCTCATGGGGAGGACGAACAGGGAGATGCGGAAGTAAACAAGCATCTCCCCGTTCTGCCTCGCAACAACTGACACTGATCTCTGCTCCCTGTGATTGAAGCAGAGATCAGTGATCAGTAACCACAGCCACGCCCCCCACAGTTAGTAACACGCCCCTAGGACACACTTAACCCCTACACTGCCACCCCCTGGTTAACCCCTTCACTGCCAGTGTCATTTACACAGAAATCAGTGCATTTGTATAGCACCGATTGCTGTATAAATGATAATGGTCCCAAAAATGTCCGATGTGTCCACCATAATGTCGAAGTCACAATAAAAAAATAAAAATGCTAGTAAAAAAAAAAAAATAATAATTATTAATAAAAATGCTATAAAACTATCCCCCATTTTGTAAATGCTATAACTTTTGCGCAAACCAATCAACAATCGCTTATTGCGATTTTTTTTACCAAAAATATGTAGAAGAATACGTATCGGCCTAAACTGAGGGGAAAAAAATAGTTTTATATATTTTTGGAGGATATTTATTATAGCAAAAAGTTAAAAATTCTTTTTTTTTTTCAAAATTGTTTCTCTTTTTTTGTTTATAGCGCAAACAATAAAAAACACAGAGGTGATCAAATACCACCAAAAGAAAGCTCTATTTGTGGGAAAAAGGACCCAAATTTTGTTTGGGAGCCACGTCGCACGACAGCACAATTGTCAGTTAAAACGATGCAGTGCCGAATCGCAAAAAGTGCTCTGGCCTTAAGCCAGCAAAATGGTCCGGTCTGAAAGTGGTTAACTTACCTGAACCCGCTGTTGCTAGGCAGTCTTCCTAATCTGCCTCTTCCTATTCCGCTGTGCTTCCTCCTCTTCGGTGAGCTACCCCGTTGCCTTCTGGGACATGTGTGTGTCCCAAAAAAACAACGGGCCATTCACAAAGCGCCGCACGACTCGCGCATGCGCAGTAGGAAACGGGCAGTGAAGCCGCAAAGCTCCACTGCCTGTTTCCCTTCGTTAAGAGTGAGGCGCCAGCAGCCGATCCGATAGACTGATCGGCCTCGGGGTGGCCGACATTGCGGGATCGCTGGACAGGCAAGTGTCCTTAATAAAATTCAGCAGCAAAATAAATTCTTGGCCGGAATGCCCCTTTAAGAACTGGGCTATGTAAACTTTTGATCAGGGTAATTTTGGTAGTTTGTTGCCATTACGATTTAAAAAGTGTAAACATAGTTGATTGATAATAAATGGCTTCAGCCAAACACTAACCATGAGTGAAAGAAAAGTTTTTGTGTTCTCATTCATATTCAGTCATACGGCAAGGTCAGATCAGAAGTCGTGCGACTTCCGTTTCGGATCAGTGTGAGCATGGAGCATGCAAAATCTGAGGCAGCTCTGCATAGAAACCAATCAGCTTCCAGGTTTCATTGCCAAAGCTCAATTGAACAAAAACAGAAGTTAGAAACTGATTGGTTACGATGCACATCTGCACCAGATTTGGTGTGCATCAGTTTTAGTAAATCTCCCACTAAATAAGTATATCACTTTAACACACAATAATGATAAAATAACAACAAAACTATAGATTGTAAGGGGCATCACTATCCAAAAAGAAGAAAAAACTGGGTCCACTACATCTGGTCAAATGTCCCAAAGATTACCCTGATTCTCCTCAAACTCATAGTGCTGTAATAGGCAAATAGTGAGCAAAGCTGGAATAGAATTGTGGCTGACCCCTCCCCAGGCGACCTAAAATTGGCTGCCAAATGTAAAAGAGCAGCTTCACTGGCCAATCAAAAAGTGGGGGTAATGAGAGAAGGTTGGCCGGAGTGTGACCACACCTTACCTAAAAGAAGGACTCTAGGCTATGTTTGCTGGTAAGGCCAGTTCACAGGCAACAAGCCAATTTTAACAGGTTATCTTTGACCCCAAACACTTGAAAAAGTATTTCCTTCACCATTAAATTTGGCCAGGGTTAAGATTTGCAAGTTGCAACAATCTAGTCTCCAAACTACGGCCCTCCAGTTGTTCAGGAACTACAATTCCCATCATGCCTAGTCATGTCTGTGAATGGCAGAGTTTTACAATGCCTCATGGGATGTGTAGTTCCGCAACAGCGCGAGGGCCGTAGTTTGGAGATCTCTGAATTAGGACATAAGATAGTAAATATGTATTGTTAAAAAAACTAAATACATTATATTATTGGTGTGTTGGGTCCCTAAAGTGCTCTATTACATTTTCAATTTAGTAAATGCACTTAGCTGTTGCTAGTTTGGCACGTGGATATGTTTGAGTTTTACAAGCCTACTCTGGAGTACATATAGACTCCACTAATACACACGGTCGGAAATTCCGACCACAAAATCCGTCGGATTTTTTCCGACGGATTTTGTCCGACACTGGTATTGCATACACACGGTCGGACAAAGCTGTCGGAAAATCCGATCATTCTGAACGTGGTGACGTTCGTTGCGTACGACGGAACTACGTAGAGGCTAGTAGCCAAATTCCCGACCGTGTGTACGGGGCATAAGGCTACAGGTTGTGTTTTCAGAAAGCCCACCCGGGTCACTTCTGGGCAGATTGGGACAGAACCTAAAAATTGAAGAGGGGGGGGGGGGGGGGGGGGGGGGGGGGGGGAGAGACAACGACACCCCTATACACCCTTCTACAGTGCTTTTTATTGGAGAGCAATTCAAAATGGACCATAGATTAGATTTGGAAAACTGATTGTATAAATGTAAACCCCCTACCCCAATCCTAAAAACATGGATGTACCTTTTAAAATTTGAATGAATAGCAAACGTCTCAGATTTATGAAGGTGTCAGGTGTGAATCACTGAACTCGAGCTATTAGTGCATTAGAATAAAGCAATAATGGGTACGGCTGTGTAAACAGTATTCCACCTAAGATGCTCATAACTTAATTGCTGTGAGGTTGGCTGATTATGAGAACAATAAGCAGCGAGCGGGACTGGGCACAGTGCGCTCTCCGATAATTATCTATGTGGCAGGCAGGATTTATGGCGCTGCATGATGTATTCTCCGTCCTTTTCCCCCGGCAGAGGTGAAGGGCGATCTATAAAAGCTGTCATTAATGCCGAGCCAAAACCTGTTATGTCTCCTTTCTCCACCACCATACCAGCTGCGCTCCTCCTGCCCACAACCATATCCTGCGCTGTTCACATACACAAAATCAGGCCTGTCCGCCCGTCTTAAAGAAACCTTGCGATGCAAGAAAGACTTAGGCTGCCATACATGACACTTTTTCATTCAACCAGTGGGTCACATGAAAAAAAAAAAAAAAAACACACTTGATTCCCTACTGCCGCACTATTGCATTCTGACAGCAGGGTGACTTCCTTGCCGCCAGAATACATTGATCAGCACTGCCGGCTATAAAAAGCAGCGCTAATCAAGAGAACATTTTTGCACACCTCTAAAACCCAACACCAACTCATTTTTACTCTATATACAGAGTAGGAAAAAGTTAAAAAAAAATTTCCAGGTTTTTAATCGGAGGCTGTGACCCCACTAAGGTGATTTTTGCCTCACTTTATGTCCTGATGGCACCTGTACAAGGAATAGGTGAAGGAGCTGAGTGTGCATAAGCCCTTAAATTAAAGTGGTTCTAAAGGATGAAGGCGTTTTCCTTCATGTATTCTATGCATAAAGATAAAAGAAAATTGAGTGTGCAGCAGCCTCCCTCAGCCCCCCAATACTTACCTGAGCCCAATCTCGATCCAGCGGTGTGCACAAGAGCAACGGCTCTCCTGGGTCTCACCCTCATTGGCTGAGATGCAGCAGCAGGAGCCATTGGTTCCTGCTGCTGTTAAATACAGCCAATGAGAAGAGAGCAGGGGGGGTGGGGCTGAGCTGCGCTCCCTTGTCTTATGAACACAGAGCAGGGTTCGGGAAAAATCACACATGAATGCCCCCACAGCAAGTGGCTTGATATGAGGGCACTTGGCAAAGGGGAGAAGGCCAGGAGTGCTGACAGGGGACCCGAGAAGAAGAGGACCGTGGCTGCTCCATATTACTACACAGAGAAGTTAAAAATGATATGTTTGTTATTTTTTTTAATCTTTATTTAAAGAATGCAGTTTGTACAGAGTGACAAATTGACACACATATCAACCTACAACAATCAGAGATAGACAATGTAAATAACTCTTTCGGAGAAGTTCACTTAGGCCCCTTTCACACTGGGGCGTTTTTCAGGAGCTACAGCGCTAAAAAAAGCGCCTGTGTAGCTCCTGAAAAAAGCGGGTCCTTTCACTCCAGTGTGAAAGCCGGATGGCTTTCACACTGGAGCGGTGCGCTAGCAGGACGGTAAAAAAAGTCCTGCTAGCAGCATATTTGGAGCGGTGAAGGAGAAGTATATTCACCACTCCTATACCGCTCCTATCCATTGAAATCAATCGGACAACGCAGGGATACCGCCGGCAAAGCGCCGCTGCGGGGGGTTTTAACCCTTTTTCGGCCACTAGCGGGGGGTTAAAACAACCCCGCTAGCGGCCACATACCGCGGCTAAAATGACGGTAAAGCAGCGCTAAATATAACGGTGCTTTACCGTCGCAGCCCGCACCACCCCAGTGCCCAGTGTGAAGCCGGCCTTAGAATAGTGGGAAACCAGTATGGTTTCATACCATAGTTATATTGGGTCAGGAGTCTGTGTCTGAGGACTCCCCAGTAGTTGAAGCCTGTAACAGTAGAGGGAACTCCCAATACTGAAATATGGTTAATTTTACTGGGCCTGCATAGACCAATGATTAGGAGTATTAAAGAAAGAGACAACCTGGGAGTTAGTGTGAACTTTCCTTAATTGTCAGAAACCGAACCATTGTATTTTAGGTGACTAAACTTAAGTAATGTACTTCAACTAATATGTGGCTCTCGGCCCTGATTTCGCAGGGGCAGTATCAGAAGTTTGCCGCAATCCAGAGGAATTTTCTCTTTAATAGGAAAGCAGAGTGGATGACACCAGAGGTGGCAAAGGGGGAAAGAAACAGGAATTAAAAAAAAAAGGATAAAGAGTAAAGGAGTGGTAAAGGGTTCTGGTAGGGTCCACAGCCCTAAGTTTGTTATATTTTTTTTTAACTTTCCTTTACAAACATTTTAAATAAAAAAAAAGGGTGAATAAAATCAAAGCTTTAAAAAGTATTCATTAGTTACTTTGTTCTGTTTAGCTAACTGCTGCACCCACTTAAAACTATTCAGTCCATTTAAAAAGGAAAAATGTAATATTGAAGAGAACTCACCTTCTTCAGTGTTCCAGCCCGAGTGCCCACAAAAACCACGGAATGCCCATCGTAGCTGTAAGCCGCCACGCTAGCCATGCCATCGGTCTTCTCTTCAAACAACGGAAGACCTTCAATCACCTTCAGGCCACCAATGGGTTGATTTAGAGCCAGGCCACAGAATGCTTCATGAATATGGATAGGCTGAAAGAGAAAAAAGTGATAACATTATACTCAGCACCCTAGACAGCAGCATATCATCGCCAAGGTTTGTGTGTTAATCCAAATGCAACAGACCATGGTTTTATTAAAATGGTTTCTCCATGTTTCCTCTGCAGGCTAGCAGACTTAAAGTGGTGTTTTCACCAAAAAAAAAAAAAAAAAAAAAAGCTTAAAGCAGTTCTGCACTCTGTATATTTTTTTTTTTTTTTTGGGGGGGGGGTATACAAAGGATGCTTACCTTAATTAGGGGACTCACCTGTTCCATCTTCCATCTCGATCGCCGCCGGTTTTCGTCCGATGAAGTTCTTCATCTTCTTCTTTTGTGCTGGGGGCCATCTTGCCTGTGGGCATGTGAAACCCCACAGGCACTTTAGATGGCCCAGCATGCACCGCCGTTACTCGCGCGTGCGCAGTAACGGCACATCTGCCGACATCTCACGAGATGTCGGAAGATGTGGCCGAAATCTCGCGAGATTTCGGAAGATGTCCGCACTGACTCCTGGGAACAATGACACCAGATCCCAGGAGACAGTGCGGCCTGACGACGATCGACGCAGAGACCCCGCCCACCGCCGAAGAGACAGAAGACCGGAAGTCATCAATTACAAGGTAAGTAAAAAAAAAAAAAAAAAAAAAACACATTTAAATTTAGTACTCTTTGCCTGATTTGGAAGGCAAAGAGATTTACTAAATGAAATGGGTGCCGAACCGCTTTAAAATTCATAAAATAAAAAAAATAATTGGAATTTTTTTTTTTTTTTTTTACTCACACAGATCCACGGTCCTGTCAGAAAAGAGGAGACTGATGGGGTGTTCTCAGTACAGAGAAACACTGATCGGTCTCCTCTCCTTGTGAGTCCCCTCCCCCTACAGTTAGAATCACTCCCAGGGAACATATTAACCCCTTCAGTGCCCCCTAGTGTTAACCCCTTCCCTGCCAGTCACATTTAAGAAAAGAAAGCTCTATTTGTGGGGACAAAATCATAACAATTTCATCTGGGTACAGTGCTGTATGACCGCGCAATTGTCATTCAAAGTGTGACAGCGCTGAAAGCTGAAAAATGGCTTGGGCAGGAAGGGGGTGAAAATGCCCTGTATTGAGGTGGTTAAACTAGCGGCGCTTTACCAGCGTTTTTTCAACGGGCTAGCGGGGCGCTTTTAACCCCCGCTAGTGGCCAAATAAAGGGTTAAACGCGCCCACAAAGCGCCGCTGCCAAAAGCGCTTTCCATTGATTTCAATGGGAAGGGGTGCTTTAGGAGTGGTGTATTCACTGCTCCAAAAGTGTTGCAAAGAAGCTGCTTGCAGACTTTTTTGGACGCCCTGCCAGCGCAGCGCCTCGGTGTGAAAACACTCGGGCTTTCACATTGGGATTGCAGATGAGGCTTCTTTCAGGCGCTTTTTTTAAACGCTAAAGCGCTTGAAAAACGCCCCAGTGTAAAAGGGGTCTTAAATCTATAGGAGTAGTAATGATTGCCAAAACAGATGGAACCAATGGCTCCCATATTGATTAAGCTACACAAAAAGCATGCAGTGGCATCTTGTAGCTACCAATCACATATGATTGGAGAACTGTGCGATCACCCACAATTCAATTACATGTTTCTTGTGTGCCTTACTATATACAGAACCATTTGTTGCATCTATTAATCAATTACTACCTCCTAGCAGCACCATTGGAAGCAGTTTACACGCCTTTATGCATGTTCTCACATTTCAGGCATCATTGCACTTATTAGGACAAAGGCTGCAAAAGCAGATAAGATTAGACACAAGAGTGTTTGAGCTTCATTCACAAACAACCCGCAGAGAATAGATTTTTTTAATTTACCAATTTATCTAGTATTGACATTTCCTGCAATGCTTTACACAAAGCACAGAAACCTTCCCTTTATTCCTTGCCCCATAGGAGCAAGCACAACCCAGCCTACCTCCGCACAAGTACCATATTCACACACCTTCCATATTCACACACCCATACCACACAGATTCCATATTCACACCTATACCAGATCCACACACCCATACCATACACCTATCATATTCACACCCATACCACACACCTACCACACTCCTACCATTAAAAAAAAAAAAATTATATATATATATATATATATATATATATATATATATATATATATATATATATATATATATATATATATATATATATATAATATATAGTTTGGGGGTTCCAAATAATTTTCTAGCAGAAAATACTGATTTTAACTTGTAAGCAACAAGTGTCCGAAAAAGGTTTAGTCTTTAAGTGGTAAACTGACCTCATTTACAGACCGAAGTTCATTCCTTTGATCTAAGGAAAATTGTAAAATGTTACAATGTTTCTCTTTATCTCGCCTGAGTGTTGTGATAAACTTGGCAGACTGCCTGTTTTTGTTTTGTTTTTTGACAGCTGTCGCCTTGAGCAGAGAACGCTCTACACTGAAATCGAGAAAAAGTTGCGTTAAGATCGCGAGGAGGGTTGAATTGCGATCTTGATTCTTTAAAGCGGAGTTCCACCCAAAAATGGAACTTCCGATTTAAGTGATGGTGACCCCCTGACATGCCACATTTGGCATGTAATCTTTTTTTCTTTTGGGGGGGGGGGGGGAGCGGATACACCATTTTCATGGACTCCCACTTCCTCCCCTGCCTACATGGTGCCGGAAGGAAATTCACCTCTCCTCCTCCCTCCTTGCAATCTTCTTGGACCTGTCACAGGTCCTAGAAGATTGTCCGACCTTTCACAGCATGCAGTGTGGCTCGCGCATGCGCAGTGCGCGCCCTGCTGTGAAGCCACAGCTGGGCAACACAGTTAGAATGTCAGTGCCATGGAGAGGAGGGAGAGAGGAGCGGGGTTTGTGAGCCCACATCGCTATTAAAAGTCAGCAGCTACACTTTTTGGAGCTGCTGACTTTTAAATGGGTGGAACTCCGCTTTAACGATTATTCGTGCAGCTCTACTCCTATCATATTCACGCACATACCGCTCGTCTACCATAGGCACACAGAAACTCAATAGAAGTAAGTGTTTTTTCTTAGGAATATCTCTCTGATATGCTTGACAAAGATCAGTTTCATGTTTCTATGTGTGTTAATGCTAGTGGTGCACGGAAATTTCTGGTTCGAAACCAAAAATTCAGGATGTACCGAAAACCAAAACCGAAAATGGACAGTTTTTAAAAATATATAAATAAAATTGTATTATATTTGACCTTTAAATCAATATGAATACATTTCCAGTGGCCGATATATTGGTGTATCCCTAGTTAATGCATTAAAATCTGGGTTAACACAGTCAAGCTCTTGTTTTCACGTACAGTCTAAGTATAGATGTACAAGGAGGCATCCATATTGGTTCCTTAACCACTTCAGCCCCGGACCAATTGTCAGCTTAAGGACCAGAGGTCTTTTTTCAATTTCGCACTGCACTACTTTAACTGGTAATTGTGCGGTCATGCAATTTTGTAACGAAACGAAATTTGCGTCCTTTTCTTCCCACAAATAGAGCTTTCTTTTGATGGTATTTGATTGCCTCTGTGATTTTTATTTTTTGCGATATAAACGGAAAAAGAGCGAAAATTTTGAAAAAAAAAGAGATTTTCTACTTTTTGTTATAAGAAAATTCTAATAAACTCAATTTTAGTCAAACATTTGGGCCAAAATGTATTCAGCCACATGTCTTTAGTAAAAAAAATGCCAATAAGCGTATATTTATTGGTTTGCGCAAAAGTTATAGCGTCTACAAACTAGAGTACATTTTCTGGAATTTACACCGCTTTTAATTTATGACTGCCTATTTCATTTCTTGAGGTGCTAAAATGGCAGAGAAGTACAAAACCCCCCCAAATGACCCCATTTTGGAAAGTAGACACCCCAAGCTATTTGCTGAGAGGCATGTTGAGCCCATTGAATATTTTTTTTTTTAGTCCCAAGTGATTGATAAAGACAAAAATAAAAAATAATTTTTTTTTTCTTCAAAAAGTTGTCACTAAATGATATATTGCTCACACATGCCATAGTTATATGTGGAATTGCACCCCAAAATACATTTTGCTGCTTCTCCTGAGTATGGGGATACCACATGTGTGGGACTTTTTGGGAGCCTAGCCGCGTACGGGGCCCCGAAACCCAAGCACCGCCTTCAGGATTTCTAAGGGTGCAAATTTTTGATTTCACTCCTCACTACCTATCACAGTTTCGAAGGCCATAAAATGCCAAAATAGCACAAAACCCCCCCAAATGACCCCATTTTGGAAAGTAGACACCCCAAGCTATTTGTTGAGAGGCATGGTGAGTATTTTACAGCTCTCATTTGTTTTTGAAAATGAAGAAAGTAAAGAAAAAAAATTTTTTTTTTTTCTTTTTTCAATTTTCAAAACTTTGTGACAAAAAGCGACATCTGCAAAATACTCACAATACCTCTCAGCAAATAGCTTGGGGTGTCTACTTTCCAAAATGGGGTCATTTTGGGGGGTTTTTATGCCATCTGGGCATTCCATGGCCTCCGAAACTGTGATTGGCAGTGAGAAGTGAAATAAAAAAATTACTCCCTTAGAAAGCCTGAAGGCGGTGCTTGGTTTTTGGGGTTCCGTACGCAGCTAGGCTCCCAAAAAGTCCCACACATGTGGTATCCCCGTACTCAGGAGAAGCAACAGAATGTATTTTGGGGTGTATTTCCACATATGCCCATGACATGTTTGAGCAATATATCATTTAGTGACAACTTTTTGTAAAAAAAAATATATATATTTTTTTTTTTTTCATTATTCAATCTCTTGGGACAAAAAAAAAAAATATTTAATGGGCTCAACATTGCTCTCAGCAAATAGCTTGGGGTGTCTACTTTCCAAAATGGGGTCATTTGGGGGGGGTTTGAACTGTCCTGGCATTTTATGCACAACATTTAGAAGCCTATGTCACACGTCACCCACTCTTCTAACCACTTGAAGACAAAGCCCTTTCTGACACTTTTTGTTTACATGAAAACATATTTTTTTTTTGCAAGAAAATTACGTTGAACCCCCAAACACTATATATATTGTTAAAGCAAAGGCCCTACAGATTAAAATGGTGGGTGTTGCATTTTTTTTTTCCACACAGTATTTGCGCAGCGATTTTTCAAACGCATTTTTTGTGGAAAAAATACACTTTTTTTTATTTTAATGCACTAAAACACACTATATTGCTCAAATTTTTGATGAAATAAAAAATATGATCTTAGGCCGAGTACATGGATACCAAACACGACATGCTTTAAAATTGCGCACAAACACGCAGTGGCGACAAACTACATACATTTTTAAAAGCCTTTAAAAGCCTTTACATGATACCACATTAGATTCACGGAGGAGGTCTACTGCTAAAATTACTGCCCTCGATCTGACCTTCGCGGTGATACCTCACATGCATGCTGCAATTGCTGTTTACATATGACGCCAGACCAACGCTTGTGTACGCCTTTGCGCAAGAGAAGGGGGGGCAGGGGTGCTTTTTTTTTTTTTTTTTTAGTTTTTTTTTTTATTTATTTAGCTTTTTTATTCTATTTTTAAACTGTTCCTTCCATTTTTTTTCTTTGTTATGATTTTTATTGTTATCTCAGGGAATGTAAATATCCCCTATGATAGCAATAGGCAGTGACAGGTACTCTTTTTTTGAAAAAATGGGGTCTATTAGACCCTAGATCTTTCCTCTGCCCTCAAAGCATCTGACCACACCAAGATTGGTGTGATAAAATGCTTTCCCAATTTCCCAATGGCGCGGTTTATATCCGGGAGGGGGGACATTCCCTCCTACTGCTTGTAAAAGCAGTCTAGAGGCTAATTACCCGCTAGAATTGCTTTTACATGAAAGCCGATCACTGGCTGAAAAGAATGATACCAAGATGATACCTAAACCTGCAGGCATCATTCTGGTATAACCATTCAAAGTCCAGCAACATACTGGACATATATTGTAATCTTTTTTTTTTTCATGCAGCCTCTTGGCTGAACGAAAAAAAGAGATTGATTGGTGGGTATGCCCACCATTAGAATACCTCCCTTCATCCACCCACTTCTAATGATGGGCATACATGCACCATTTATATATGCCGATGCATGGGGGCATCCTCCCGCAAAAGTTATGCCGTGTACACACGGTCGGAATTTCGACCGTATGTACGTGGCATTAGGAGCCAATCGCTCCTCCCCGCCCCCTGCTGCCCCCATGCTTCGGCACATATGCTCTTTTTTTTAACTGTGGTGGTGAAATCACCTCCTACAGCGTTGGAGTCGCGGCTTTATGTATCGTGGGAGCAAACGCTGTTGCTGTCAAGATAAATAAATCCGCGCTGCAACTGAATGGCGCACCTGAAAACAAAAAAATGCTTAACACTAAAACACAGTAAACAAAATTACATACCTGAAAAGCAAGCATGATAAAACATGATAAAACATAATAAAACATTGCAGAATAGAATGGAGTAAAAAAAGAGCAACAATAGAGAGAGAGAGAGAACAATAAAACGACAACTATTTTTGTTTTTTTTATTTTTTTGAGATTCACAGGTAAAAAAGCTCCTGACTGTTAGCGACTGAATCAAAACGCTACCACAAAAAAAATGTTAGCGATCGCAGGGATCAGGCCTGACTCTGCGAACGCTGCAGTTATGTGTGCTTAGTGTTTTGTAAGTGACAGTGATCGATCGATACTGCACTTGGGTGGGCTGGGCTGGGCGGAGGGGGAAAACGCAGGTGCTAGCAGGTATCTGGGCTGATCCCGCTAACAATGCGTTTTTTTGGAACCCTAAACTGCTGGGACGCTAGTATAGATCTGATCAGATCAGATATTGATCTGTTCAGATACTATACCACTAAGGGAGGTGTATGCTTTGCGCGTGGGTGTTTGCGGTACTGGCACTAACCTGGGGCGACGCAGACCTTATTTGACCCTAAAACCTAATTGATATCACCCGCCGGGCGATCAGGGGGTTAAACCGTTATTGGGTAATAAATGGCGGGTGCCCTGACAGTATAAAAAACAAGCTAACTAACCAGCGTCACCCGTAACAGTAATACAAAAAAAAACTGGTTACCTAGCGACACTAATGCAGCGATCAGAAAAACGATCGCTTAGTGACACTGGCAAAAGGGGGTGAAAGGGTTAACTAGGGGCAATCAGGGGGTTAAACCTTTATTAGGTAATATATGGGGGTACCTGACGCTATATAAAAACCTGACGGGGAACCTAAATAACGAAATAACTAACTGGCTAACCAGCGTCACCAGTGACATTTTATACGGTGATCACTGGTGAAAGGGTTAACTCTAGGGGCAATCAGGGGGTTAAAACCTTTATTTAGGTTGTAATATGGGGGTACCTGACCTATAAACCTATTTATGAACCTATATAAACATGGCGGTTAACCTAAAAAAAACTGGTTACCTAGCGACACTAATGCAGCGATCAGAAAAACGATCGCTTAGTGACACTGGCAAAAGGGGGTGAAAGGGTTAACTAGGGGCAATCAGGGGGTTAAACCTTTATTAGGTAATATATGGGGGTACCTGACGCTATATAAAAACCTGACGGGGAACCTAAATAACGAAATAACTAACTGGCTAACCAGCGTCACCAGTGACAGTTATACGGTGATTACTGGTGAAAGGGTTAACTCTAGGGGCAATCAGGGGGTTAAAACCTTTATTTAGGTTGTAATATGGGGTACCTGACCTATAAAACTATTTATGAACCTATATAAAACATGGCGGTTAAAATAAAAAAAAAAATGGTTACCTAGCGACACAATGCAGCGATCAGAAAAACGATCGCTTAGTGACACTGGCAAAAGGGGTGAAGGGGTTAACTAGGGGCAATCAGGGGGTTAAACCTTTATTAGGGGGGGGTGGGGGGGCTACCTAGGACCTAAAACTAACTGCCCTGACAGTTATTACAGTCACACTGACACTAAATGCAGTGATCAGTAAATAAATGATCACTGCAATTAGTGACACTGTGACTGGGGGGGAGGGGGGGTGATCTGGGGGGTGATCTGGGGGTGACAGGGGGGTGGATTGTGTGCCTATGTGTACTGGTGTCAGTGTACTGTTTGTGCACTAACCTTTACATCTTCTGTGCTCGGCGTTCCGGTCACATAGACCGGCGCACCGAGCGTGACATCACTTCCGCCTTCCTGTCTATACAATAGACAGGAAGGGGAAGCTTTTCATTCGCCAGGAGCGATCGCGAGGGGGTGGCCAGAAACCACTGGCCGTCCCCTCGTCCCGGATCGCTCCTGAAGCGATGCCGACCGTCCCCGCCGGCGGAGGGGGGTCCGATCGGACCCCCCAACCGCCTGAAGAATGGCACGTACAGGTACGTGGTTCTGCCTGTACGTGCCATTCTGCCGACGTATATCTACATGGGGCGGTCGGCAAGTGGTTAAAGCGGTTGTATACCCCGCTTGGAGATTTTTACCTACAGGTAAGCCTACAATAGGGCTTACCTGTAAATAAAATGAATATCTCCTAAACCTGTATGGTTTAGTAGTTATTCCCCCTGCATGCAGCTACTGACGTCAGTGGCGCATACGCTCTGAAGGTCCAGTGTATTGTCCCGAAACTTCAGAGCTCCTTGCCAGAATGGAAGGCTTCCACACGAATGTGTGGGAGTGACATCATTGCTGCTCCAGCCACTCACAGCGACAAAGGCCGCAAACCCGGAAGAAGCGCTAGGGGGGACATGTCAGCTTGGGCGCCGCAGCGGGGGCTTTGTTCTAAGGCATTTCATAATGTGCTAGCATGCTATGCATACTAGCACATTATGCCATTGTCTTGCAGGTTGTTTTACAAAAAGGAAATGGCAGGATCAACAGGAACATTTTACAGTAAAGGAAGAGAGAATTTAAAAGGCCTTTCACAGCTTAAAGCTAAGATGCTTTCTCCTTCACTGAGCAAGTTTTTGCCTCTACATACCCTTTAACAGGACTTAACCCAACAAGGGATTGAACCAGTTACAGGAAATTAAATGAAAGACAAAAACACACCTCCACAATGGAGAAGGTGAAGGAGTAGAGCTGAATGCTGCACATTCTTCTCGTTGACGTTGAATACTATATCAGGAAAAAGCAGACAATTTATTTTTTTCCCAAAAAACAACCTGCACCTTGCCTGAGAAAACAACGGATTTCTTTGAAATGTTTCTTGCCCCAGAGGCTGGCATGCATAAGGAACATCAGCCGTGGGATTGGCATGCTTGATTGTGGCTCATTGCCAGGCCAAAGCAGTTATGCCGAATGTGTTAGCGCAGATGCACAACGCTGGGGAAAAAAAATAAACCCATGATCAGTGAGAGGAGCTGGTGACTGGTTCCCTTCCGGCGGAGGGTGGAGACTACGCGGATGTACAACCGTCCTGACACCATCTGCTACACACTGTTTCCAGAATTAAGCTATGACACCAGGTGAAGCCCAATCCATAGAGAGGACTAGGTAGGATATAGAATTTTTGTTTTAACTGTACAGTGAAAATCTAAGCTCAATAAATTTGAAAAAGCTCTAGATAGATCAACGAGGTTATTAAAAAAAACACACCACGTGTTATTGATGGTCAAGATGGCTATAGCTCGGTTTAAAAGAAAACAGGAGGAGGGATCGTGGTTTGATCAGCGGTTGTTAACTCCAAATAAAGTTTTTGTTTTTTAACAAGAATAGGGCTGAAACAACTAATCAACATAATCGATTAGCTGGTCAGCCAATTAGTTGGCCCGCATACAGAATGCATTATTTGTTTACATAGCACAAAATAAAGTGCAGTACACATACAGCTCAGTACACAGTCCATACATGTCAGTGAGTGCCTGAGAACATGTGAATGTGTGGGAAGCAATGCCTTATGGGACATGTAGTCCTGGACAGAATGAGGAAGTTTTTTCCTTGCTATAGGGTGGCTCTATACTATATTTTGTGGCTTGTTGTACTCTGAAGGCAGGAGGAGCCAGAAGTGCCGGCGAGGGACCCCAAAAAAGGAGAATCAGGGCTGCTTTGTGCAAAACCATTACACAGAGCAGGTAAGTATGACAAGTTTGTTGTTTAAAAGACAAAAAAAAAAAAAAGACATTTACAATCACTTTAAGGGCTCTGTGCAGGGAAGATCAGCATCTGAACCTAGAGAAGCTGGAAGTTCCTCCACCCCAAACTCGCTCATCCATGTCTTTATGGATCTTGCTTTGTGCACTGGTCCAAATCATTTGGTGGAGGGGGGTTATGGTGTGGGGGTGTTTTTCAGGGGTTGGGCTTGGCCCCTTAGTTCCAGTGAAGGGAACGTCTAAAGCTTTTGTTACCCTCCCTCCCTAGTACATACATCGAAGGGAGAGAGTGACAGGCGGACACGTGAACACTGATCGGCGAGAAAGAATAGGGTATTTAGAAGATGAATTTAAAAAAAACGGCACACAGTATATACCAGGGCTCAAAATTTCAAGTCCTGAGCTACTAGCCAGGCCTTAAGAGTTACTCGCCACCAGTTGCCCCACCCAACCCCTACCCTGCCCCGAATATCGCCCCTAAACACTCCCTCATAAATGACACTTAAGGCTGGGTTCACACCTATGCAAATTTCTCTGCATCCAATTCGCATAGCGGGAGAATGCGATTGGCTCTCTATGGTGCTAGTTCACATATCTCCGGGGTGGCTGCGGATCGCACTGCACAGAAACATCTTTGGCTTTCAGGGCCGAATTCAGGCACAGATTCGGCCCCGATTCGTCCCTGAAACGGAAAACATGGACACACAGCACACCTGTGCGATCCGCGGACGGTTTAGGTGTGAACCGAGCCTTAATGTTTTATGCAAAATTAAGTTACAAAAATAAATATTAACAACTTTATCAGTGCCCCTCAGTACAGCCTCACCAGTGCTTGTCAATACATGATCTTTGCTCATCAATATAGTCTCACCTGTGCCCATCAATACAGCCTCCCCTGTGCCGAGGAAGAGTCAAGCTGGCAGATCAGAGAGCGGGGATTGCCCGCCGTAACAGCTTTCATTTGAATTGCTGGGTTCCCGGCACCGCTTACCGTCACATACAGCCCCGCCTCCTCGCCCGGCACCACTCACGTCACAGTTCTGCCTCCTCGCCCAGAGCTTCCCGGAATTGGATAGGTGTTCTGTCTATCAAATGTGTCGGGCAAGGAGGCGGGACTGTGTGACGTGAGCGACGCCGGGTGAGGAGGCAGGGCTGTAAGTGATGCGAGTGGCTCCAGTAACCCAGCAATTCAAAATGATTGCTGTTACAGCGGGCAATCCCCGCTCTCTGGTGATCGGCCAGCTCGACTCTTCCTCTCCTCTATTCCCCTGGCTGGGAGAATCGCCACCCACCCCCCTCCTCTGAGGCAGCCCACGCTCGCCAGCCCTCAAAAAAAAGAAAATGTGAGGGCTGGTATATACTACATGTTATCCTAGCAGAGGGGCTGGCAGTGCTTGTTTGCATTGCCTTAACAACCCCTTTAGGGTGTCACCATACCAAGACATTTTGGACAGTTTCATGCTCCCAACTTTGTATGAACAGTTTGGGGATGGCCCCTTCCTGTTCCAACATGACTGTGCACCAGTGCTCAAAGCAAGGTCCATAAAGACATGGCTGATCGAGTTTGGGGTAGGGGAATTTAGCCAGCCTGCACAGAGTCTTGACCTCAACCGATAGAACACCTTTGGGAAGAATTAGATTGGAGACTATGAGTCAGGCCTTCTCGTCCAACATCAGTGCCCAACCTTACAAATGCGCTTCTGGAAGAATGGCCAAACATTCCCATAGACACACTCCTAAACCTTGTGGACCGCCTTCCCAGAAGAGTTGAAGCCGTTATAGCTGCAAAGGGTGGGCTAACTCAATATTGAACCCTACGGACTAAGACTGGGATGTCATTAAAGTGCATGTGTGTGTAAAGGCAGGTGTTCCAATACTTTTGATAATATAATGTATAGATCACGTCGGTTATTCTCAGACTGGATTCAATAGTTTGTTCTCTAACCATATAGCTGGTTATTTAGATTTACCACTGAATTGTATTTTCTTTAAACTTTACATAACGAAATTATTCGCCACACTGAGGATTTTAGATGATTAAACTAAACAATTGGCCAACTAATTGATTATGAAAATAATCATTAGTTGCAGCCCTATAGTAGAAGCACTTCAAAAGGCACTGCGAAGATTAATTTGTGATTGGTGCGCATTACAGTGCATTTTTTTTCATGATATCAACAGTAGGGAAAAATAAGTAGGGTAAAATCCTTTTCTTTGAGTACATCACGGGACACAGAGTGAGGCTATTATTCCTTACTTACTGGGTTATACACCATCTCTAGGTGAATGGACACCGGTAGACCAAAGGACTTAGACAGGAAGTCTGCCCCTATATAACCCCTCCCATACAGGAAGTACTTCAGTTTTGGAGCAAGCACTGAATCCCCAAAAGAGGGGAGGGACCTCTGTGTCCCGTGATGTATTCAAAGAAAAGGATTTTACAGGTATGATGAAAAAATCCTTTTTTCTTTCTCATACATGATGGGACACAAAGTTAGGCTAATATTCATTACCTGGTGGGACGTCCCAGAGCAATAGCCTTGAGGAGAGGGAGACACCCTGCCAAACAATAGTCATCAATAGTCATCAGAACGTATACGGCAGCCCACAGTACACTGCGGCCGAAAGCCAAATGCTCGGCTGCTCCACCATCCACCTGATAAAATCTTGTGAACGTCTGGACTGAAGACCAGGTAGCAGCCTTACAAATCTGAGCCACAGCCTTGCAGACACTGGTTAAAAAAACTGAAGTACTTCCTGTATGGGAGGGGTTATATAGGGTCAGACTTCCTGTCTAAGACCTTTGGTCTACCAGTGTCCATTCAACTAAAGATGGCGTATAACCCAGTAAGTAAAGGAATAATAGCCTTACTCTGTGTCCCGTGATGGACGATAAAGAAAAAAGCAGATGGGCAGAATAGGACAAGCTGCAAAAGAAAAAAAGCTTGGCACTGCCCCTTTATCTCTCCGCACATATCGTCAGCTGTCAGCATCTCTGCATCTACTCTGTGTGGCCATGTGGATTTCACCAAAATCCCAGTGATATTTTTACAAAAAATAAATTGAGGAACTTTACCATGTTAGGTAAGGGAAGAAAGAGAAGCAGAATGGCTGACACTTGCCAGAAATCTTTGTCGACTGTTAGACCCGTATTGGCCAAAGAAGAGAAGATGAAGTCACAGCAGCTCACGTTACTGCAGCCTAACTTTATAAGGGAGTTACGGTAATTTATCCACATCAAGGAACATTTTTGAAATGTTGAGGGGCCCTCTAAATGTTACATTATTCAAACTTCAAAAAAAATAAAATTCTTCTAACAGAAGACGATTCCTTCTTGCAGGATAATAACTTTAACTGGACTTGCACATTAATCAGCATCGTTCTCTGCATTAGGCCCATGTCATTGAGGTTCCACGCTTAATCGCTGACAGGCGGTGAACTAGCCTTTACCTCTTCTCTACAAAAAACAGTACATAGTATGCAGCAGCCTCTCTCAACTTTTGTAAACACAGAGAAACCCTTAAAAGAACTTTAGGTCTCAGAGAACCCCGATAATAACTAATTTTATCTACAGCTTACGGTAAATTACCATGAAGGTCAGTGGAAGACGGCTCCTCACATCTGTGGTCAGTTAGAAGAATCCTCCTCTACCTAATACAGAGAGCTAAAAAGATGTTCAGGGTAGATAAACGAGAAGTAAAAGATGCTCACAGCTCAAGGAACAGATAGCATCCTCTGGAGTAGCGGTCACCAACCAGTGGTCCGAGAAAATTTTGGTTCTGCTGAAAATTAACATTTTGGCGGATGTATACCACCCAAGGTTGTTTCCCGTGTTGTTCTCAATGCGCTCTGTCAATATTGTCAGCGCGCATTGATAACCGATGCCCCCCTCTGTAGTTTCGGCTTCTGTGAACTCAGAGGGAGGCGCCAGGAGTAGTGCAGAGAGCCGGAGGTAAAGGAGGGGACTTCCAATGGCAGTGCTGATCACAGACTGTGGGAGGGAGCACAGAGCTCAAGCACATGACTGGATAAAGAGGTAAGTGCCAATGAGGAGTCTGTGTAAGGAAGCAGTGTGATCCACAATGCAGGGACGTTGGGTGGCAGAGAGATGGAGCATTATGTGTATAATCCAGCCGTGTGATCCAGGGGGAGGGGGGCAGAGAGTCAAAGCATTGTGTGTATAAGGCATGTATTTAGGTTAGTGGTCTGTGGGATTCAAAATTGTGATTTTAGTGGTCCGTGAGGTCCAAAAAGGTTGGCGACCACTGCTCTGGAGGAGCCCTGGTTGAAAAAGGCTGGTATAGAAGCCCAGGGCAAAGTATCAAAGGGTACTGCCACACAAGGCCAAACAATTCACTAGAAATTAGTAGAAGCCATAATGAGAGCTGACCTTACCTTGGCCTGTTACATGACCAACTTTCAGCCCTTTTTGGTTGGGTTAACTGTCATGGGGATGCCTACAATCTTATGCTGGTTTAACCCACTTCAAAGGTTACCACAGGTTCCTGTATGTAGGCTGTCCATGCTGCTAAATGCCAGGCTGTCATACTGTTCTACTGGCTTCCTTAGTACTTTCGGAGATGCGGACCTGGAACATGTATGCAGACCAGGATTTTCATCCCAAAACTGACTTCTTGCTTGTTCTGGGTCCAGGGTGTATAAGAATCAATGATTTTTGAAAAAACACCAAAAAATATTTTTTTTTAATTTAAAATCAGATTTTTTTGATTTTTATAAAATGTATTTTAATAAAATGCTTTTGAAGTAAAAATCTATCTAAAAGATAGTTTTCTATTTAAGATATATTAGTAATTGAATTTATATAGCATGAAATGGAGCTTAGTTATGTAGCAGGAGGCTGCATATTCTGCAATATTTTAATTTTTTGGTAAACTCGTTCAATGAATCCAAGCTCTACAAGATAACTTGCACTGCATTGATGCATTCCCACAATTTCACAGTAACCACGAGATAAAACAAAGTTCCTGAATATTCCTTTATCCCATTGTTTTGCAAATCTGTGTACACTACAAACTGTATGATTGAATCGGTTCTGATATCACTGTTTTACAACCCGACAGCTTATTATTCTAAATAGAATCTTTAATATTTGCAAACAACATTAACATTTCCTAACTACCAGCAAGAATAAGTCCTTACATTTAAGGAGCACCTGTATTTTCAGATCATTCATGGCAGCGCCTGTTAGCGGGCATCCACTCACCTGCTGCCACCACGTCCCTCACCTTGTGTCACTGCCGCATCACCAGCCGTCCCATTAAAGTGAATGGGACTGTCTGAGTCAACAGCGGGTCAGAGGAGGAGCCAATACGGGACAAAGATGACAGTTGCTCTTTGAAAATTATGATTTAAATTGAGTTGATTTAAGCCTTTTTAACCATTGATTTAAATCCAAATTTAAATCGTGATTTTTAAATCAACTTGATTTAATTCAATTCCACCCCGTCTGGGTCAGAGACTCAAAGTACTGAATCCAGAGACAGTCAGGCAGCTAGCATTTTCAAAATGTCAGCAGATTAAACACCATCTTTACATCTCGTACCTCCAAACCGGCTGGTGAAGCTTGCAAAATCACAGCAAAGCCAATAGTAAGGCATAAGATGGGTCAGATACCTTCTGTTCGCGAAATACAGCGCACACTGGTTTCAAGGCTCCTAGAACAGTTTAAGAGAATTCTAAATCAAAGTGCAAAACATGCTATTGGATCCAATTGGAGGTTTAACAACGTTAAAGTGCGCGTGTCCAGACTACTTTCACATAGGCGTCATGACGTGATCAAGAAAAACGGATGGCGTCAATGAGGGACAAGACATTTCTTCTGCCTCACACTCCATATTGCCCATTTTGGGGTTCCAGCATGGATCACCGCCTGCCACAGCTTCTGCTTTTCTGCTCTATTGGATGAATGACCCATGGGAGACATCCTCTGTCATATTGACATCTTTCCAATGATGGATGCTACCTGTCCATATCCCTTTCTGTCTCCGTCATCAGTCAAATATGCCCTTGATTTTTTTTTTTTCCATAAACGGAATATTACTGTGTGAAGACTTTACATCAGTATTGCTGCAAAACAAAAAAGCAAGCCTATTAAATTTCTAATCACGTTCCTAAACAGGCATGATGTATACAGATTTATATCGATCATCATCAGTATACATCCGCATGCCAATAGGAATACATGACTGTTTTCCATCTGTAAAAAGACAGATGAAAAAGGATATAAGAAATGCCCATTTAAATATGGGAGACTAACAAGCGATCGATAAAAGAGCTTTAAAACAAGCCTTCCGACTCCTCTAGATGTTTTTTTTTTATGTAAAGTTATTTATTCTCAAAGATCATAAATTAAAAAAAGTCAGCTTTGTCGTTATCTGGGTACGTTCATACTGAATTCAAGTTTGAAATTGTGCGAGTTCAGCTGAACTACAATACAAATACATTACAACACATGACATCACTTCCGATTTTTTATTTTGTCGTACGAGAATTTTCGTAACTTTAGTAACCTATTCAATTCTACTTGAAAAAAGTCGATCTGTCCTCCAATTTTTGGATCGTGCTTATGGGGCATTAGGGGGATGAATAGTGCCCGATTATTGGTGTCAGTGTAAGGAACTTTGATCCATGATTGGTGTCAGTTGAAGGAATAGTGCCATATTTTTGGTGTCAGTGGCAGTATTAATGCCTCAAGGGATGGACAAAAGCAAGTAAAGAGCCGCATCCGGCCCCCAGGCAGCAGTTTGGAGACCACTGCATTAGAGGGCTGGCAGGATCAGCTTTTAAAGGAAAAAAGAAGATCAGATTTGCTCACTGTTGTGAACTTTAAATGAAAATTTATTTCCTCCGCAATGCATATAGATACAGAGATGAGTGACCGTTTTAGGGCTAGTTTACACTTGCTTCAAAACAAGGCTTTGGACAGGCTTTGTTAAAGCTCTTTGAATGCCAGTCAAAGCTCCTGTCACTAAATAAAATGGTTAGCTTACAGTCCTGTTTACATCTTGCATTGCTTCAAAAATTATACCCCATGTTTTAGTGGCGCTTCAAAGAGTCTTCAAAACCTCCATAGAACTCTATGACAAAGCTCACTTTAATTCAGCTTTAGCTTTGCTTTGTTTTGGAGAAATTGCAGGTATGAGACACACACACAGGACATCTGTCAATCTTCGAAAAAGCTTCAAAAGAACATCACAGGCGCATACCTGACGCTTCACCGAAGCACCACCGAAGCTTCAAAAACGCATCATAAAAGCATGTTGAAGTGGTAGGCGCTTTAATGTGTGTTAAAGCCAAAACAAGTGTAAATGAGCCCTCTCCAACACACATTAACGGCTAGTTTACACTTTAAAACAAGGCTTCGGACAGGCTTTGTTAAAGCTCTCTGAACGATAGTCAAAGCCTCTGTCACTAAATAAAATGGTTAGCTTACAGTCCTGTTTACACCTTGTTTTGGCTTCGCTTCAAAAATTATACCCCATGTCGCTTTAGTTGTGCTTCAAAGCATCTTCAAAGAACCTATAGAAGTCCATGCCAAAGCTTTCTTGAAGCCCCACTGAAGCCCCACTGAAGCCTCAAAGCCCCACCGAAGCCCCACCGAAGCACAAGGTGTAAACAGGACTGTAAGCCAACCATTTTATTTAGTGACAGGAGCTTTGACTGGCTTTCAGAGAGCTTTAACAAAGCCTGTCCGAAACCATGTTTTGAAACAAGTGTAATATACCCCTTAAGTGCTTTTATGGCTTCCTCAGAATATATCAATATACAAAACTTGCATTAAAAAAGACATGGGTGTAAACAGATTTATACAGATTGTCATCAGTATACATCCACACGCCATTAGGAATGCAGAAGGCCCCTTTGACATGGGGCAGGCTCCACCAGGAGTCCGCCTGCTCAGCAGGAGACTGTCCGCTGATCCCCACTAAGCAGGTGGATGGCTTGTCTGTGTCCGCCTTGCTTATGTAGAGTGGACAGACACAGCCCGCTGGCCTCTATGGGCAGCCAGATGTAAACAGACAACCTGTCTGTTTATACCCGACACCCATCTGATCAACGGGAACGGATCCCCATCGGTCTGTTTTCAGAGGATAGGATCGGATGTCGGTCTGTGTCAATGGACACATGTCCGTTGACATCTGACGATCCATAGATGAGACTGGAGGGTCCGTTCTGGTCCGCCTGAAAAACTGACAGGCGGACCTGATCGGGATCTTGGGGCGTCTCTTCTTCAGCCGGGATTCACACATACATACCACACTTTGCAATGATATGCTAGCAGGTCCCCCATCTGTCTATTTTTAGCGGATTGGATGTCGGCATACACATGTCCATTGACACCCACCACTCTACATAGGGCATTGGAAGGTCCGATCGGGTCCGCCTGTCAGTTTTTTTTTAGATCCGCCTGTGTGAAAGAAGCCTTACTGTCTTGTTTTCCATCGGCAAAAAGAGGGATGAAAAACAGACATAAGGAATGCCCATTTAAATAGGATACCAAGTAAATCATTTTAACATTTTGGATACAATGTGGATGGATTAAATCCACTGTCAAAAACTAGTAAACTGAAACCTAGGGAAAAATTTCCACCTCCTGCCTACTCAATAAAATATTAGATAGGTAAAGCTTGGAGAGTCTGGGGGAATTTGAATTCTGTGTCCTTGGGAGAGATATTTCCCTTTACCATGTGATGGGTGTCCCCTTTTCCTATAGGATGGGTATCTGACAGAACAGGAAGTCAGGAGAATTTCCCCAATGGGGACAAAGACCATTATAAAAACCTTTTCTAGTAAAGCAAGCAAGGCTTAGAACTTTGGTTTGGATTTTATTGATTTTTGTGCCCCCTTTGGGAGGGATTGCCTCAGACTTCCTAGCTAAGTGAAGGGTGGCAGACAAAACAGGAACAAAGAAATGCATCTACTTTCTATGGTAAGACAGAAAGCATTTTGAAAGCTTACAGAGGTTCCAACCCTTATCTGCTATATACAAAAAAATATTGTCTGGAATTTGTCTTTATCACTAGATGGCTCCTTTAAAAAAGACATTGGCACAATCCTGACGCCAAGGAATAACCAGCCTGCCACGTCGACAGCAAGACCGTTCCAGGACACCCAGCGAAATGTCACATCTGCGGCTACTGTGCCACAAATAACAGGGTGTCGCTGTAGCTGTGCGGCCTTTGAAGTGGCTTCTCGGGGAAACCACATTGTATTTAGAGCAGCGCTGTCTGCTATACTCATCCCTTCACGCTGCCAGAAGTGTGCGACTATGAAGAATGCTGAAATGAACAGCACGTGAGGCCACACTGCAGACGGGAAGAGGAGAGCAAAAACTGGGACAAACACATGCAGGAATCAAGTCTGGTGTACGAAGGGAAAATTAAGGCGCGGCGGCGTACATTTTCTGAAATAGTTCAGACTTAATTACATTTACATAATGCCTGCTTTCTCCAGACCTCCCACTTCATGGCCTTATTTGCAACCTTCTGTCCCCCCCCCCCCCCTCTCAAAACAAAAACGACAGCCTGGAGCAGCCGTGTGCAATTTAAAATGTGCCGATTGCTACGTCTAATGAACATGCGTCTGGATACAAAACTCGATGCAAAGCGCCATTCGCAAATGTAACATCTTCCATCTTATTTATTTCTCATGTTTTATTTACACCTAACTTATTCTTGAGCCTAGGTTCACACCTATGCGTTTGCAGCAGTGCGTGCGGACATAGCAGCCCATTCATTTTCTGTACCTGGGGGAAAAATGCAGGGAAAGGGTCCCTGCACCTTTTTAAAATAACAGCCGCAGGGGAATCACATTGCATTTTTGCACCATGCGATTTCCTGCACCTGAACACATGCTGCATTTTCAGAAGCGTGGAGGGGCACTGAGAAGTAGCGCGTTTGCCAGTGGGTGGTTGCGGGTGCAGGAATAGGTGTGATTTACACCCTGTCCTGCACCCACCTGTAATAGTGTGAACCTAACATAAGGCATCAGTCAAACTGGCATTCATTCCTGTGTTTAGCTTTTCTAAAACGCAGGAGAAACGATTCGAAAGTTATAAAACTTTTTAATGCCTAACAGATCACTTTTTCTTGCATTTAGATGATCCTGCTTTTAGCCGTGATTACACACGCTTAGAGAGTGTCCAATCGGATCCTAGACAAAGAATTCTATTTTGTCTAAATGCAGCTAATCTGACCGCAGGTAAACGCTCAGTAAACGGCACCATTAAAAAATCATTCCATGCATTTAGAAACGTCTTTAAATGCATTTTTGATGATGCCAGTGTGACTGAGGCCTAACCTGGTAAATCCCAAGTATTCCACATGTATATCCCTCCTCACATAAGTCAGAGTCTGGCTTCATGCACACAGGGCATTTTTTCCTCCAAAAATCAGCAAAAATCAGTGTTAAAAATGTGCCTAAAGCCACGATTTGCAAAGGCGTTTGGGTGCATCAAGTGTCTGGGCATTCATTCATTTCATTGGTGGAATATTAATTTATTCTGCCCAGTGGAATGAACGACTGTGGCCTAGCGTTTTTACACGCATTTAAGCATGTCTGACATTTCTTGCAGAGAAATGCTCTTCTCCTGAACATGCTGCCACTGGGGGGGGGGGGGGGGGGGGGGGGGGCAGGAACACATGGGCTAACAGAGGGGTGTATAGAGGCAGAAAAAAAAAAGTCAAATGCAGTTTTGACGCCCAGTGTGCATGAGTCCTGAAAGCATGCCATTTTCATTTCTGCAACCATGGGTTACTAGAAAGAAAATCGTTTGATTCCCCCATCAACAAAGTCAGTGTTGATGGGGGGAATTCTTCCCATGGAGCCATTGTGTTCTCCTGGCTGGAGGAGCACGGGAAGTTGTCCCTGCCGGGAGAACACATAATTGTTGGCAATAATCGCATGCTAGAGATCAAACAAGCTGGTAGAACCCAAGTCAATCGATGGATCCACTTGGTTACAACCAGCATGGCCATAGATGTATCAAGTCTCAGCTGTCCCTGAACTACAGCTGGCTTAAAATGATTGTTTTTATAGAAAACAAAACAAAAAAACTTTACAAACATGTTATACTTACCTGCTCTGTGAAATGGTTTTGCACAGAGCAGCCTGGATACTCCTCTTCTCGGGTCCCTCTCTGGCTCTCCTGGCACCTTCCTCCTGCTGAGTGCCCCAACAGCAAGCAGCTTGCTATGGTGGCACCTGAGCCGAGCTGCAGCTCTGTGTCCATTCAGACACTGAGCCCCAGTTCGGCTCCGCTCCCTCTCTCCAGATTGGCTAACTGACAGCATTAGGAGCCAATGGCGTCGCTGCTGTGTCTCAGCCAATCAGGAGGGAGATTCATGGACGGCCGAGGCATTCATAGACATCACTGGACAGAAATGGGGCTCAGGTAAGTAGGTTGGCTGCTGCACACAGTAGGCTTTTTTTTCCTAATGCATAGAATGCATTAAGACATGGGTGTTCAATATGTGGCCCTCCAGCTGTTGCAGAACTAGAAGTCCTATGATACATTGCAAGGCTGACCGTTACAAGCATGACTCCCAAAGGCCGAGGCATGATGGGACTTGTAGTTCCACAACAGCTGGAGGGCCACAGGTTGAGCACCCATGCATTGCAGCGAAGTTCCACCCAAAAATGGAACTTCCGCTTTAAGTACTGGTGACCCCCTGACATGCCACATTTGCTCCCACTTCCTCTCCTGGCTTCCTCTCCCCCGTAACTCCCTGCAATCTTCTGGGACACGTCACAGGTTCCAGAAGATTGCTCGGCCATTCACAGCCTGCAGTGTGGTTTTGCGCATGCACCGGAGCGCTGGCAATGTAACTGGCATTGTAGCCAGGCACGCACTGGCTACAATGCCAGTTACATTGCCAGCGCTCCGGAGAGGAGGGGAGAGGAGTGAGGCTTCGTGCGCCCGCAACGCTGGACCGTGGGACAGGCGAGTGTCTGTTAATTAAAACAAAAAAAAAAAGTGTAGCTGTTGACTTTTAAATGGGTGGAACTCCGCTTTAAGATAAAAAAAATTCTGCCTTTACAATCACTTTAAGGTAAGTTTCCACTATGCAAGTACTGACCATATAAAATGTCAAAACTATTTCTATAGATTGAAAAGCTGAAATTAATGCAGGGTTTAACCCAGGGTTACCGAACCAGGGTTCCAGAAGTTTCCAGGGGATCATTGAGCAAAGGAACAATTTCTGCCTCTCAGATAAGCCGGCATCTAATCCGGTCCGCTAATAAACAGATGGGGATCTGTTCCCCACCCATCAAGCAGATCGGGTCGGATGACATCCAGATGGAAACAGACAAGCAGTCAGTTTCCATTTGGCCACCCAATAGAGAAGTGTGGGCTGTGTCCGTGTCCAACTTACATAGGGGAGCAGACACGGACCCGTCATCCGCCTGCTCAGCGGGGGATCTGCTTGGAGGAGTCCGCCCCGTCTGCAAGGGGCCTAACCCTTTCACAGCCAGACCCTGCACTCCACTTTTAACCTTGGGGGGGGGTGAACCACTTTTGCAGTATTTACTTTTTTTTGTATATATTTTCGCTTATATCTTTCAGCGTTTGCACAAGACCCACCAAACCATACATTTTCTGAAAGCACATGGCCAGTAGATTAAAAATATGGTCTTTGGATTAGGCCCCATTCACCCCATCGTGTTGTGGGAACATGCACACTCCTGTGAGGCACCGCAGGCTACTTGAGACGGTGTAATGCAGTACCATTCAGAATGAATGAATGGCACTCCAAAGCACCTCGCCGACAGAGAAAGATTGAGGACACAGTCTCCTCTTCCTCTACAGACACAGCTGCACTCTCATACGGAACAGGAAGTACTCCATAGCGTGGGCATCCTACTTATTGATAAAAGAATGAGATAGTAAACTGGAATGGGCATTCCAGTTTACTATCTCAAAACATATATGAATGAACACAGGGTGATCAACACCGTTCACCCATCCAATTCTCCCTACTGAGTGCTAGTGGGCGGTCATCTCCCCTGCACAGTCCGTGGTCTCCACTGCTACAGATGGGGAGAGCAGCGATGGAGATTGGAGGGCACAGCACAGACAGAGGCCTTACAGCTGACACAGTATACTGCAGTTTGCCAGCACCCGCCTGTCACCCGATTCTCCCAGCTGGGTGGCGGCTGCTTCTCCCTTACACAGCTCACTGCCTCCCCTCCTACAGGTGGGGAAAGATTGGAGGGCACAGTTGGGGGATCAGGTTGTGCTGGAGACAAAGAATGTATTTCCTAGCAGGGAGGTCTGTTGGCAGAGCAGCAGGTCTCAGCGATAGTGGCAGGGGTCACTTTTTTAATGAATTGCTGCAATCAGCGGCTTGTCAGTCACTGATCATAGCTATTGATTTCATTAGGATAGTCAGGAGTACATTTCTGATAAGTTCATGAGTTTCATAGCAGAGTGGAAAATGCAGGAGACAGAAGGCAAACTGACCTGACCAGCTGGAAACGTTTCTGTTCTGCTATATGCCTTATGTCGGAGGCAGTGAAAGGGTTGGGATTTAATTGCAAGACCTGAGAAAATCCTTTGCACCACTGCTAGACATGCTCCGTTTTTTTTTCTCTGTGTGCAAAGAAGATGTTGGCACCTAGGACTCTGCCTGGGAGGAAGCGAGCGACTGCTTCTTGCTTGACAACAAATACACGTTGGCATTTTTAACCTTAAAGTGTAAAATGCCTGGAGCATTATTTTATAATCTAAAATGCCCAGCTTAGCAGTCTCCCAGAATTTCCTTAATGCCTGATGAAGCCTGCTAAATGCTTTGTAAAGCTGCAGCCAGCCATCCCGTTAAAGAAAAAAAAAAAATCCAGATTTTAAGATCCCCGCAAGAGAAGAGATAATATACTCGCCCCTCCAGCAGCATTCGTCTATACTTTCTCCCTCCCTTCCAGAGCTGCATCCATCGTCAGTCTCTTCAGCATTCGTCACTTCCGGGAGTGTCCCCCCACTATGTGCCTTGTTTCAATCCTCAGACCACTGCTGAGTTCTGTGCTGACTTAGGGCTCCGAGAATGGAACCATGGCATGCTGTGGGGAACACGAGAGTCCAACACTCCTGTAAGGGTTGACTGCCGAAAACATTGGAGGTGCAGCCTCAAGGTCTTAGAACATGTGAGATATGAGATATGGGGGACGGTTGTAGCGCCTATACACTTGTTTTCCCCTCATGCCACTACTTTCTTTCATGACAAGCGCCATTGGCTCCCGCTGCTGTCAAAGTTAGTTAGCCAATCAGGAGAGAGAGGGGGCAGGGCCGAACCACATGTCCGTGTCTAAATGGACACACGGAGCTGCGGATCGGCTCCGGTGCCCCCATAGCAAGCTGCTAGCTGCGGGGGCACTTAACGGGAGGGAGGGGCCAGGAGCAGTGAAGAGGGACCTGAGAAGAGGAGGATCCGGGTTGCTCTGTGCAGTTAGTAACAAAGATTCTGATTGTTAAATTGTACAGGCAACCATCGTGAAGCGTAAACCAACTCATGTCACAACATTATATCTACCTCATGCTCCATTATGTAGAATATAAGATATGATATCTCATGTTGGACAGACCACTGAGAACAGAACAAACATTTTAAAGCTGAATTCCAGAAATTCCGCCACTTTCTAACACCTGCTGACTTGCTCTGGGTTAAGTCAAACGAAGTGCATGCAACCTCCTGGACTTATCTCTTTCATTTACACCCAAGCTCTCGGAGCACAACTTTCGCTACACTCCCGCGCTCTGACAGACACCGATTACTCATATAGCAGCAACTCTATGCGCCCCTACCCACTACCCATTCACAGAAGGCTTTCCATTTTCTGAATGGGTTCACATAATACAAACGGCTGTGTGATTGTGCTGAAGGAGGAGAAGGGCAGACAACTGCTGTAGATGACTCAGCTGCAGGAGCTGAGAGCAGGTGGTTTAGCGTCACAGCTCCCAGTGCTCAGTAAAAAATAAAATAAAAGACTCCTAAAGGTGGCATGCACCTCATTGGACTTTACCCTAGTAATCCAGAACATTGTAGAAAGTGTCTGAATTCCTGGAGTTCAGCTTTAACATACACCTACAATCCATGTACTGCATAACGGCATTTGTTATATACATTGTAATAAACATTATGCCAATGTTCATATGTTCCTTTTTGGAACCACACTGACATTTTAAATTGGTTCCAAGGCTAAAAAAAATAAAATAAAAAATAAAAAAGTTTTGCCACTGGCTGTACCTCCCACTCAAACACTTACCCGAGTCCTTTATCAATCCAGCACTGTGCCCATCTGTAGTTCTTCTCCCATCTCTTCTCACAGGAGGATTGGGCATTCAGGCAGCAGCAGGAGCCATTGGCTGCTACTGCTGTCAGTCAAATCCTGTGAGCAGAGAGCAAGGGGCAGGGCGGAGCCAAACTGTGCATCTATGGACACACACAGCGCAGCTCGGGAGTAATCCCACATGTCTGCCCTCATAGCTATGGGGACAAACACAGAAAAGGAGGAGCCACATTTCCTGTGGGGGACCCCGGAAGAGAAGGTTTGGGGCATGAGCAGGTAGGATAATAGGTTTTAGTTTAATTTAAAAATTGCCTTTAGAAATGCTTTAAACCCAAAACCAGAAATGAAATATATTGCAGCTTGCCAACTATTAGAAGTGATGGCTGCTTACGTTTTCTTTTTTTTCTCTGTTTTCACTTAGTGTTCTGGCCAGTAACAAACCTCCTGTATTAGAGTGCCTCCACAATAGATGAATGAGCAAAGGGGTACCTTTGGGCAGCAGCATGGTCAGTCTTGGGGGGAAGGGAGTGTTAGATGCACTAGCAGATTTAGATATAATAACAAATTGAAGCCAAACTCCAGCTCAAACTGCAGTTACACAAAGCAGTTACAGCAACAGTTTTGTTCCTTTTGGGATAAAGGTTTTACATGAATAAATAAAAGTTGCCCATTGTAAGCACTCCTGTCCATGGTAAATGGTTTATCTCATCCCTCCAACTGCTACATCTGCAGGACAGCTTGTTCAGTTGAAAAAAAAACACAGACTTGCTGGCTGGATCGCCAGGTGAAAATAAAGGGAAAGAAAGCCTAAAAAACTGTTCTAGCCCATCTCATGCCATTACATTAATATGCGATCCAATACGCGAGGTTTTTGCTCATAATCATAATCATAATGCTCATAATCTCCAAACAAATATTGTTTGAGATTGAATATGTTGATCATCAGTGAGTGTATGCAGATCCCCCAACTCTTTTACTTGCTTGAAAGCATTTCCTGCGTTATGGAAAATTTGAATGCACAATTACTGCATCTTTACTAAATTCTCCAGTTGACCAAAAAAAAGTTCATAGATTTGGCTTTGTGTGTATGGTGACATTGCTAACAATTTGTCAGCCTAAAGCGGTAATAGATTGTATAACCAGTGTGTGCATTAGGTCAGGATTGTGTCAATACCGAGCCTAGCCAATCTAAGTGACTGTCGAAGCACGGTGCGTGTATACGGCCTTCACTGGGAATGAGCAGGTTACACGGGACACATTGGCTCCAATCCTATTAATCTTGTTTAAGTGGATGCAGCACTATTTGCCTTTCTCAGTTCCGAGCAGAGTGCCTGTGACAAGCCAAAACCATACAAAGGAATTTAATTAGCTCGCAGAGCGCCTAACGGAGCAAGTTCCACTACGAAAAAAATCAATTTTTAATAATGTTATACATTAAGCAACAAATCTTCACATGTGCCTTTCACACCCCCCTCCCCGTGCTTTGCTCCGCTCCCGCCCGAACGCGGTGGAGGGATGGGCAAGAGCCCAGCAATTCCTAACACAGGAGATCTATGGCTAGTGCAGCGTGACGGCTGAAATCTAGAGTGAAGAGCAGAGGATATATTGACCCTATATTGTGGAATCTAAGAATTCTGTTGTGTTGCGAAATACTTACCTTCTCTCCATACAAATATCTATCACTAAATAACTCAAGCTATCCTTGAAAAACACTGCACGGCAAAAGTCAACTATATTCCCTAACAATCTGCTAAAATTACTCACTTTACTTTTTCATCCACCAAGCACAACCATTCCATCCATGCCTCCATACCATCCAACCATCTGCCTCCACACAATCCACCCATTAATGGAAACACCTCCGTGCCCTTTGTCCCTTCTTATGCATCAGATTCACTGCCATATTCTTTAGGGTCATTCAGTGATATTTGCTCTCCTAAGCTTTTTGATATCCAGTAGGGCAGGTCCATTCCAAACTGGATATTTCGGTACTTTCCAATATTATTATTTTATTTTTTATGGCTATAGTATAATTCCCCAGTTTTCTAGCAAACTGCAAACTCTAGTAGACAGGAGCCTCATTATGATGTATACCACCAGTAGGACAAGTCCACTCCCAACTGAATATTTTGGTACTTCCCAAGATTTCTATGGCTATGTTAGAATTCCCCAGATTCTAGCAAACTCTTGTAGACAGGACCCTCATTGGTTTTGTTTCCAGATATCGTTCTTTATTATTTTTACGCTTAAGATCATTTTCATACCTTTCAAATGTATGCTTTTTGTATACATTACCCCAAAGTGCTATGGAATAAGAGGATGCCAAGCAAACAAAGATCATGAGAATAGTATCTAGCAGTTCTTACCGTGTTTATACAGTTGAGCTCCTTATTCAGTAACCAAGGCAGCGATAGCTTTCCTTCTCCCCGGTAACAAGACTGTATCCTCTCCTTGATGCGTTTGTTGATCTGGCTGAGAGTGAAAAGGCAGAGAACAGACTCTCGAGGTGGGTTGGACCTATTTTTTTGCCCCTGAGAGAAAATTGTGAACAGAACATCCTCATCTTCTGGTATCCCGAGCTCCTGTGCCAGCTTACGCCCTGGACGATTAAGGTAAGCACTTTGAATAAGCCTGTACTCCACTCCATCCTTGGTGCATCCGATGGGGAACTCCACATAAGAGTAGAATTCGGGATCTGCAGAACACATCCGCACAATTTTAGATGTAAAGAACTTCTCCCCAGTGGCGTCGTTTACCGTCTGTTGGGTATCTAGCTGGAGTGTCAAGAAATAAACAAACCCACCACTGACAAAGCCATAGACGTAGTATATGTCAAATGAAGGGTGCTGGGAAAGGGTATCTGAAGGGACTTTAATCTGAGAAGAGACAAACTCATCTTGGTACACCAAACGAAACATCTCCTCACTCTCCTCGTTTCTCACCAGCTTGCGACTCGAAAGCGTTGGAAAGTACTCAGATTTGCCATCAATGGAGGTGCCAATGAAGAGTTTACTCTGCTCACCATCTTGTTCCACAATCACTCCCGTCATGGAGTCCGGCTCTCGCGCTCCAGATAAGTAATGTTCCTTGCGGTGGTGGGGCTCCCCCAACTTGAAGAGGTTGTCCAGCCTCAGGAACTGACATATACCTTGCCATACACTACCACAAGCCACCAACCGGTTCCCAGTATAATCGATCAACAAAAGTCTATTAACGTTCTCTGAAGGAAAGAGCTTGTGTGTACAGACGCGCACGGAGGGCGGAGGGTAACAGCTGGCATTATCGTCTATGGGGCCAGTCAGGTGGGAGCGCAACTCTGTCAGGTTCTCCGACAGCTTATAGACTCTGTTCACCGCGCCAATATAAACGTCCCCTGTGTTTTTGTGCACTGCAAGATGAGTTAGAGAGGTGTCAGACACCGTGAAGCTTGGAAATGGAGAGCTGGCTGCACTGGAGCTAGAGAACCACAAAATAAAAAAGTAAGGGGGGATCAAGTCATTTACCAGCCTCATGTTGTACTCTTATAGCAGTCCAATCTTTTCCACCAAAAGATGAAACTGTCCAGTCCAGGTCCAGTGTGGTTTGCCAATTTTCAGCTTAATATCCTCGGGCCTTAAAAAAAGAAGAAAAACGATAAAAAGTTAACATTTTATTTTTATCAAGAACATAGTAGCTATGAAAAAAGCAGCACACAGAGAACATATAGAGCAACGTTATTGCAAAACGGGCAAATTCAACACAAGGCACATACCCTCAGTTAATTGATCTAATATTATTTTTATACAATTATTAAAATACAAAATCTATTCAATATCGGTTACTGGTAACAAGAAAAAAAGTTTCTATATACAATTAGCTTTACTGATCCTTGACAATTTCTCTCCAAAAGGGACAACAAGTGGCCCTGTGGACACGCATCTCATACGCATGTTCCATTGTTGTCAACATTACAAAATAGAATGTGGCCTGGTGCACCCCGTGATGTGCCTCCATCCCTTTATCAATATATCCATACAACCAATTTACTTGTCCTGGGACTCTAACTGGGGCACAACACATACGACCAATGAATAACTAGTTTCCAACATTTGTCGTTTAATAAATGAATAAATATTGCAAATAAAAAAAGGATAAAATTGTAACTAGCTGATTTGTAATGAATCCACATTAATGCATTTCATATATAAAATATAATGTTGGCCATATACAATCCAACTGTCATAACATGATTAAAACAAAAGCTGCATCCAAACACTCAATGCGTTTCGTACACTTTGTGCACTTCTTCAGTAGATGAATGTATAGTATCGGTAAGGTAAGACCGTCAGGCATGTAGCATACCTAATGCTATCTCATAATACATAGACTAATTCCAACCTCACCCGGGAGCTGTGGAAGTGTGACTCAAGGGGACAAACAGGATAGTCAACCTTAGGATAGCCACCCTGTAAAAATGAGGTGCAGCAGCTGCTGAAGCAAGTGTATGTAGCAGGAGTGGTGGTAGTAATAATAGTAGTGGATGGCAGCAAAGGAGGCTGCAGGAGATCAGCATCACCAAGATGTAAAAAAAGGATAAAAACTTCCAATATATACATTTCTATACGTTGAATATAATAACAAAAATTCAAAACGAAAATAGAAGCGTTAAAGTCATATCACAAATTACGCTCAAGTACACCTAAACCCTAACTGGGTGACTGTTAGTTTGCTAAAGCTTGGCATATGAAACCACTACCATGCATTTCTTTTAGAAAACATGCGGTCACTTTTTTTCTCATCCCTTGTTGCATCTTAGTGCCACTCATCTTTTCCAGCCTCTTTGCTGCCACTTCCTGTCCAGAGGCAGCTGCATATCATTGTTTATGGTGGATTTCCTGATGGGGACTATGGTGGAACATGCCAGTTCAAGAAGTGTCACATGTGCCACAGTGACAACACACCTACCAATTTTGGAGACAGGAGCAGAGCTATTGAGAGAAAAGTGCCTAAACAAGGACATGACTATGTATTCTTTTATGAAAACTGTAGATTTGAAAAAAAAATTAACTTTGAAATACCTTCATTGGACAATGCTTCCAACATTTAAAGAGACTCACTAGGATAAAAATCTTAACACTAAAATCATCCTGCCACTGACACTACCGATCTTCGCTCTCTTGACGAGCTAAGTTTACCAAGAAATATTTTGCACCTGGCACTACGGCAACCCATAGATGATGCGATTTTCTTTCCTGCAACCCGAAAATTACTCTTTTCCCCTATCAACACAGTCAATGTTGCAGGGGGAACCCCTTCCGCAGCGCTATTGTATTATGCCTGAGGGAGCCTTCAGCAGAACACAATGTCTACTGCTGGCAGTAATCGCATGCAAAATATTTGACAGGCTGGTTGTACTGAAGTCAATGGATTAACTTCATTACAACTAGCCTGCCCATACATGGATCAAATCTTGACGGGTCCCTGCTGAAATCGGTTGAGATTCGATGAGTCTATGGCCGGCTTTCCCCTGTGTGCTCTATAAATCCCACTCCCGCCTTACCACCCTACTACTCCTAATGTCTCGGGACATCGCACCAAACCCCAGCCCTCCCACACCCAATTACAACCTCCAAAATTGTCTGTCTACCTCCTCCAACAGTAGTCGTAACTCCCACCTTCTCATCCCAATTCCCCTGATTCCACAAGTCAGCCCCCCTCTTATGTGCCTTCTGGAATGCCCGCTCGGTCTTCAACAAACTAGCTTCTGTCAATGACCATTTCCTCTCCAAATCCCTTAATCCATTTGCGATAACCGAAACCTGGCTCCAGGAATTCGACACTACATCTCCAGCTGTCCTGTCCCACAGTGGCCTCCTCTGGACTCACTCCACCAGACTCGGTGGACAAAAAGGAGGTGGCGTCGGACTTCTCTCCCCACAATGCACCTTCCAGGTTTTTCCCACACCCCTCCCTCTCTTTCACCCTGATCTTTTGAAGTGCACTGCATTTGTCTTTTCTCTCCAGCTTGTCTGAGGGTCGCAGTCATTTATCGGCCTCCTGGACCAGTGTCACGCTTTATGGATGACTTCTCTGCATGACTACCCTACTTTCTCTCTGCTGAAGTACCTGCCATCACATCCTAGGTGACTTTAACATTCCAATCAATGTTAATACTGCAACCACTCAACCTAACCCCCTCTTTTAACAATGGACACAAACCATCACTCACTCCAACGGCAATACTCTAGACCTCATATTCTCCCATCGCTGCACTCCCTGCAACCTCTCCAACATCCCCTTTGCTCTCTCTGATGACAACCTTATCCATTTCACTCTCCTTGTCTCCTACCTTCCATGCTGCCAACCCACAAACCACTACCCGCAGAAACCGTCAAGACTTTACCCTCTACAAATCTGCCCTTCTGAAATACAACTCCTGCCTCCACACTGCTAAACAAACCTACTACAACACTCATCAAAACCCTCTCATCAAAACCTCGTCAACTCTTTTCTACACTTAATTCCTTACTTCAACCCCCCCCCCCCCCCCCACTGCCGCCTAACCCACTAACTTGCTTACCGCTCCACAGATTGCCAACCATTTCAAAAGCAAAATAGACACAATTCGCAAGGAGATATCCAGCATTCAACTTCCTCCCCTACCCAACACATCAGGTCCAACACCACACAATACTCTCCTCCTTCTGCCCAGTTACCACAGATGAAGTTGATAAACTCCTCTCCATGGCCCACCTCACCACCTGTCCCCTGGACCCCGTCCCCTCACAATTACTGCCACCACCATGTCACTCTATCCTAAACTCCCTAACCCACATCTTCAATCTCTCCCTCTCCTCCGGCACCTTTCCTTACCCGCTCAAACATGCACTGGTTACCCCCATATTTAAAAAAAAAAAAAAAAACCCTCACTAGACCCCACCTGTTTGAATAACTTAAGACCCATCTCCCTGCTCCCATTTGCCTCCAAGCTCATTGAACGCCTTGTCCATGACCGAATGAGTCGCTTCCTCACGGACAACAACCTTCTCAACCGCCCTACTAAAACTTACCAATGACCTACTAACTGCTAAAACCAATGGCCATTACTCCATACCTCATACTCTTAGGCCCCATGCACACGAGACGCAGATGCAAACTCTGCTGAACGCGCGTTTTAAAAAGCAGAAACCTGCGTTTAAAAACGCGCGTTCTGCTATGTTTTCATGCCGCGTTTAGACGCGTTTGCGTCTAAGCATTTGTAAAGATATCATATAGACCCTCCCCAAGCTCAGAAAGCATGTGTTATTAACTATTTCTGCCATTTTGATCAGAGTGAGCAGCAGAGAGAGCAGTTGTACACTTGCATTTGCCTCTCTTTCTGTGTTTTTTTTTTTTTTAAATGGATCCCATATTGAATATATGTCAGGAAATGCTCCTGATGTTGCTCTTGATGCGGCAGCAATGTCGTTGCAAATTTGCATGAGAGGTCCAGAATCAGAGCTTGTCGATATTGGAGCCATCCGTTGATGGCACAGCGAATGTCCGTTGGATATTTCACAAACATGTATGCATCAGTCAGTATATATGCTCTATGAACTCTAAACTAATTACGACATTTTAAACCAATTTTTTTAGTATTTTTTTATGGTTTACCATCATATTTCTGAGTTTTCTGCTCCAAAATTTAAAAAGGCTTATAAACGCAAACGCGGCTAAACGCAGGTGCCTGCGTTTAGCTGCGTTTTGCGTCTGAAACGCAGAAAAGCAAAGTGTCTGAACGCATTTTTTTGCTTCTGGAAAAACAAGGTTAAATGCAACTGCATAAAAACGGGAAAAAACAAGACTGTGTGCATGGACACATAGGATAACATTGCATGCGTTCAGGTGCAGTTGAAAAAAGTGTCCAACTGCCTCTGAACGCGCGTTTAACAGCGTCTCGTGTGCATGAGGCCTTATACCTCTCTGCTGCCTTCAACACAGTTGACCACCTGCTCCTCCTCAGCAAACTACACTTCCTTAGCCTCGGATTTTGTTTTATCCTCTCCTACCTATCTCAGCGCACTTTTCAGTGTCACTTACAACTCCATCTCCTCCGCTCCTCTTCCTCTCTGTTGGGGTACAACAAGGCTCCGTCCTTGGGCCCCTCCTATTCTCTCTCTATACCTCTTCCCTGGGCAAGTTGATAACCTCCCTGGGCTTCCAATACCATCTCTACGCCGATGACACCCAGATCTATCTTTCCACTCCTCAACTCACCCCCTCAGTCTCCTCACGGATCTCAAACTTACTGAATGACATATCGGTATGGATGTCACACCACTTTCTTAAACTTAATCTTTCTAAAACTGAGCTTGTTATATTTTCTCCTTCCCGGCCCCCCCCCCCCCCCCATGACTTTACCATTAAGATCTACAGCACAACCATTGGTCCCTTCACACATGCCAGGGTGCTGGGTGTAATCCTTGACTCTGACCTCTCCTTCAGCCCCCATATCCAATCACTGGCTAAATCCTGCTATCTTAACCTAACCTTATCTACCCTTCCCGACTAATGACACCACAACAACTTATCCACGCCTTGATTATTTCCTGCCTTGACTACTGCAACTCTCTCCTTAATGGCCTACCCTTAAGCAGGCTACCCCCCCCCCCTTCAATCTATTATGAATGCTGCTGCTAGACCAGGGGTCTCAAACTAGCGGCCCTCCAGCTGTTGCAAAACTACAAATCCCATGAGGCATTGCAAGGCTGACAGGTACAAGCATGTCTCTCTCAGGCAGAAGCATGATGGGACTTGTAGTTTTGCAACAGCTGGAGGGCCACCAGTTTGAGACCCCTGTGCTAGACTAATACACCTCACTAACCAATCAGTTCCCCTACCCCACTGTATAAAATTCAAAATGCAAACCACAACATCCAAGGCCATCCACAACATCGCCCCCAGCTACATCACCAACTTCATCTGCAGATATCACCCTAATCGTCCCCTCTGCTCCTCCCAGGGCCTCCTGCTCTCTAGTTCTCTAGTTCCCTTGTTACCTCCTCTCATGCTCGCCTCCCCCCCCCCCCCGCCGTAGACCCCCCCCCCCCCACCCCCCCTCCCTCTCACCCCCGCCCCACCCCCCCCCCCCCCCCCCCCCCCCCCCCCCCCCCCCCCCCGCCCCACCCTCCCCAACCCCCCCCCCCCCCCCCCCCCCCCTACCTCCTCTCATGCTCGCCTCCGTGACTTCTCCAAAGCCTCTCCCATCCTCTGATACTCCCTGCCCTAGTACATATGAGCAGCCCCTAATCTATCCACCTTTAGGAGATCTCTGAAAACTCACTTATTCAGGGAAGCCTATCCCACACCCACCTAACAACCCCATCAAATCATTCCCTGCATCCATTACCTTTTGTACCACCACCTTTAGAATGTAAGCTCTACGAGCAGGGCCCTCCTGTCCCTTCTGTATTGAACTGTACTGCAATTGTGCTGTCCCCCCTCTACATCGTAAAGCGATGTGTAAACTGTTGTCGCTATATAAATCGTGTATAATAATAATAATAATAATTCACTGGCCCCTATTACATCACAGGACAAAAAACAGTAATGTAGGGGGCGACAAAATAACCAATGTTCAGCAGTGGACGAGGCATCCAGCAAACTAGAAAATATGTCAAATGCAGAAGATTCTTCAGCCACTGTAGCTCCTCAAGAGAGAGAAGAGCATTGGTGCAGCTAATCAGACTGATATTGAATCTTTTCTTTACCCTTTTTCATTCCTATGGATGAACAAAAATGCAGTTAATTTTCCTTTATGCATAAAAAGCCTTAAAGAGAATCTGTCACTTTGCTCACACATGGATTAGTGGCAGGGATCTGGAACAGGAGAACGAAGCAGCAGGGAAATACCACAAACATGACAGATTCTCTTTATAGAAAAGTTCTAGCTTGTTGGTTGAAGCAGACCTTGCAGTAAAATGAAAGGTTCCCTTATTAGATCAGAGTCCCCCGTCTTTAAAATTTTCTACATTTTCTGAGGGCAAAAATTTGCCTGCAAGAAAAAAAAAAAGTTAGAGTAAAATACTTACCCAACCCTCGTCCTTTGCATCAGACGGCGCAACATCCCAATCTTTTTCAGCAAGATTCCTGGGGGAAAGATAAGTACCCCAAATCACGTGAGAAGACACTCCAGTCCATTGTAAGATCATCTTCCCATGAGATTTGGGACCCTCATTGTTCCCAGGATCTCACCATGAAAAGGACTGTGATGTCACCCTCACCTAGGCCTCTCAGGCAGAAGGCAGGAGCAAATACAGTATAGATATCTTTTTTTACATCTACATTTTAGCCCTTATAAGCCATAGAGGTTTTTTACAGGGGGAAGGGGGCCCTGATCTAATAAGTAGACCTTGCATTTAGCTGCAGCCACTTAAACCATTTTTTTTTTTTTTCAAATCAAAAGAAGCAGATCGAGTACTTTTTGGCATACTTTCAGACCTTTTTTTCTAGTAATAAGTGAAAAGTCTACTAGAAAACAGACCTAAAACCAAGCAATGATTGACTGAATGGACGGGTATTTTATAGAAGGGGTAAAAAAAAAAAAAAAGAAAAATCAGTATCTTTTTATGACTAAACCCAGAGCCTTACGGAATAATCCATGGATTCTTATTATTAGCAGATCCTCCTGTACTACATCTTTTAAATAAAACTCTTTTACTGACCTGTCCGACGTAATATATATATATATATATATATATATATATATATATATATATATATATATATATATATATATATATATATATATATATATATATATATATATTATAGCCTCCAGGCAGACACAAAAACAAGGAAATATTAAAAAAAAAAAATTACCAGCCTGCCTAGACTAACCTACCCCTTCCAAACATTACCATTCGTCATATCTCCACAATACTAAAAGGAACCCATGTTTAGCTTGCTTGCCTACCTTTCCTGTGGGCCAAAAGAAAACAAGCATTAGGCTCCGTACACACTAGTAGTTTTTTTCCATGTGAGCAGCATGCGAAGATAGTGTGAACCCAGCCTCAAGCTCTTCCATTCCTCCAAGATTTCTTCATTCCCTTCTCCATTAACCCCAGACCTGGGCACACCAGCCTTTCAGGATACTCGGAAGTCGGAACCTTCCTTTCTTAACCTGATCTAAACTGTCCATTTCAGACTCTCCACTTTGCCAAAGATGGAGGTTTTTGCTCCCACTCAGCTCAAGACCCAGCTCGGTCGAACAACTGGTGTCCGCTCCAACTACCCCTTCTTACATCCGGACTTGAAAAAAAGGACATAAACCTCACCTTCTACAGAACAAAATCAATGAAATCCTCCTATTGGTGTACAAATCCTCTCTCCAGTAAGATACAGGATTTAAGCTGCTTACATGTGGGCACAAAACCACTGTTTTTTTACACAAGCTACATCTGTAGAGTGGGCTTTTTTCCCCTGCGCCCCCCAATGGAAGCTTCCCTCACCCCCATTTCCCCTCTCCCGACTCCTCCCTCCTTTCTGATGATGATCTTTTGGACTCATGCACACGAGCAAATAAAATGGCGCTGCCAGGGGCGTCTGGAGTTTGAACATGAACATGTACATGTAGGCGTTTATGTGTGTATTTGTGCGCAGTGTTCAGGGCTTAAAAAAAAAAAAAAAAAAAAAAGGTTCAGATATCCTTATTTGAATTAAGAAGACGAGAGGTTTGGGGACTGGGGAGGGAGGGGGGAAGGGCGGGAGATAAAACTTGAATGTTATAAGATTGTTCTTAATCAAATAAAGAGATGACAAACAAAATAAAGGAAAAGAGAAAAAAGATATTCTATTGGATAATACATTTATAAATAATTGAAATGAAGTTCCACAATGATGTGAATTACAATGAGAGATATAAATGAACGTTAAGTTGAATAAGAATCTCTTAAATGTTCGCTGAAGTGGAAATAAAAAATAAAAAAGAGGCGCTTATGAGCAGAATTTACACAAAATGCATGCATAATATGCAAGCAAGTTTGTTCTAGCGGGTAGAATAAATTGATATTCTAGCCAATAGAATTAGTGTATACTCATATGCAATGATGGCAGATGTCGTCCGTCCCCCTCCCCCGGTCGGTAGGTCGCAATGGGCTCAAGTGCTCTGAGCCCCGAGCCCACCCTTTTTTGAAGCAAATTAGAGCCTCTGGGTCTAATCGAGTGCTTCTATAAAAACACACACATGTAGTTTAGGAGCCCCTTATGGACGGGCCGCCACTGCTCATACGCTTAAAAAACGCCAGAAGCAGGGAAATTCTTGCAGCGCCAATTATTCTTCAGCAAGCAGCCCAGAAATGACATCATCAAATCTCAATAGATTAGTCAGAGGCACAGTGCATTAGGTGATCTCACACAGAGGTCACACAGCTATAAAGTTTAGTCACAATCTAAGGATTGTTGGAGATCTGAGCTATAAAAGAGCAAGCAATAAAGAGCTCAACAGTCTTATGCACAGTTGCTGTGAGATGGGATAGCAAGAGGAACAGCATGGTTTACAAAAAAAAGATATAAAGACCTATTTAAATTTAGTAATTTAGTCACACTGACCACATACGCCCTCATAAAGTGGTATGGTATACAAAATGGCTGCTCTGCAGAAAGCTGACAACTTTAACAGAAAGTAAGCTTTATATCCTATGAATTTACAATAGTAAATAAAGTAACTATACTACCAAATTTGTAGGCCATTGGAGATGGAAGTGGTCCATACTGGGCACAAGCCAGCAGAGACTCACTGAAAAGCATTAGATCAGTAAAGAGGTGACAGAAAAGTGGTTTATTTAGCCATCTTCTCAAGAAAAGCCTCAATGTAATCTCACAGCATCTACAGCCATGTGCTAAAGACTTTCTAATCCATCAGCAACACCAAGCGGCTTGCTAATCCTGAAATGTGGAAACTGAGACATTCAATTTTTCCCTCCCGCTGACTTCTGTTATTCTGGGAGACGGAATACCTAACAGCAGGCTGATTCTCTGTCAGGGGTGGCGGCCATCTTGTTTTCAGGACAACCTGACACTTCCACCCACTGGGGCTGACTTCTGACCCCACGATGGTCTCCTTTTCACTCACACAGCTGGACTGAATTAGAGGGGAGGAAACACGTTAATTGTCCGGGTGAAAAGGCCGGCAAGGGTTTCATACAGATAACAGACAAATTATCCTGAGCCAAGTATCATTTGCTTCTTAGGAAACCTAAAATAATTCAGTCTTAGAACTATTCATCCACAATGTCGGAGACTGGTTCTTTTGAAGGGACCAGGTAAAAATCTGACTTGTTAATGTAAGTTTATGACAGGACAGGATTTAGCAAGGCCAAATTCCGCTAGAGCAGGACTCAAGCAATTAACTGACAGACACAGTTTTTGTTTTATCCAGCTGCATTTACTCAGTGCAACTTATAACATCCAAGTAAAAGATAACACACCAACATGTCAGAAGAAAAAAAACAGAATCATGGAGTTGGAAAAAGGATTACCCCCATCAAAAAAATTACTTGTAAACTCAATCAGATGTAGCCATCACCTTCTCTATAGCACACAAAGCGGTTTGACTTTCAACTGTGATAAGCTGTGGTCATTTTGATTAGCTCAGCATGAAGAGCTTTCCTGGAGCATTTCACTCCCTGGTAGTGCAACTGAAGTAAATCATCAACTATGGGTGGCAAGGCACTGTCAAAAGATCCCTGGGATAAAGTTGTGGGCAGGCACAAGTCAGGAGATGGATACAAAAGGTTTAAAAGGCTTCATTAATTCCTAGAAGCACAGTGAAATCTATTAAGAAGTGGAAGGTATTTGGTACAACACAGACCCTTCCTCGATCAGGACGTCGCCCCAAACTGGATGAAAGAGCCAGGAGAAAACAAACTGGCCAGAGGCTACCAAGAGTTGCAGTTGCAAGACTTTATGACAAAGAGTGGTCATTGCATGCGACAACAATATCATAAATGTACCAAGGAACCAAGGAACCAAGGCCAAGGAACCACACCAGACAGGTCAGGGATAAAATTGTTGAGAAGTTTAAAGCAGGGTTACGTTATAAAAAAAAAAAAATATTTCAAGCTTTGAACATCTCACAGAGCACTGTTCAATCCATCATCTGAAAATGGAAAGAGTATGGCACAACTGCAAACCTACCAAGACATGCATGTCCACCTAAACTGACAGGCTGGGCAAGGAGAGCATTAATCAGAGAAGCAGCCAAGAGACCACAGCTCAGGTGGGAAAATCTGTCCACAGGACAACGATTAGTGGTGCACTCAACAAATTTGGCCTTTATGGAAGAGTGGCAAGAAGAAAGCCATTGTTGAAAGAAAGCCATAAGAAGTCACGTTTGCAGGTTGCGAGAAGCCATGTGGGGGACACAGCAAACATGTGGAAGAAGGTGCTCTGGTCAGATGAGACAAAAATGTTACTTCTTGGCCTAAAACCAAAAATGTGTGGCGGAAAACTAATACTCCACATCACCCTGAACACACCATCCTCACTGTGAAACATGGTGGTGGCAGCATCATGTTGTGGGGATGCTTTTCCTCAGCAGGGACAGGGAAGCTGGTCAGAGTTGATGGGAAGATGGATGGAGCCAAATACAGGGCAATCTCAGAAGAAAACCTGTTAGAGATTGCAAAAGACTTGAGACTGGGGTGGAGGTTCACCTTCCAGCAGAACAACAACCCTAAACATACAGCCAGAGATTGAATAGTTTAGATCTAAGCATATTCATGTGTTAGAATGGCTCAGTCAAAGTCCAGACCCAAATAGAATTGAGAATCTGTGGCAAGACTCTAAAATTGCTGTTCACAAACTCTCTCCATCCAATCTGACAGAGCCATTTTGCAAAGAAGAATGGGCAAAAATGTCACTCTAGATGTGAAAAGCTGGTAGAGACATCCCCAAAAAGATTTGCAGATTCAATTGCAGAGAAAGGTGGTTCTACAAAAAAGTATTGACTCAGGGGGGCTGAATACAAATGCGCGCCACACTTTTTAGATATTCATTTGTAAAAAAAAATTTAAAACCATTTATCATTTTCCTTACACTTTACAATTATGTGCCACTTTGTGTTGGTCTATCACATAAAATACCAATAAAATACATTTATGTTTTTGGTTGTAACATGACAAAATGTGAAAAATTTCAGGGGTAGGAATACTTTTTCAATGCACTGTAACTGAACACATGAACAAGCCTAGTTCAGTGTTAAGAATTACTACATGCTAAAAATTGTAAGCTCAAAATATATTGCCAATTTTCCAATCACTCATTTTTTTCAGGGTTGAATTAAAAAGAGTAAATGATTGGGAACATTAAAAGATTTAGAGATGTGGAGAGATGATCCGGCCACCGCACACCTCACCCAGTCCAGGTTCCAGTTCCCAAGTAAAAGCAGCCTCAGCTTAATACATCCAGGCCACGCCCCCAACGCATTTCGCCTGGTCCCCAGGGCTTAAAGAGGAAGTAGTCTTGTTTAATTGTACCTACAGGTAAGCCTATAATAAGGCTTATCTGCAGGTACTGTATACAGTAAACCCCCCTCCATCGCTGGGGTTATGTTCCGGACCCACCCGCGAAAAGTGAAAAACCGCGAAATAGAAAGACCCTATTTAAATACACCCTAGGCATGTTTTGTTAACTTTTTAATAGCATTTAAAGGTCTTTAAACACACTTTTATGCAATAGAAACACATTAAAGATGGAGAAAGAGATCAAGAGGATTTTTAAAACACAAAAAATATTGTCTTAACAGTACAGTATACTGTACAGTACAGTAAAAAATAGAGTACATAACTGCGAAAATGGCGAAATATTACCACAATATCAGAATAACAGGTCCTAATTAAAATACCGCGATATACCGGGACCGCAAAAACTGAACCGCGATATAGCGGGGGTTTACTGTATATCTACTAAACTTGCACTGTTTAGGAGTAATTTACATATACGCCACCAATGACGTCAATGGCGCATGCACTCTGAAGGAATGGCCCTTTGTGCAGTTTCTACAGAGCCCTGTGCAGTGACTGGCGGCTCCCACCAGAGTGACGTCACTGGGGAAGAGGTCAACTGTCTCAGCTGTGTACGGGTGCCATTGCACGGCTTCCTTCTAAGGTACGTATTTCATAATGAGCTAGCAAGCGATGCAAACTAGCTCCTTATGCCTTTGTCTTACAGGTTTGGTTTTTTTCCTTGGGTTTACAACCTCTTTAATCATGGAGGTCCGGGTCTCTTGGTGGCAGGGGAATTTACATGTATTTATTCTTTATTCCTGCCGAGAGCTCCTCACCTCCATGAGTAACCCTCTGGGCGGGGTAAAACGTGTTGAGGAATGGCTTTGATGTATCAAGCTGAGGCTGCTTTTACTTGCCTACCACTTGGACCGAGCGAGGTACATGGTGGCCAGGTCATCTCTCCTCATCTCTAGTGTGTTTTGGGTCTGGAAGAAGCTCTCCCCAGCCTGCACCCCCACTGGGCCAGCGGCATCCAATCTATAGCCTGAGCTGGGGCCCCTCACGCATATATTGAAGGTCACAAAAGATTTAGCTTTTATTTTTCAATGTGTTTATAGCACAATATCTTTTTTCTCACCTTATACTTAATCGCTTATTAGAGTGTTCAATAAAAGATCAAATTAACTTTTGATTAAAACGGAGTGCAATTTCAGCTGCATTTTAAATTGAATGAAATAAAAGCAGTCTCATGTCAGCAAAAGTAGTGAGCGCCAATACCGCAAAGCCAATTAGAACTCGGCTTTCATAAGTCTTACCACACCCTGCTGACAAATGTATTTTGATTCCTCAAGTTTCATTGTACATCATTCATCGGGTTTATTATACTCCTGTTCTGTTGGGATTTTATTGTGATGACACCTGATGGGGACAGAGCCAAAATGCAGCCAACTACCTCATGCAATAAGCTGGTTGTGCAATGACATCACCATAAAGTGTAAGCGGTCACGTTTCCTATTATTGTCTAGGGTGACATCACCGCCGTATCAGATTCCCAGAGACTTGCAGGCTAAGTGCAGAGTGCCACTTTACAATTCCTGGATGTATTAAGTGGTGACACACACTGCCACACAGACACAGTCCCCGTCATCTAATTTATCCAAGTAGACTTCATAATTCCTATCCACAATGCTTGTTAAAACCAAAATAATCAGCCTGTCTCATGAATCCAAGCATGGCTCCCAAATCTTTCTTTGTTCGAGGTAATTCAATGTTTTATTTTAGAGTGGCTCATCGGAGTAGGTGACGTCATCATCAAATCTTCACCGGTATGGAACAAATGACACACAGCGTGGACGTTTATGCACAGCAATGTTTTCAATTTTAATTGGAACAAAATTCCTATAAAAATTCATAAACACAGAGCAAACTAGGTGTGACAGCAGTTTAGGGCTTTGATTTGTTTAGATTGCATGTCTACAGAACAGGCCAAAAAGTTTTACAAGTATAAAAAAAAAAAAATATTGAAAAAAAAAATGTAAGCTCTTGCGTAACACTGATTTTTGTTCAAATGTTTGAGCTGCCAAGCCCGATGAGAGTGTCATTTTTGTTTGTTACTTAAATTCAACTAAAATTGTAATCTTTTAAACAAAAAAATAAATAAAAAAATAAATGAAACACACCAGAAAAAAAAAAAAACGTTAACTTGCCTAATCGTTTCCTCTGACTCAATGCTGAAAAAATGAAGACAAAAATAAAATAAATTGCAAAACTGGCCTCAGATTTTGTTTTTGTATGTGCTACTAGAATATTACTGAAGACCGCAAAAAAATCCACTTAAAGTGATATTAAAGCGGAGTTCCAACGACATTTAATTATCTTTTTTTTTTTTAACATTTCATAAGTTAACATTGCCATTTCACACTCACGTTTTTTTGTGCAATTCGCCCCCCCCCCAATGTTACGTTTAATAGAAACCACAGTAGCACCACAGCATGGATAGGGCGAAATGCCTCATCTAGTATGTGCCCGCTTCACACCGCTGCATTAAAGTGGTTTGTTGAAAGTGCGTTTTTTTTTTTTTTTTCAGCGCAAGGCAATCCAATGCCTCATATTGCTGCCAGCAATTGAACTTTATGAGAGGTCTGTGTAACATCTCGATAGAGTTTGTTAAAATGAAAAAAAATAAATAAAAAAGGGAAACATTGCAACGCACCAAGCTCAGTGCATCATCACTGCGCTAATCTTGGCCCCACCGCACTGGAGTAGGCAATCTTTACCTATGTTCTAGTTTAAAGCTAGATTCACATCTCTGCATTTTTTTGTGCATTTGCAGAAACGCACTACAATCCATTTAACATTTCCTATGGCTCCCGTTCACATCTTTGCAGTTCCCCCAAACGCCTTTTTTTTAACCACTTCCTGTCCCTGCTATAGCAGAAAGACGGCTACAGCGCAGGCTTATTTTGCCGGGAGGGCATGCTCTGATCACAGATCGGGGTAAAGGGCCAATCACAGCTGTCCTTTACCACATGATTAGCTGTGTCCAATAAAAGCTGATCACAACGTAAACACAAGCTGGTCATCGGCTTTCCTTTCCTTGCGCTGACAGCGCGAGGAGGGGAGAAGAGAGCCGATAACCGGCTTGTGTTAAAGGGACATCTACACTGATAATTAAGGGTACTGGATTATCAGTGCTGCCAATCAGTGCCGCCTCATCAGCGCACATCAGTGAAGAAGAAAAATTACCAGTTTACAAAATTTTATAACAAAACTGACTTTTTTTTCTGGGTTTCCAAATGTTTGTTCCTTTCGTTTATTTAGCAAAAAACCCAGTGGTGATTAAATACCACCAAAAGAAAGCTCTATTTGTGTGAAAAAAAGGATAACATTTTCATATGGGTACCGCTCTGCATGACAGCACAATTGTCATTCAAAGGGTGACGGTGCTGAAAGCTGAAAATTGGCCTGGGCAGGAAGGGGGTAAATGTGCCCAGTAGGCAAGTGGTTAAACACGCATAGATTTCAACGGCACTGCGTCAAAACCGCATTGGACATTCGTTTTTGGTTGGGTTTGGTGTTTAACCACTTCCAGACCACCGTCAGCACATTTACCTGTACGTCACTTCGCACAGTAGCCTCTAGGGGGTGAGCATGCTGATTGGACAGAGGGGGAACCAATCAGCGGGTCCAGCAGACGCAATGTGACCCCAGAGATGCAGGCAGATCGCCGTTCTGACAAGGGAGAATATAGAGAGAATGTGTTCCTGCTAAGTAGGAATATGGCTCTCAGTGTTCTCCCAGTCAGAGGAATCCCCACAAAGTAACAAAAAACCCCTAGGGACACACTCAACCCTTTGATCGCCCCTGGTTTTAACCCTTTTCCTGCCAGTGTCAACAGTAAAAGTGAATATTTTTAGCACTGATCACTGTATTAGACCGACTTTCACACAGAGGCAGTTTTCAGGTGCTTTTGGGCTAAACATAGCACCTGTAAAGTGCCTGAAAAACGCCTCCCCTGCTGCGCTGGCAGGACGTTAAAAAAGTCATACAAGCAGCATCTTTGCAGCGGTGAAGGAGCGCTCCTGCCCATTAAAATGAACGGGCACCGCTGCCTAAGCGCCTGCAAAGCGATTCGGCAGCGGCAATACACGGGCGCCTTTAACCCATTATTCAGCCGCTAGCAGGGGTTAAAAAGTGGCCCACTAACAGCCGAACAGCGCTGCTAAAATGACAGGAACGTTTTAGCGGCGTTTTATCGTCAATGCCCGCCCCAGTGTAAAAGGGGTCTAGGTGTCACTGGTCCCCCCCAAAAAAGTGTCAAAAGTGTCAGTTAGGTGTCTGATTTGTCCGCCGCAATGTCGAGGTCCTGCTAAAAACTGCTGATCGCTGTAATTACTAGTAAAAGTAAATAAATAAAAAATTCCAAAAAAATATCCCATCATTTGTAGACACTATAACTGTGCAAACCAATCAAAAGCATGCGTTGCATACTAGCTCATTATGCCTTTGTCTTGCAACTTTTAGCGATTTCCTTTCCCTCCGTCTTGTAGAAACATGGAAGGCGAGGCTAAAATCAGGGCACACAGCAGCCTATATTTTCACAGGCACCATAGCAAGGGTACTAGGAAGAGGAGAAGAGGGCCAATGCTGGGGCCCATTTACACAGGCTGGGTCCTCCTGTGTGAACTTGAATGCATTTTTTTGTTTAGCCAGATTGAATCTTTATTGGAGGTTAAGGCCGAAGACAGCTGTAAGAATAGTAAAGTCCAAGTTTAAAAGGAAAAAAAATAAGTTGGTATTCCAGGTATGTGAAGCTCGGGAATGCGGAGGAGAAGGCGATTGTGATGGATTGTGAATTCCAAGGACCAGTTGGTGTCAGCCAACGTATGGATGGGATGTAATAATCAGCCTTGGGGGCAAGGTATGAGACACTTATATGTAAGAGGTGAGTTATTGGTGTTTATGGAGGAAATATAGGCTCAGAAAAAGGTCTGCCTAAAGTTATGTAATGAAAGGCCAATAAAATGAAAGTCCAATAATAAAAATGAAATGAAATTAAAATAAAATTAAAGTCCAATAAAACCTACAACTAATTGTTCAATAGTTTTTCATGGTTCCTGGCAAAAATATATTTTAAATAATTTTTTTATACAGAGCGGTAAGGATTTAAAAAAAAAAAAAAAAAAAAAAAAAAGGACTACAAAACACAAATAAAATAAATAAAAAAAAAGCGATTTTATGCAGCTGTTGCAGAATTCTAAAACCTAAACATTTCAGAACCTACAATTGTTCAATAGTTTTTCATGGTTCCTGGCAAAAATATATTTTGAATAATTTTTTATCCAGTCTGGTGAGGATTCAAAATAAAAAAAGGATTACAAAACACAAAAAAAAAAAAAAAAGCGATTTTATGCAGCTGTCGCAGAATTCTACTGCATTCGCATGACTATCGATAAGGACGATACTCCTTAGAAAGGGAGAGACATGGAGACTGACACCGATATTATAATATTTTTCTTTAAATATTACTATTCTACATTATTCTATTCTACTATTCTATTATACACAAATGCTAATTTACTGGGTTGTCACATTTACCCTTTTGCTTCAATAATTCTACCAGCAAATAATGACAACGGACAGTGGTATCACAGGGGGAGGTTTGTCTCTCCTTTCCTTTGTCAGAAACTGTTACCAGGGCAGGAAGAAAGGAGGAATCCCTTACAGAAACATGGACCGCAATTATAATCCGACAGTTGTTCTAATCCAACCCTTCCCCCATTCTTCCTGCCCCAATGACCACCATTACCAGCACAGAAAATTAAAACGATATTAAAACCAAAAAGCCAACATTATAAAGCAGCTCACCAACTCCTAGATGTGATGGCTGCATTCATTTTCTTTATTAGGCTTTCTTATATTTTCCCCTGGTGATCCTGCCAGCGAGGGATTTTCAAAAGAACAAGCTCTCCACCAGGTATCAGTTACAGGGAAGAGACAAGCCATTTAACACTAGCATGGGTGCTTACAATGATCAGCTTTTATGTAAAACCTTGATCCTAAAAAGGAAAAGCATGTTTGCTGTAATTGCTTATAAAGTGTGAGCTGGGGTTTCGATTCAATCTGTTAGCGTAATTAAAATCGGCTCGTACATTAAACACTCCCCTCCCCCAAGACTGACCATGCTGCTGTCTGCTGTGTCCCCTGTCCCCTTTCAAGGTGGAGACACTAAGGCTTTTTTTACCGTGATTTTGCATTTTTTTTTTTTTTTTTTACATTGTGTTTGCTTGGCAACCAGCTATATACAGTTAAAAAAAATGAAAAAAAAAACGCAAATCGCGGCACTTGCGTTTTGGATGCGGGTCCATTGACTTCTATTACATGCAAAACGCTGCATTTTGCATGAAAAAAAGTCCCCGACCCTTTCCAAAAACGCAGAGGCACAAAAATGCATTGATGTGAACATGTTCCATAGGAACCCATGTTAAAAAATGTCCCTGCATTTCTGCAAAATGCATCCAAAAACGCATTGGTGTGAATCAAGCCTAATACAGGAGGTGTGGTACTGGTCAGATCATCAGGTGAAGACAGAGGTGGGAAAAGGCATAAAAAAAAAAAAAGAAAACTAATGCAGCCACCACATCTAATGATTGATAAGCTGAAAAATATTAAATTTTTGGTTTTAATTGCTTTAAATTAAATCTCCCCAAAAGGAGATCCACACCCCAATTAAAAATAAGGCCATTGTTCTTACATAATTCTTTTTTTTTTAACTCTTTATTTTAAATTTTTTACAATACAATACAATACATTTCATCTTTTACACTTTCCCCTATTTCATAGTCTCTCATCAATCACACACATTCTCTATGATCTGTATTACTTGAAATTCGCTTCTGCCGTTTCCCTTACGCTTTCTTCCACTCCCATTCTCAATCCCCCCAACAACACAAATATAAAAAAAAAAAAAAAAAAAAAAGCCCCCACCTTATGTCACCCCCGTCTCCCCCCTATATACAAAATAGGGTGCCCATGTGTCCCAATACTCCTCCTCCTTTTCCTTCATTGCCATTGTCAAATTTTCCATTTGTTGGATTTCTCCCACTCTGGCCCACCATTGGGCCCTCGTGGGCGTTACATCTTTTTTCCACAAAGCCGGGATACAGGCTCTCGCCGCCGTGAGAAGGTGTTTTAATAGTGATTTTTTGTATTTTTCCACCGATATAGGGACAACGTTTAACAAGTATGCAGCCGGATCTTCTCCGAGAGAAACCCCTGTAATTTCCTTTACTGCTTCCTCAATCTTTTCCCAGTAGTCTCTAATTTTATCACATTCCCAAAAAATGTGCAACATTGTGCCCTCCGATTTCCCACATCGCCAGCATGTATTTGGCATTTGCGGGAATATACCATGTAACATACTTGGAGTCCTATACCACCGGGTAAGGATCTTATATCCCCCCTCCTGATATCTACTTGCTATTGATGTTTTGTGGACGGATCTCAAAATTTTTTCTTTTTGTTTTGGGGAGAACGTAACCTTCAGGTCTTCTTCCCAGGCGCTTAGATATCCCAGATTTTCAGGGGCTTCGGATCTTATGATCATTTCATAAAAGTGAGATAAAGGGTGTCTCAGATTCTCACCATCCAAGCATAACTGCTCAAACTCCGACATCCCCCGAATTTCTGGGTATCTTCTACCTTTGGAGTGGATATATGCACCCAACTGCATAGCTCTAAGATAATCTAATTCTGGGGTAAATTCGCTTTCTATCTCCCTTCTTTTCATTAGTCTTCCCTCTTTTGAGAAATGTATAATCCTATTTTTCCCCCTGTTTCTCAGGCCGAGAAATTTGTGATCTAATAGGCCAGGCTTAAAGTCGTATGTGCCTAATATGGGTAGCATGGGACTTGGTTCAATTGATATCTTATTTTTATTGAAAATTTTTTTACTTACACTTAAAGTTGCCCCTATCAATGGATGTTTTTTAATCACCTTTGGAATATCCTTTCCAGCCATCCATGCCAACCCCTCCAAGGGGGCTTTGCACATTGTTTGTTCCATAAGTACCCATGGCTTCTTTTTTTTGGCACACCACTCCTTTATTCTGACTAGATGTGAGGCCTCCTGATATTTACATGGATCTGGAAATCCGATGCCTCCTTTTTCTTTAGGGAGAGTCAAAATCGATCGCCGTACTCTTGCCGGCTTTCCAGCCCATATAAAACTCAGGAAGACTGATCGGAGTTCTTTCATAAATCTTTGAGGGATTTTTACTGGCAGCGTTTGAAGCACGTATATCAACCGTGGCATAACGTTCATTTTTATTATATTCGTCCTCCCAAACCAGGTGAAAATTTCTTTATCCCATCTTTTCAGATCTATCTTTATTTGTTTTAACATTGGGGCATAGTTTAATTCAAACACCCTGCTTAACACTTTGGGTATTCTAGTCCCCAAGTACTCTATATGTGAGTCTGTCCATCTAAATTTAAATTGTGTAGTTATCTGACGGGTCAAGGGTTCGTTCATCTCCAGTCCCATAGCTTCTGACTTGCTGTAATTCACTTTGAAGTTGGCTATATCACCAAATTTCTGTAGCTCCCCCAGGAGGGGTGGCAGGGATATGGCTGGAGAGGATATAAAAAAGATCAGATCGTCAGCAAATGCTGCTAATTTATGTTCCTCAGTTTCTGTTTTTATGCCTCTAATGTCCCGGTTCATTCTTATTTTTCTTAAAAATGGTTCCATTGTGAGGATGAAGATGATGGGCGATAGTGGGCATCCCTGTCGTGTTCCATTATAAATTCGGAAAGGTTCAGAGAGTCTCTCATTTACCTTCACCCTAGCAGTCGGCACTGAATATAGGTTTTGGAGCCATCCCAGCATTCCCTCCCCTAGGCCAATGTGTTGGAGTGTGGTCCTCAAATACAGCCAGTCCACCCTATCAAACGCTTTTTCTGCATCGGCTGATATTATAGTTAAGGGTTTATGCTGGCTTTCTGACCAATATATTGCATTTATTACTCTCTGTGTGTTCTCCCTCCCTTCTCTCTCTGGGGTGAACCCCACTTGGTCGGGGTGAATCAGTACCGGTATGTGTTCGATCAGTCTGTTAGCTAGTATTTTAGAAAAGATTTTTAGGTCCACATTTAATAATGATATTGGCCGGTAGCTGGAACACTGGGATGGGTCTTTTCCCTCTTTTGGAATAACAACAATATGTGCTAGTAAAATCTCTTCAGATAGTTTCTGTCCTTCCTGTATTGAGTTAAATGCTGCTAAAAACCTTGACACCAGTTTCTCCTCGAATGTTTTATAATAAGACAGGGGGAACCCATCAGGACCTGGCGCTTTACCTACGGGTAGGGAGTTCAGAACTTTCTTAAACTCCTCCGCCGTTATAGGCTTATCCAGGTTCTGTATAACTTCTTCTGTTAATTTGGGCATTTCCGATAGACGTAGGTATTCTCTAGCTGCCTCCTCCTTTTTATTTTTCCCTACGCTCCTTTCACCCTCAAGTTGATAGAGGCCCTCGTAGTATTTCTTAAATGCCTGAGCTATTTTCTTGGAGGAGTTTACTATCTCTCCTCCTTGTATTTTAATACTTCTGATTTGTCCCTTTGTATTGGTTTGTTTTAACGCTTTTGCTAACATCCTACTCGGCTTATTTCCGTACTCGTACATTGTTTGTTTGTTTCGCTTTATCTTTGCTTTGGCTTGTTCGATAAGCAGGGCGTTTAAGTCTCCCCTTAGATTATTTAATTTCTCTTCTATATTTTGCGCCTGAGATTTTTTATGTACCATTTCTGCTTCTCTAATATCTATGAGTAGGGCTTCTATTTGTCCATTCAACTTCTTTTTCCTATGGGCTCCTAGAGAGATAAATATACCTCTCATCACACATTTATGCGTCTCCCAGACGCCAAATGGTGTTGTTTCTTCCGTCTCATTAATTTGGAAGAACGAATTCATTTCGTCTTCTAGCGTTTTTTTATACTCTCTGTCCTTCAAAAGTGATTCGTTCATTTTCCACTGATATTCCCGATATTCTACTTCTCCTAGATCCATTTCACAACTGATGGGTGCGTGGTCGGACAATGTAAATGAGCCTATATCTGCCTTTATCAAATATGTCAATCCCATCTGCGAAACCAACATATAGTCAATACGGGTATATGTCTTATATTTCGCAGAAAAAAATGTATAGTCTCTTTCTTGAGTATGCAGTGTCCTCCAAGCATCCACCAGTTGCATATCGTTAAATAACAGTCTTTTAATTTTCCTTATTTTAGTGTATGTGAGGTGGGAGGCGCCTCTTGAGGTGTCGATAAGTGGGTCCAAAACTAAATTTAAATCTCCACCCAAAATTATCAGACCTTCCCTGTGTTTCTGTATCTCCTGAATACTGGTCTCTAGATAGTTAATCTGATTGGTGTTTGGGAGGTACATGTTTACCAGTGTAATCTTTTGCTGTCCTATTAGGCCTTTCACAATTAAAAGACGGCCCTCCTCGTCCTTTATAACTTTTACTTCTTTCCATGGAATCTGCTTGGATACCAAGATAGCCACTCCATTTGATTTAAAATTCTGGGAAAGCCCATGATATACACTGGTAAATTCGCGGTTTCCCAAGTTCGGTATTTTTTTGCCACTAAAATGTGTTTCCTGTAAAAAGACTATATGTGTTTTTAGTCTTCTCATTTCGGCGAGGAGTCTGGTCCGTTTTTCCGGGATATTTAATCCCTTGACGTTATAGGAGGTAAACTTTATTCTAGTCATTTTAAGACTTTACTAGCAGAGAGGTATGGGAACCCCGGGGGGGCGGGAGTGGGGGGGGAGAGGGTTGAAAAAAAAAAAATTAAAAAGAAAATAAAAAAAAATAAATAAATAAAAAATAAAGTCCGTTGATCTTTAGGGGGAAGCAACCCTGATGCGGCCTTCCTATGTCAGCGAGCTCCCCTTTACGGATACACCAACAACAAAACAACGACAAAAAACAAAAAAAAAAAAAAAAAAAAAAAAAAAAAAAAAAAAAAGGAACAACACAAAAAAAAAAAAGGGACAAAAAAGGGAGGAACAGGAGATCCCTGTTCTCCCTTCCTTCTCCCTCTTGGTCGTCCCCGACTTGTCCTCTACCCAGAGGAGGAGCGACCAATATGGGGGAGTGTCCCCGAACACACCAGGAGCTCAGAGTAAGCCCCAGCGGCTGCACATTTCTTGAATCTATGTGTTTTATAGATCCCTCTAGTTATTTACATTAACATACATTTTTTTTTTTTTTTTTTTTTTTTTCGCCTTTTAGGCGGCACCTCCTGTGTTTACAAGTATACATCCCGCAATTAATATTCATTTCGGTCTACTTGACACATATCTTACATTCCTCTATTCTTTGTTAGATTCCTTCTCATGCAGTATTATCAAATATGTACTGTTTACGTCATTGCATCTTCATCATCATATCATCCCCACTTCTCCCCTCCTTCCCCTCTCTTCCACCGCCTTCCACAGCCTCTCCTCTGTTCCCCCCTATATTTCCCCTCTGTTTTGCCCCTCCCTACTTCACACCCCCCTCCTCTCATCTCCGTGTGGTATGGTCTGAACCTATTGAGTCTTACCCTTTCCCCCTCTCCCTCCTCTCCTCGCCCCCCCCCATGTCCTCCCCCCTTGTGGTTGCGTGCCTCGTGACCTCGTGACCTTGTGTCTTAGACCCCTAGTGTCTATGTGTTTGTAGGGGCTTACCAATATAGTGTTGGAAAAAAAAAAAAAAAAAAAAAAAAAAAAAAAAAAAAAAATATATATAAAAATAAATAAAATAAATATTGATACGGTGTGTATGCTTATTGTATACCTAGTGTATATGTGATTACGTGTGTTGTAGTAAGTGTACTATATACTGTTCTATGTGTATGCTAAGTGTGACATGTAACTAATTATGTGTTTTTGGGTCAATTCTCCCTGGAGACCTTCATTCCCTTCTTAGTTAGGTTCCCTACCCCCCTTCCCCCCTTCCCTCTTAAACATCCCCCTCGTAAAAAAGATTGTGACATACCAAAAAAGTGCCCGTCCCCTACAGCCCACCCCCCTACTGTTTCCCTATGTGTACCCTAGCCTAGTCTACCCTAGCGATAGACAAAAATATTAAGGAGAAGGTAAAAAAAAAAAAAAAAAAAAATTATAAAAAAAATTAAAAAACACCACAAATAATTACGTGTATACCTTAAAATTATAAAAAAAAAAAAAAGAAAAAAAAAAAAAAAAAAAAAAACACTCCATTCCAAATTTACATTACTCATCCCCCCCAAAAAAAAAGAAAAAAAAAAAAAAAAAAAAAATAAAAAAAGAGAGAGAGAGGGAAGGACAGGGTCTCTGTTAACGATAGTCCTTAGCCCCTCAAGGTTCAGTCAACGGTTTTCTTTTTCCCAGTTAAAAAATATCTTTCTTCCATAATCCTGTGACGTCGATAGCTCTGGGCGGGGAGGGTGGGGGAGGGGTCACAGAAGGGGACAGCAAAGCAAGCGAATCAAAAAAAAAAAAAAAAAGGAGGAAAAAAAAAAAGGGAGTAACAAGGCGATGTGGAATTGGGGAGATTGATTGTAGTGAGAAAAAAAAAAAAAGAAGAAAGTCCATACTGTAGTTGCACCCTCTCCCCCTTTCTTTTTCTTCCCTCATTTCCCCCCTTTACCAAATCAGAATTTATAGAGTCATAATGGTCACAAAGTTTTTGACCTGTTTAACTCCTCTTTGTTGCTCTTCTTCCGCTCTCGGGGTTCCCCCCCCCACCGGGCACCATCGGAATATCAATCCAGTCAGGTATTTCCACTTCCTCCGTGCCCAGAAATTCGAAAAGGTCAGGCAGCTGCTCAGGGTTGCGTAGGGTGAAACCTCGTTCTCCCTTTCTTATAAGTAAGGATAGTGGGTATCCCCATCTGTAGGTAGCTTCTTTTGATCGGATTAGTTCTAGCAAAGGTTTCAGTATTCGCCTCCTGCGTTTTGTCTGCCAGCAGATGTCGGGGTACACTTGAATCTCGTAATCTGCGTGTATCATCCCCCCCTTCACCCATGATGCCCTCATTATATCCTCTTTTATTTTGAAAAAATGAACTCGGCATAGCACATCCCTGGGGACTATCCATTCCCGGTTCTGAACTGCGGGACTCCTGTGAATTCGATCCAGTTCTATGTGGGTCTCTGGGGGTTTTTCTAAATATGAGTTAAGAATAGAGGTTACCTCCTTCCTTAGATCCGGTGTCTTAATTGCCTCCGGGATCCCTTTAATACGAATGTTATTTCTTCTATTTCTATTTTCAAACTCTTCAGCCTGCAATTGTAGCTCTAACATCTTTTGGTGCTGTGTAATACACTTAGTTTCGAGTATGTCTAGACGCTTATCTGTTATATTTTGTGTGGTTTCGCATCTGGATAATCTCATATCCACTGCTTCAAATTTGGCACATATCTCACTCAGTTCCTCTTTGACAGTGGATTTTAGGTCGTTCATCAGTGCTAAAATGTCTTCTTTTGAGGGGAGCGCCTGAATGAGTTGCCTGATGTCCGGTTCTTTTATGTACTCCTGTCTCCCTATAACATGACGACCAACCGCACCTTCCGACGAGTTAATGGTCTGTGGGGTCTGGGGGATTATTGGTAGACTTATATCTACCTCCTCCGCAAGCTCGGTCCGGATGCTCCCATCCAAGATAACAGCCATTTTACTAGCCAATTCTTCTTCAACTGTCGGTTGAAGTTGTGGGTATGCTATGGTGGTAGGTTTTGCTGACGGACCACCGTCTCTCCTCGTGAGAAATCTAGTGATGTATGAGTGGGTCGGTGGGCTATCCCCTCTGCCGGAGCCCCTTCTTCTAGGCATGGGGTCTGCCTACCCACCCTGCCCACCCCTTAACCCTTTCTCCTTTGTCTCACGTTAGCTCAACGCTTTCTATTTTGGCGATTTGGTTAGCTTGTAATGTCTTTTCCACTGTTTTACCATGTAGGTTATTACCCCCTCAGTTAGTGATTAACGGTACCGGTAAACAATTAGCAATGTCGGCACAGCCTACGCCTTTCATGGACCTTCTTTATCGACCTCGATTTGTTATTCTCATCCAGGGGCATGAGAAAGGGAGAGACCATAAGCAGGTAAAGGTGTGCAGCTTTCTTAAGGGAAGGTTCTCTTCTTGGTATTTACTACCGTATATAGCAGCTCCTATACCTGTCCCAACATCTTACAGCGTTTTTAAAGCACCACCACAGGCACCTCCACCCTATTGCAACAATCAAGCGGTAACCGGGCTCCTTCAACCACTGTAGTTCATTAGAATCGGCATGAAAATCAGGTTCACAGCAGTAGCAGCCACAACACAGCACAGCACACTAGCGTTCTAGCTTCTTACCCCTCCTCCTTTGCGCTCCTTCGGTCCCCCTCCACAGTTCACTCGGGAGTTTGCGGCGTGTGTGAGTGTCAGCTGGTTCACTTATTGCACTCCGATGAATAGGGGGGAGAGAGAGATTCTTCGTGCCGGCTCTACTGCTGCGATACTCAATCTGGTGCACGATATCAGACTGTAAAAGGTAAGTACAAAAGGTAGGCTCTAATTTCTAGACATTGCCGGCCTTACTTAGGCTCCATTCACACCTGTAAAAGGTAAGTACAAAAGGTAGGCTCTAATTTCTAGACATTGCCGGCCTTACTTAGGCTCCATTCACACCTGAACGTACTGGAATCACGAACAGAATTGTGCGATTATGCCCACGAATAATCCAGAATCGCTGCAAAATACAGGACGCATTTGCTTTGCCATTATTTCCTAATGGCACCCCAAATGCGGTGTGATTTTGCTGTGATTGTCGATCGATAAAACACGCTAAAATCGTTGTAAAAACACAAACACGCCTGGCTCTGTGCCAAAATTTAGTAGAGGAGCTTCTTTGGCGCGTTTTTGGAGTGGAGGGAGGCCCATTCAAATGAATGGTGCAGCTGCAAAAAGGCGTCACAAAAAAGGTTAAAAGAAACGCAGTGCTGCAGTACACTTAGATCTGATTGAAGCCTGAAACTGGAGCAGACAGAATCTGGTGCAGCTAAATATTCAGTTTCTTTAGATAAAGCAGTTGCAAAAGGGTTCAGGTTTTTTTTACCTTGATGTATTCTATGGTAAAAAATCTTCTGTGCAGCACCTAATACTAACCTGAGCCCTATTGCAATCCAGCAATGTTTACAAGAGCCTTGGCTCTCCGAGGACTCTCCCTCCTCATTGGCTGAGACAGCAGCGAGAGCCATTGGCTCTCACTGCCTTCAACCACAGCCCGTGAGCCAATGAAAAGAGAGGGGGTGTGGCCAAGCCACCGCTCTGTGTGTGAATGGACATGCAGAGCAGTGGCTCAGGAGTGAGCCTGCTCAGGTGCCCCCACAGCAAGCGGTTTGCTCTGGGGGCACTTGGCAGAAGGGAGGGGCCAGGAGCACTGGCAGGGAACCGGGACAGTTCTGTGCAAAACCACTGGACAGTATGACATGTTTGTTATTTAACCACATCAATATTTGGCACTCTCGCCCCCTTCCTTCCCAGACCAATTTTCAGCTTTCAGCACTCTCGCACTTTCAATGACAATTGTGCGGTCATGCTAAACTGCACCCAAATTAAATTTTTATCATTTTGTTCGCATAAATAGAGCTTTCTTTTGGTGGTATTTATTCACGACTTGGTTTTGAATTTTTTTGTGATAAGCGAAAAAAATTTTTTTTTTTTTTTCCTTTCTATTTTAAAAGAAATCCAATAAAATCAAATTTTGTCATAAATTTAAGCCAAAATGTGTTTGGCTACATGTTTTTGGTAAAAAAAAAAAATCCCGTTAACTGTATAATAATTGTTTTTTATGACCACGTACATATGTACGCAAATGATCATGTACAGTTTTGCGCAGGTGATCACGGACATGTGTGTGCAGATAATCATTGGGACAGGCGTTTTGGGGATCGTTACTATGTGGGGGACAGGCGTTTTGGGGATCGTTACTATGTGGGGGACAGGCGTTTTGGGGATCGTTACTATGTGGGGGACAGGCGTTTTGGGGATCGTTACTATGTGGGGGACAGGCGTTTTGGGGATCGTTACTATGTGGGGGACAGGCGTTGTGGGGACACTATTTTGGGGACATTTGTGTTTTACTAGTGTGGGGACACTAGACGTGATCAGTGAGTAAAAATCTGTAAAAAACTGCTCATACTCACTGATCACCAGCCGGCTGCAGAGACCTGCTCTCCTCTTCTCAACGACAACTTCCGTGTGAGGAGAGCCGATCGCCTAGCAACCAGCTCTGTGTTTACATCACATGACGGCTGTGATTGGACACGGCCGTCGTGATCAGGAGGGCCAATCACAGAACCCTCCTGCCGATCTGAGATGCTCCGTGTCTGGGTGACACGAGCGCTTCGGGATGGCGCCACTGAGCGGGAAACGCGCGTGAGATCCCCCCTCCTTCTGAGGGATGTTCCTGATCGTCCACTCAGGAGAGAGTCCCCACCCGGCCGTACATATGCAATGGCTGGGTGGGAAGCGGTTAAAAAATAAAACTTGCATTTATAACTTTAAGCTTTGACAATAAAAGCTGGAAGCCGATTGGTTTCTATGCAGAGCTGCACCAGATTTTGCACTCTCCAGTTTTAGTAAATCTCCCGAGTGATTCAAAAATGCAGCAAAGCAGAAGCAGAAGTCGAATCCATTACACCAATGGTGTCGTTGTAAGAAGCTTTACTAATAGACTCGGCTACACTGCGAGTGATGAAGAATCTCCCCAGCATGGTATACAGAAAGGTCACAGCTCCCGCCATGAAGAGGGTCAGTAGTGTGATGGAGGAAATACAGACATAAAATTTAAGTATGCAAAAGGGAAGAATAATCACATCACAGCCAGGGAGTGCAGTAAATGCATCAGCAATTATCCGCTTTCTCTGCAATCCCCGGGCACAACTCTTGGCCATTCGTATGTCCACCGACTTCCTCATCCATTCTCACACTGACCCAACATTCAACCCAAACCTATTCAGGCTGCAGACAAAGAGGCCCCCACCCCACCCTGCGAGGTCTTCTACTGTTAAAGCAATCCACTTCCCAGATACATATAACCCGGCAATGTCATCAACATATGAATAAGCAAAATAAAAATCATCATCAAGAAGGAATAAAAGCACAAAGCAGGGAGGATGTTGCAATGGGTTCCAAAGCTATAGCAGGGAACTGATCAGATGTGAAATGGGTTACTGGACTTTGTATATCGTCATTATTATTACCTGAAATTGTTGAATAAACTGAGAATAACATTTTTTATTTATTTTTATTTAAAAGGAAGGGGGAAGGAGAAGAAAATCAGCATTATCACATTGCCAGCTCAAAGTCCAAATAGCATGGAAGTGCCACAGAAAGTTACAAAGGTGGCCAGGCTACAGTGGGGCTGTCTGGATCACAAGGCTGGCTGAACTGAAAAAAAAATATTTGCCAGAAAGCCGGATCACAGATATGCAAGCTATATATTCTGCCCCAAAAAATGTGTTGGGTCAGCTGAGCAATATCATTGTGACTAGAAAATACAGTGGATGTATAGACTAGTGTTCATCAGTACAGTAAAACCTTGGATTGCGAGCATAATTAGTTCCAGAAACATGCTTGTAATCCAAAGCACTTGTATATCAAAGCAAATTTCCCTATAAGAAATAATGGAAACTCAGGTGATTCGTTCCACACCTATTTATTCATAAATCCCTCAGTTTATAGTCCATATAAAAAGATTATAGCAATGTGATAGGTTGTGTATAAAAGAGAAGAGAGGCGCCTCCAAGTGTAGCAATATGTTGCTAAATGTTGTAACCATATTGCTACACTAAAAGGCGCCTCTCTTCTCTTTTATGCTCAGTTGTGACTTTACGCTACTTGTATATCAAGACATCGCTTGTAGATCAAGTCAAAATTATTAAAGTGGGGTGCCCCTTAAAAAAATAAAAGATTAAAAAAGTCAGCAGCTACAAATACTACAGCTGCTGACTTTTAATAATCGCACACTTACCTGTCCCAGGGTCCAGCGATGCGGGGGAACGAAGCCCCGCTCGTTCTCGGTGCCGGCATTCTTACTGTGGGCACTCACTGTGCATGCGCAAGCGGTGCCGCCTGCCGTGATTGGCCGCGCAGTCATCTGGGACCTGTCACATGTCCCAGATGACTGACTGCGCCGAGGGGAAGTGATGTCACTTAGCCCAGGCACTGAAGGAGGCAGACTACGAGGGACCCCCTAGCAATAGGCATTTAGAGGCGAGTTTAATTTTTTTTTTTTAGGAATTTCAATCATTTTTTTTTTAGGAATTTCAATCATTTTTTTTTTTGGGGGGGGGGGGGGGTACACCACTTTAAGTTACCCTCAAACCAAGGTTTTACTGCATTTATAATGTACAGATTATATTATATATATATATATATATATATATATATATATATTTTTTATCACACACACACACACACACACACACATATACACATACAATATAGAAATAAAATTAGGAGGTACACAGAATGGAAATTTTGCTGATAAAACCAAAAATGCAAGATGCACTTGCACAAAAAACAAAAATGACAGTTTTTAAAAAAAATATCTAAAATTTTTTTTATATAGAATTGTATTATATTCAACTTTTTAATCAATATAATGAATTTATTGTTGGCCATTATTGGCACCTTTAGAACAAGAAAAGCTCAATAAAAATGTGTCTCTTTAAATTCTTCACTCATTCAATCCGGGTTTTACCTTTGCGGTCCCACTTGTGTCCACCAACAGGTGGTATAAATAAAGCAGGACTGGAGCAAAGAGTTGCTCTTGGCCTGGGACTCAGGGGGCCAAATACCTGAGAGCTGCTTATGGGAACCCTGCTTTGCAAGAGAAAAGGGTTGCATGATCGTTGTTGGGTGACTGGGAGAAGCCTTGAACCATGAATTAGGAACCTGCAAAATGTTCAGTTAGTGCCTGGATGGCAAAGATTTAGTTTCTGTTTGTGTTATTTTTATGCAACCTTTAAAAAATAATAAACCTGGCTACAAGTCAGATTTTAAGAAACCTGCTATATATATATATATATATATATATATATATATATATATATATATATATATATATATATATATATATATATATATATATATATATAGGAGCAGACTATGCAAGAAGTCTAATGACTAAACGAACAAAATATCGCGGCTCCAGACACTGCACCTCGGCAATAAAAGCTAACAAATGCCTATTTTTGTTTTTCCTTTACACATACAAGCTAAGAAAAACCTTTACTGCCTTTTTAAAAGCAGCAAGTGTTCTTTTATGGGAGAGCGACAGGCGCATTTCTGCTGTTCCCAGACTTCAATAGTCGGAGATTTCCACTACGATGGGACAGAGCTTGTCAATGTGGCATCACTCCTCCTGACAGGGCCCTGAAAACGAGCCATTTTTAGAGGCATCACTTCAGGCCTGAGGGGTGAAAGGCATGGGGTTATGGCTACATGACAAGCGACTGTCATCAACAGGCACATAACTCACATGGCTGACAGCGTTAAGGGAAAGAAAGACTCTAGGCCAAGTTTAAAGGTAAAAAAATAAGGAGGTAAAGCTTGCATTATAGGAGATTGTATCTCCCAAGTAGGAATATTAAACCAAGAGCCCCACATTGCAAATGCAACAGCCAACCACACTATATGTAAAGCATACAGATCTCCAAAGGTTGTGAGGCCAAGTAAAAAGAATACACACAAAGCTGTGTGACCTGGGGATCCCAAGGTGTGTCCAGGTACTCTGAACTCTGAAAAACATCTCTTCATTAGTGAGGGGGAAAGTGAAGCCACACTCAGAGGTCACACCATAGCACTTATTCAATGGAACAGACTTCCAACACAGGGGATTGTTCCGTGCATCCATGGTTTTTATAGGTCACATTAAAAAAGGTGGGAAAAGTTCTGAAAATGATAGAGATTATATAAGACGCCTGTAATGAATTGTCCTTGACGCCCTGGAGGAGGGGCGAAACGCCTCAACGTACTTCTAGTTTGTGCTAACCAGTGACGCAAATTTCCGTCTCCGTGGAAGGCACGCCATTCAGAACTCGGATGTTTTCTTACTGATGCCTGTTTTTTGCCAAATATCCTGTAAGTTGTACATTGAATGCGCTCGATAATTGATGCCAAACGTTATTTCACTAGGAGTTCTTTCTCCGTTTCCCCATCTATGGAGTGTGGTATATCCTTCCTGTCATAAAACATCTTCCTGCAAGATTTGCCTGAGGAACCATCCAGCATATCCCCAGATCATTTGATCAATGCTTTTTTGATCCCAGACTGCGAAGCTGAGGATCCAATACCTCTGGTGAGTGGGGACACCGAAGAGGGAGCCACTTCACCGATTCAAAGTTTTGGAGCACCGTTGCACTTTCCACTGAAGCACTTGAGCACTTTTGGATACATTTGTTTTTTCTTAATATTGATGCAATAGGCACTGTTTATTAGGACAGAAATACCGCTTTCTTTTTATGGTATTTAATCACTGCTTGGTTTTTTATTTTTTACTAAAAAATTTAAAATAAAAAAAGACCAAAAATGTGGGAAAAAAATAAATTAAAAAAAGTTTACTTTTTTTCTGTCAGTAAATTTTGTAACCAAGTAATTTTTCGCCTTCACTGATGTGCGCTGATGAGGCGGCACTGATGGACACTGATAGGCTGAACTGGTGGGCACTGATGAGCCGGTACTGATTTAGTGGAACTGATGAGGAGGCACTAATATGCCGCACTTATGGGCACTGATAGGTGGCACTGGTGGGCACTAATCGACAGCAGTGATGGGTACTGATTGCCAGCACTGACTGGCATCGCTAATGGGCACTGATTGCTGGCATTGGTGGGCGCTGATTCTTGACACTGTATTTCTATATTGTAATCAGGGCACTGATGATCAGTGCCCCGATTACATTCCTATATGTCCCCCTGATCAGCTTTCCTTGCCACACACTGTCAGTATGAGGAGAGGAGAGCCGATTATCAGCATCTCCGTGTTTACATGAGACCGGCTGTGATTGGACACAGCCGATCACATGGTTAAAGAGCCGTGGCCCTTTACAGAGATCGGGGTCGCGCCGTGTCCTAGCAACACGGCCCTATCGCTGCTCACCCCTGCGGGCTCACAAGAGCAGCCGTTCTGGGATGCAACCATATGACGGCATCCCAGAACGAGAGCCGCACCACCACGCTGTCATTTAACGGTGGGCGGGCAGCAAGCAGTTAATCAAGTTGTGTATTTCTATAGCTGCCTGGTGTTCAGGTTAAATTGTAAGTACAGTGGCGAGAATTATTATTTGATCCCTTGCCTACTTACAAAAAAAAGAAAAAAGGGTCTAGAATTTTTATCATGGGTGTATTTTAAATCATACTGACCAACAATAATTCTGTCTCACACAGACTGGCTACAGTATGTGCTCATGTGGTACATAGATTAGTCCTGTCAATTTAAAAAAGGGACACTAAAAAAGGTTCCTTTTTTATTCTGGTGCACTACAATAGGTTTTTTCACCTCAATGCATTGAGGTGAAGAACCGGGAGGGTTTACAACCCCTTTAAGAAGGCATGCCTATCAACAACTCGTTATGTGTATAAAAGATACCCGTCCTCTTTCTTCAATTCACTAGCTCACCATCATAGGAAAGACAAAAAAGAGCTGTCAAAGAACATCAGTGACAAGATTGTAGACCTGCACAAGGCTGGAATGGGCTACAAGACCATCAGCAAGAAGCTTGGTGAGAAATGTAAGAAATACAAAATAACCATCAACTGCCCTAGGTCTGGAGCTCCGTGCAAGATTTCGCCTCATGGGGTAAGGCTGGAATGGGCTTAGCGAGCAAGAAGCTTGGTGAGAAGGAGACAACTGTTGGAGCAATTATTCGCAAATGAAAAAGGCAAAATAGCCATCAATCACCCTTGGTATGGAGCTCGATGCAAGATTTTGCCTCATGGGGTAAGGATGACCATGAGAAAAGAGAGAGATCAGCCCAAAACCACACAGAAGGAGCTTGTGAATGATCTCAAGGCAGTTGGGACCACAGTCACCAAACAAACCATTGGTAACATAATACACCACCATAGATTGAAATCCTGCAGCGCCTGTAAGGTCCCCCTCCTCAGGAAGGCACATGTACAAGCCCCTCTGAAGTTTGCCCAAGGAACAGCAAAATGATTCAGAGAACGATTGGGAGAAAGTGCTGTGGTCAGAGGAGACAAAAATTGAGCTCTTTGGCATTAACTCGACTCTCCATGTTTGGAGGAAGAGAAATGATGACTATGACCCCAAGAACACCATCCCCACAGTCAAGCACAGAGGTGAAAACATTATGGTTTGCGGTGGTTTCTTTACTAAAAGGTACAGGCCGACTCTGCTGCAACTGAGGGGTCAATGGACGGGGCCATGTATTGTAAGATCTTGGATGAGAACCTTTTGTCCTCAACCAAAACACCGAAGATGGGTCTTCCAGCATGGCAACGACCGAAAACATACCGACCAAGGCAACAAAGGAGTGGCTCAAGAAGAAGCACATTAAGGTCATGGAGTGACCTAGCCATTCTCCAGACCATAATCATATAGAAAATGTATGGAGGGAGCTGAAACTTCGAGCTGCCAAATGGCAGCCAAGAAACCTTAAGGATTTAGAGAAGATTTGAAGAGTGGACCAAAATCCATCCTGAGATGTGTGCAAACCTGGTCACCAACTACAAAATGTCTTACTTCTGTGCTTGCCAACAAGGGTTTCTACACCAAGTACTAAGTCATGTTTTGCTTGTGGCTCAAATACTTATTTTTTGTCACTGAACTGCAACTCAATTTATAACATTTGTATCATATGGGATTTTTTTTTGTTGGTGGCTATTCTGTCTCTATTGTTTAAAATACACCTATGATAAAAGTTATAGACCCTTAATTTCTTTGTAAGTGGGCAAACTTACAAAATCTGCAGGGGATCAAATAATAGCTTAATATAGATGGTGTAGTATTTCAGCCAATTAGCTGCAGAGCAAGTGAGCTAGAAGGCAGGTCTTTAAAGACACACAAAAAAAAAAAAAAAAGAAAAAGAAAAAAAGACACTATCAAGCAAAAAAAAAAAAAAAACCCCCACTAACCCCACAACTTTATGGAGGATTTTAGTTGCCAGAAGTGGAAGCTTTTATTCTCCATGGTTCTTGGGCTGGCCTGAGTGGCTCCCGAATTCCAACATTCATATGGCCAACCCATAACTAGCACATGCAGCGACTCGCAGCTTGTCGACGTCTGATGTAAGGTGAGCGCTGGCTAATTTTCTGGTGAATGGGAAGTCAGCCGCAGTTTTCCAAGAAATAACGGCAAAGTGCAACTGAGTGGAAGCAGGATGCCTTCTTTCAGAAGTCCAATAGAACGAGGAGCATATCTATAGGCAAGTAGCAGAAGGTCAGCTCTTTGTAGATCACAATTTCAGAGCAGTAATAAGTGTAGAAAATACAAGGTGGGCCATTAGTGCACAAAAGAAAAAAAGTGGCACGTTTGGGGGGGAAGGGGGCTATCTGGGGCCCACACAGGCACCGCAACCAGTGTGGGGGGTCTGCAAAGCCGGCGGCATTCAGGGGCATTCGATGAGGAGGAATGGCGTACTGTGGTCTTCACATACACGCTATTTGGATAACCCCCCTCACAGCTTTCCTGCCAATTAGAGGGAGAAATAGTGCAGCTGAGGATTGAGACTGTGTTGTCATGGTGACTACAAGGAGTGCAGAAGAGTGATGACATCACGGTGCTATTATGGGATGGAGGTGAGGGTCTTCGTAATGGAGAAAAGACCTGCCCCCCCCCCCCCCGGTATAAGTAACGGACAGGCATATACACCTGTATAGTAAACCCAAGTATAATAAACATGTACAAGGCAATCCGTATCTAAAGCTCATCAGTACAAGGAAGACCCTGTGCTGTGAAATACACATCACAGACAGAAATAATAACATGACAGATGCAGCAACATATTCATGCAGCTGGATACATACCTACATACTAGTAAGATCAGTGAATCCCATTCAATGGAGAAGCTATGGATACAGACCAAATGAGCTGGATACTATAAATTTGGATGAGATCTAGCCTAGGGAGGGAGAGTGGGCTACGGCAGAGCACGGGGGGGGGGGGGGCAGAGCCGGCTACAGCGCAGCCTAGGGGGGCAGATCCAGAACTGTAATCAACACAGAGCCTGATATAATGCAGCAAAGGGTGCAGAACCAAATATTATAAAGCAGAATGGGTAAAATCATAGAAAGTAGCACAAGATCAGAGTCAACCAGATATAATGTAACATGGTTATGTACCAATATAAAATATACCAGAGTGACAGAATTCGAGAAAAGGATGTACAATGCACCAAGGAGGATCATCTATATACAATCATGTAGAATTTATATACTGATGAGCACCCAGGAGGAGGATCATCAATTCATATACTGATGTGCACCCAGGAGGATCATCTATATACAATCATGTAGAATTCATATACTGATGAGCACCCAGGAGGAGGATCATCAATTCATGTACTGATGTGCACCCAGGAGGGTCATCTATATATAATCATCTAGAATTCATATACTGATGTGCACCCAGGAGGATCATCTATATACAATCATGTAGAATTCATATACTGATGAACACCCAGGAGGAGCATCAATTCATGTACTGATGTGCACCCAGGAGGGTCATCTATATAAAATCATCTAGAATTCATATACTGATGTGCACCCAGGAGGGTCATCTATATATAATCATGCAGAATTCATATACAGATGTGCACCAAGGAGGATCATCAATTCATATACTGATGTGCACCCAGGACGGTCATCTATATAGAATCATGTAGAATTCATATACTGATGTGCACCCAGGAGGATCATCTATATACAATTATCTAGAATTCATATACTGATGTGCACCAATGAGGATCATCTATATACAATCATGTAGAATTCATATACTGATGTGCACCCAGGAGGATCATCTATATACAATCATGTAGAATTCATATACGGATGAGCACCAAGTCACAGTAGACTTGTATTACTGTCACTGCCGTCAGTAGGAGGAGAAGTATGACAGATTTAGATTCAGTCCTGTGGATGGGTAGGTGGAGCTGAGAATAAATGTTTTATTACCCAGAGATAAAAAGGAGAGGGTGTCCTACATCACACCATCACCCCCTATACCATGCACTTCACACTGCTCTTCCAGGAAACGTACAGCTCCAATCCATCCCTCCGCAATGCTAATATTACATATTATTACAGCTTCAAATATTCCAAGACCTGATGATATCCAGACAAATGACTTGGTACACAGCGCCTTAGCCCATTGATCTGCTACCCCATAGATTACAGACATTTGCATCCGCTGTATGTTACACAGAGAATTTATAGCAGTCTCTGCCTGGGGAGCTTACACTCTAATGTCCCCAACACTGTCACGCTGACACAAATACAATAAAACCAAAATTTGTTCAGAGGCCAATTAACCAAATCCATTTTGATTGCCAATAAAACATGAGAGGTGGGAGGATGAGAAGAACACAAACTCCCAGCAGGCAGCATACCTGGTAGAAAGTTTCCACCAATCCTCAGCACAGAGAGGCCACGGAGCTATCCACAAAGCCTCCAGGGAGCAGATCCAAGGCAACCAAATCTTTTTACCCCATTTGCTTGGAATGGGGGAGGATGCTAATCTTTCAGAAATGATGCCCCCCCCCCCCCCCTCTCCTAACTACATTTTGTTATCTGTAAAATCTTAATGCACCAAAGAAGCTTCTTTGTTTAGGATAACGAGGCAAGGCCATCGGGCAATGCACATAATTAATGATCTCCGCGTACACCTGTCAGATGGCAGATGGTGCCTGTGACCCGAATGACCGATCAATGTCACCATACAATAAATGACTAGGTACAATAAATGACTATCTCCTAAACCTGCACGGTTTAGGAGATATTCACACTGCATTCAGCCGATGACGTCACAGACAGCATACCCGTGCCATCCCTTCAGAGCTTGGTTCCACGGCTCCTGCGTGCATACGGGAGTGATGTCATCATGGCTCGGCCTATCAGAAGGACGGAGCACTCAAGCCTGGAAGGAAAACCGGGTGAAGATGGAAGCCCTGTCAGTGGTGACAGTGTGCCGCTGGGGGGCTTCATTCTAAAAGGTACTGTAAGTATTTCATAATGTGCTAGTATGCGGCGCACACTAGCACATTATGCCATTGTCTTTTTTTTTTTTTTTTTTAAGTACAGATTACTACAGCTTTAAGCTGAATTTTTATGCAAGTTGGAACAGGTAGATTTTTTAAGCGTAACTCCAGGCAAAAAAATGAAGCTTTTTGGATAGTCTGCGCCTGTTAAGATTTCACCTCACTTTCTGTCCCTGTGACATTTGGATTTTGGGTTGTCATGGAAACAAGGATTTGTGAAAAAAAATTTCAGTGGAGACACCTTTTTCCCCAAAACTTAGACCCCTTTCACACTGGGGACGCCCGTGCGTTAGTGCTAAAGCACCACTTGTTTTAGCATCGCTTTCAGGCCGCTAGCAGGGCACTTTTAACCCCTGCTAGAGGCCGAAGGGGTTAAAACCGCCAGTGTTGTGGCACTTCCGAAGCACTGCCCATTCATTGCAATGGGCTACAATGGACCAGAAATAGCACCTGTACTGTCATTTATTCCACACAGCGCACCACAACACAAAGCTAACACATTACTGTGGCTTGTAAAGTATCGGCAATCCTTTAATGCGCAGGGGTGCCATTCATACCACAATGCCCTATCACATACTTTAAAAAAAAAAAAACAATGCCCTATCACACGGTACATTACCGCGTGTTGCAGCAACACTCATTAACACTTGCATTGCAGCGACACATGGCTGTGAAGTTGGCCCAATCAGTGTGAAGCATTGACATTGCAACTGCCATACCTGGTAAAAAGTGAACACAAATCCATAGCACAGCAAAGCCTCTGCGCTATCCAGTCATGAAGCAATGGATTCACTAAATGCAGCTAAATATATGGGCATAGCAACAATGGGGGTTATTTACTAAAGGCAAATCCACTGTGCAGTACAAGTGCACTTGGAAGTGCAGTCGCTGTAGATCTGAGGGGGACATGCAAGGAAAATAAAAAAAGCATTTTAGCTTGCACATGATTGGATGATAGAAATCAGCAGAGCTTCCCCTCATTTCAGATCTTCCCCTCAGATCTACAACTTGTAGTGCACAGTGGATTTTCCTTTAGTAAATCAAACCCTATGTCTCTTTAGTTTCCTCTTTCGCTCTCCCGGTCAATTTCCAGGACTGGAATAACTGACTTCTCCAAGGATATGTCCGTCATTCCTAGATCCACACGGCAGATCACCTCCTGACAGTCCATCTGACTAGCGCTATGCAGGAGCCGGACTGTCGGAGCGGGGAGCCGATGTGTGCCGGTAAGCAGACTTTAGGAACTCCTGCCAGTAAACTTAACTGACACCACCACTGCAGAGATACAGTCGGCATACAGATTCCACCCGCCATATTGAGAGATTGGTTTACAGCTGGCAGATTCAGTGAGCCACACACAAAGCTGGTGGGCCAAGTGTTGGGCACCAAAACCCTAACAAGGGAAATTTACTAAGACTGGAGAAGACAGATTATGGAGCAGCCGTGCGTGGAAACCATTCATCTCCCGTAGATATTTGTGATCGACCACATGTAAATCGCCTACAGATTATTGCAGGAACCCCTGCTGGGTCTCCCGCAACTAATCACAAATCACATTTGCAAAAGTAAATTTTTGTCTAACAACTTTTGCTCTTCATAATCTATATAGCTGATCGCTGCCTGTGAAAGTTCACTCGCTGTTTTTGTTGCGATATATATTGTCCTATGTGCAGTGACGTTAGCTGTGATTGCGCATTGCATATATCGTTTAACGGCACACAATGTGTGCCGTTTCGGTCTCCTCTGATTGCATGCTTGCAAGTGATTTGCTGTCATCGTTGCCTTAGTTCTGTTGCCGTAGGAACGGCAATCGAGCTAGAGGCTTGGTTTTGGCCCTATGGCGCACGCGCGAGATTTGGACAGGGAAACTTAGTAAGGGCGGAAATGACGTCCACAAACTATTCAACATACAGGAGTATGAATGGCGCGGCCAATACCCGGAAGACGCAAAATAAAAAAATGATAAGCAAGGTATTTGCAAACCTCGTTTGAGAATTTTATTTGTGTGTTACCTAGCAATCATTTACACTATTTATATATTGAAAAAAAAAATTAAAAAAAAAAGGAAAAAGTTACGGGGTTTACTTCCTCTTTAAAAACAAAATATTACTCAGCGCCAAAAAAAAAAAACCAAAAATAGAAAAATGTGTAAATACAATAACAAATCTCAGCCACACACCTACAGTATTCAAAGTTACTTCTCGTGTGATGATCTATACTTACAACACGCTATACGAGATAAATATACAAAATCCAAATCTTCATTTCTAAAGTGTCCAGACTGAAACAAGCAAGTTGGTTCCTGCAGTGTACAGACTGTCTTCCAATACCTCCAAGGAACACGACTATCTGGCAAAATGATGCCATGTGCATTGACATGACATTGCCAGAGAGACGAATCTCAGAGGCATCATATTAGAGTCTATACACAGCAGCGCCACGAGAGAGACAGATTATTACGATTAATAGTGCTAATCAGCATTATGGGCATGTGCGAAATCTGGAGACTGTATTCACCTTATGTGAATAAAATGGTATTTCAGTAGTGAAGTCTTTCTTCTTGTATGCGGTCATTACATTGCAATTAGTGATTTTCCTGGGGAGTGGGGATCTTGTATAGAAGTGACATGTATCCATGCCTATGGGGAATTCATTACAAGCACTCTCTGACCTTTTTTTCCATAGGAAAGCCAAAGAGCAGAGCGGCTTAGTGTAATGTCTGCCTTGCAGCACTGGGGTCATTGGTTCAAATTCCAACCATGGTACTACTACCTGCATGGGGTTTGTAAGTTCTCCCTGTACATCTGTTGGGGTATTATTATTATTTAAGGTACTTATATAGCACCATCAACTTTCACAGCGCTTTACATATACATTGTACATTCACATTGGTCCCTACCCTCAAGGAGCTTACAATCCAAGGTCCCCAATTAACCTACCAGCTTGTCTGGACATGCTGGTAAGGTAACTAGCGCCTCTCTAAATTGGCCCTCGTATGTGTATGTATGCATGTGAGGCAGAGACCTGGGATTGTTTGCTCCTCGACGTAAAAGTAATGTGTAAAATTTTGGGTGCTGTGTATACACACACCTAAAATAAATAATGCAGCGTACATAATTTCCAACAGAAAAAGTCAGATGGGAGCTTTGCATCATATATTCCGACCGTGTGTATGCCCCATCGGACTTTTTCCATCGAAAATTCAGACGGACTTAGATAGGAATGTTAGAAAGAACAGATCGAAAAATGTTCTCTATCGGAAAAAACGCTCATCTGTATGCTGTTCTGACGCACCAAAAACCACGCATGCTCTGAAGCAAGTACAAGACGGAAGCGCTCGGTCTGGTAAAACTAGCGTTCGTAATGGTGATAGCACATTCCTTACGCTGCAAATTCTGTGATCTTTTAATGCAGCGCATTCTTTTGTGCTTTATAATGCTAGAAGAATGAAGTTGTTTTGCTGCCGATATTCACACAGAGTTCTGACAAACGTATTTATTATTTCTCGTGATCTCATAAATAATATTTTTTTAAAGCCAGATCTCCATAATAATGTTTAGAATTTTTTTATAGTCATCTTTTTTTTTCTCAAGATCTCCTTTTTTTGGATTATTGAAAAATGATCACAAACTGAACAGCAGTAAAACGATCTGAAAAAGACAAGTCGGAAAAGCGCAAATCTTCTCTCAAACTTCTACTAACACGAGATAAACACGAGATTAGCAGAAGGAGCCCAAAGGGTGGTGCAGTGGCTATTGAACTTCCTTTTTATAGTCCCGTCGTACGTGTTGTACGTCACCGCGTTCTTGACGGTCGGAATTTGGTGTGACCGTGTGTATGCAAGACAGCTTGAGCGGAATTCCATCGGAAAAACCTTCAGAGTTTTTTCCGACGGGAAAACAAGTCGTGTGTACATGGCATAATAGGTCAACTAATGCGATGAGCTTTCGTTCAATTAAGCTTTGACAATAAAGCCTGGTAGCGGATTGGTTTCTATGCAAAGCTACACCAGATTTTGCACTCTCCAGTTTTAGGCCTGGTTCTCATATGTGCAAACTGGATGCAGTTTTCTCCGCATCCAATTCGCATGACATGCAAGTGTGACCGGCCCTCTATGGAGCGGGTTCACAAAGCTTTGCAATCTGCTCCGCGGCTGCCCCAGAAAGGTCCTGTGTGTGTTTGGGTTTGGTTCAGGTGGGAATTCAGGTAAAAATTCAGACCTGAATCGCACCTGAACTGGTGAACATACACATACCAGACCCCAGGCACGAACCGGCAGCCGCACGTATGTGAACCCGGCCTTAGTAAATCTCCCCAATAGGGTCATGAAGTGTTGTATGGCTAGCTTATTACTTAAAAAAGCTCAGCAGTGTACAAACCGTGAAAAAAAAAAGTGTGTGTGTGTGTCTATCCATTGAATAATATATATTTATTTTCGATAGAAGAATATATATATATATATATACACACATATATACACACACACACATACATATAATAGCCCCCCAGTCATTATCGTTAAATATCAGCCTCCTAACCAGTTCAGTTGTGATTTGGGGACATTTGGAAAAATGTAACGGAAACCAAGTAGTGGAAAGATTGAAGAAATGTAGTGATGTGGCCGGGGATGAAGGGAAGTGAAACAGATACCAGAGAATGAGAAAATTTCCTGGTGCGCCCTGCAGCATATGATCATCCACTGGAAATCTTGGTAAAGTTGATTTCTCTCGGTATGTTGGGAATGCAAACAGTACTAGGTGTGGGAGATAAAGGTCCTCCAACTGACCTCGATTTGTAATCCCCAGATAACAGAGGGTAAGCAGGTTGTCCGGGACTGAGGTGACCTACACCTGTTATCTTCACAAGCAATGAAAAGCTAAAGTAAGAAAGTTCTAGTACAACTGTACCAAGAGGACCCGTTATCTTCACATTTGAGGCTCCTACCCAGCACCCGACGCCCCCCTACCCCAGCACCCGACGCCCCCCTACCCCAGCACCCGACGCCCCCCTACCCCAGCACCCGACGCGCCACCTGCCCACCTTCAAGTGGTGTTAGCCGCATGGTAATCCACCTGTTTCCACTAAAAGGATCTCACATCCGAGGCATTTCATACCTACATAATGAGACATGTGGAGGGTGCAGTTTACACACCATATTCTGAAAATGCATGTCACCTGGCTATTTCTGGTTTCCACAGACCTGGAACAAGCATTTTTGCGGTCTTAGTCTGATCCATGCACTGCAACCAAATTCAGCAGGTCTTTTATAGTGTTTCTGGATCTGGCTATAGACTTTTTTTTGCAATATAGTGAGTTTCATTTACTTACCACAATTATCTGTGTGTCCCAGTCCCCACCTCCTGAACCATGGCTGAATTATGTGTGCTCCCCAAGCACCCCCTCCCATCTTCCCCTGCGGTTATATATGTAACTATAAAGAGATTCCAGAACTGAAACTCTAAACAGGAGATACAGGCAAGACTGAAGCTGGCAGGAATCAACAAAAATTCAAGCATTCGGAGCTCCTGCAAGCACCACCCGGCTCCACAAACTTGGACTGAGCCACATGGATCGTTTCCGACTGAACAGGGACTGCATTCTATTAGCACCTGCGACTGCCTGAATAAAACAGCCAGCAGTGGAGAGCGTTAGTGTTGATTAAGGCTCCGTTCACATTAGCGTCTCCAAATTTGCACAATTTCCAGTGCGACTTTCATCTGCCTTTTACATTCTCTGGACCAAAGTTGTATTAAAAGGCACACCAAAGCAGTGCAGGCACCTTTTCACACAAAAAAAAAAAAAAAAATCGCTGTATCCAAGTCACACCAATCTGAATGGGAGCCATTTCAAACAATGGGCTGCGACTTGTCATGTCCAAAGTCGCATGACAAGTATGAATGGGCCCTTAGGTTATGTGCACATGGGCAGAAAAATGCCACTTTCAGAAGTGTCCATGCACATTGTGGCACTCATTAGCAGTGTTTAGGGGCAAAAAAAAAAAAATGCTACAAACTTGCGTTCAGAGAGTGCATACTGGAATAATTTGCGCATTAACACGCGTGTAATTTCAGCCTAATGGCTAGAACAGATTAATGTTCTAGTCAACAGAATGAAATGACATGCAGTCTCTTCACACGCATCAATGTGCGTAAATACGCACCAGACCTTGCTGTTTTTTTTTTTTTTTTACGCTGGATATTTTTACCAGTTCCTGGCAGAAAAATAAAGCAAAAATAGGCATATTTTATTACGTCCATGTGCATGAGGTCTTACAGCGTTAGAAGGGAACTGCGGTCTGAACGAGAAAAATCAAGCTGTGTATGGCCAGCTTTAGGCCCCTTTCACACAGACCCCTCCTCTATGCGAAATCCGCTTCCTGAGCGGGGATCTCTCCACTGATCAGGCAGATGACAGGTCAGTGTCTGGTCCGCTATGCAGAGCGGACACAGTTCCGCTCTCCTCCATGAGGCAATTGGATGGAAATGGACAGGGGGTGGTCCAATGGGCTGGATGGTAGAGCTGCACGATTATCACAATTTTTTGCGTTTTTATTTATTTTTTATTAATTGAAGTGCATTTTTTCCCCAAAAATTGTGTTTGAAAAAACGCTGGGCAAATACAGTGTGACACAAAATATTGAAGCAATTGCCATTTTATTCTCTAGGGTCTCTGCTAAAATATATAAAATGTTTGGGGGTTCCAAGTAATTTTCTAGCAAAAAATACGGATTTTAACTTAAAGAAGTGTCAGAAAAACATTTAGACTTTAAGTGGTTAAACTTCCTGCATTTACAGGTTGTTGAAAACTTGGCAAACTGCCAGGATTTTTTCTTTACAAACAGAAGTTTCCTTTTTATCTAATAAGGAAGAGTTAGTTACAATGTTTCATTTTAAAAACTTGGCAGACTGCCAGGATGTTTTCTTTTGACAGCTGAGTGAGCAGATAAGTCTCTCCACTTGTTATATGAAAGAATCGGCAAACTCTGCAATAGAGATCACCAGGGGGGTTGAATCGAGATCACGATTAATTGTGCAGCTCTACTGGATGGATGGGGAATAGGACCGACATCTGTTTGTTTTTGGCGGGCACCATCAGGTTGGATGGCGGCGGGTGTCCATGTACATGTGTCCGCTGACATCCGCCGCTCTATAGAAGAAACTGGAGAGTCCAATCAGGTCCGCCTGAAAAACTGATTGGACAGCCCGTGTGAAAGGGGACTCTCAAGTCTTCTCTATACCATCAGCAGTTAGGCCAGGTTCACAATGGTGCGCTGCATTTTGGCCTCAACACGGGTGTATGCGTGGTTTACATGCGTTTTACATGTGTTTTTAGTTGCAGTCCCATCAACTTCTATTAGGTCGTTTTTTTCTTGCAGCGTTTTCAGAAAGTACACCAAAAGTTCTGCATTCGGCATCTTTGGTGCGCTTTCAGTAAACACTGCAAAAATGTGCGACCTAACAATTAACGGGACCGCAGCTAAAAGGCATGTAAACTGCACATATACCAACTCTGTGGCCAAAATGCAGTGAACCTGGCCTTAAAAACAGCTTCACCTTTGTCGGTTGGACTGGAATTTCATCTGAATTAAAGATTCTGGTGAAAACTCTGTAAAAAGGATTACAATTACTGTAAAGGCCAGCGTTCCGCTACATTGGAGCTCTCAAAAGGACGCAAGCAACCCAATAGATCTGTGAGCCGACCACCACAACCACCCCGGGGCGGACAGGAAGGGGTTAATCACCAGCTGTTAGAGTTACACATTCCAGAACATACCTGGACATGAGATATTTATCTGTCAGGACGTTTCCTGGTAAAACGTTTAACATAAATAAGGGAGCAGGAGTCTGGCGAGAGACAAGGAAGCGCTGTAACCCTTTATGAACTAATATTTTGCAGACCGTTTTTTGGCAGGCTGAGTTCATCTCCGTCAATGGATCTAGTCTCATTACAACCCATTGGGGGAGGGGGGGGGGGGGGTTCAGGAACAATAAGCAAGGAAAGTCCCATGACTGCAGTGAGGACGATTTATCACCGGCAGACAGTGCCGTGATGAAACCTGTAGCAACTGGTCTGCTTTTCTTCAATCTCTACACTTTAAAACTAAAATCCAGCAAGATAAAAATTCATGTTCAGCTCGGCTCACACTAGTGCGACTTTCATGCAACTTTACACTGTTGCACTCAAGTTGCAAGAAAGTCGCATGAAACTAGTGCAGGAACCTTTCCCAAGTCGGGGGTTCCCCGCATCCAGTTCGCATGTCAAGAGACGGTGACTGGCTCTCTATGGAGCCGATGCACGCGACCTCGGAGCGAAATGCACAGGAGTCCTGTGCGTCTTTTGGTCCCTTTCAGGTCGGAATTCAGCGAAAAATTCAGGCCGAAATCGGACCTGAACCGGTGAATTTAGACGCACCGGAACCCCTGCTGCGAGACGCTCCGTGCTCTAGTGTGAACCAAGCCTAAATGCTTTCCTGAACAAGTAGTAACCCCATCACTGTGCTGTACACAGCCTGTGCAGAGAATAGAGCTGTGGGAGGGACCCCAGCAGGACCCACCCACTACAGGCTGTCTGCAGAAAACTACAGGAGGGGGGGGGGCGGAGACAAGACCCATCACCCTGCACAAGGAGAGAGAGCAGCAGTGATCGGTCTTTATAAGGCCCCTTTCACACGGGGCTGTCCGTTTAATGTAGCCGGCGTTTTTGCATTGCAGTCAATATGGGACGCGGCTTTGCATTGCAGTCAATATGGGACGCGGCTTTGCATTGCAGTCAATATGGGACGCGGCTTTGCATTGCAGTCAATATGGGACGCGGCTTTGCATTGCAGTCAATGGGACGTGGCTTTGCATTGCAGTCAATGGGACGCGGCTTTGCTTTAAAGTCAATGGGACGCGGCTTTGCTTTAAAGTCAATGGGACGTGGCTTTGCTTTAAAGTCAATGGGACACAGCATGCCATTATTAGCACCTTTTATTTCTATCGGTAGAACGCCAACAACCTATTTTCGTGGCCGATATATCGGTGCATTCCTAGTACATATACAGTATATCCAGCACCTCCCCTACATTCAACAAGGTCTTTTCATCTTGCCTCGTCACCTCTTGGAAATGCCTCCAGGATTTCTCTTGCAATGTTCCCTTTCTTTGGGCATTCACCAAACCTGTAAGTGTGTCTATACACCCTCAAGCTCTTCTATTTACAACTTCACAAATCTCTTCCCATTGCATCTACCCCTTTGGTTAGGCAATAATATTTTAGCTTCTCCAAGACCACACCTTGTACATAAGTGGTTGGCGCTATACAATTCAACATGGATTCTGAGAAATATTGCCATCAGTCACTGACTTTAAGGGGTCACCCACCCCATCAGACAGGTGCATTCATGGACTTTTGGGTAAAGCAAACTAAATCCCAACTCCAGCCAAAGCTTTTTTTATTCACTTTTGATAGAGCTGGGAAGGGTTAGATCTTGCTGGGTTTTTATTGCCATTTTTCATCTTGCTGGGAAGCTCTTCCTTTGACATCAAAATGAGGGGAAGTGGGGGAACCAGAAGTTAGAAGAAATATTTTCCCCATTCAATCCAAAACCAGTGAAACCTTTTCAGATTATGTTAAAAGGAAAATTCCCCCCCAAAACCTACATTGCAGTTCTGGGTGACCATGAACAGACTTGGCCAGCTGATGGCCTTGCACTATATATTTAAGGCTGCCGGTGAGGCTCCCACAGCGTTTTGGATCTCCACCCTCTTACAAGCCAATAATGAAGATGCCAATCTCTTGCTGCCAACTCCTTCGATAACAGTTGACTGTGTATTGCCCAGTGAATTTTAAAAAGCAGCTTTGTGCCATTTTAGAAAAACCTTTTACTCCAACCAGCTGAGGATTTATCAAGACACAACGAAGCCGATTTCCTAAAGGATTTGAGAATGTTCACACAATAAATTGTGCAAAGATTCACTTCAATTCAATTATCCAATCATGTGAAAAGAAAATCCCTGTCCCGTATTTCATCTGCACATGATTGGATAATTGAAGAAAATAGTCATACAACTTATAGTGTGAACCTTTTTAACATCAGTTTCCATTACGGAATGAGGGCAACCACAAGCCACCATGAGCATGCAATGGCATCTCTTCAAGACCAAAAAGCTAGAATGCATGGCCACCAGCAAAAGGGAAACTGGTGAAACCGTAATTGTGCTCATCCAGGCCCACCATGGAAGTAGTATGACCAGCAAACCGAGGCACCTCTTACAGGTCACAATAGGAGGCTCGAGCATTCAATCCTGTCCAGAGCAGAGGACTTCTGTTACAGAGCACAGATGGTCTATAACACACTATGAGGTTCAAGACCTACATGTGGACAGGCGCCATCAAAATATTCTCAGACCAAACTAAAGTACACCGGAACAAAGAAAAATGACTGTTGCCTTCAGCAACAAATGCAAAGTTCGCTTCTACCGCTTAAGCATAAAGGGTCTTTGAAAAGCGCCTTTGTCTGCAAAGCGATCGTTAGCATTTTTCATGTACTGATCCATTGCACTCACCCCTATTCTTATGCACTGTGCTGCTGCTGATTTCTCCCTACTTCAAGGGGTTTAATAAGCCGGGAGTGTCAGGGACTGAATTTATAAAGACTCTCCGATATAAAGCCACGCTTTCAGACCCCATCTCTGTCACTACTACTCCAGGGGGTAAAGTACTGTGCAATTATTTCATATTGGACCATTCGTGGCTCTCTGTACTTTCCAGACATGTCCTGACTCTATAGCAGGGGTCTTCAAACTACGGCCCTCCAGTAGTTCAGGAACTACAATTCCCATCATGCCTAGTCATGTCTGGGAATGTCAGAGTTTTACAATGCCTCATGGGATGTGTAGTTCTGCAACAGCTGGAGGGCCGTAGTTTGAGGATCCCTGCTCTATGGTCTATATCAGATCTCCAATCGTTGCAGAACTACACATCCAATGAGGCATTGTAAAACTCTGACATTCCCAGACATGACTAGGCATGATGGGAATTGTAGTTCCTGAACAACTGGAGGGCCATAGTTTGGAGACCCCTGGTCTATATTATTGTAATGTAGTAGAGTGAAAGTTTGAAAAGCTACAATAAAAGTTATGTTTTAATTAGGGGTGGCCCATGTGTCTAGGGACCAATGCCTAGTACATGCGATTTCAAAGCGGTCATATGATAATCTGATCGTTCGTACACAGCTTCCGAGAGCTGATCATGACAGTTCATGTGAAATTATCAGAAGGAACATGAATATTTTTCTCGTACGATACCAAAAACTTAAAAATTTGTTTAATCCGTACAGAATTTGTACGAAAAAAAAAAAAAAAAAAAAAATCAGAAGACCAAGACCACTCCTACACGGAAACAAAAGAATACTGTACTGTACATTACAATACATCACTTCTGAAGTTGTATTGTGTCGCATAAGGATTTTTCATAAGTAACCTCTTCATGTTCAATATGAGACTAGCATGCAAAAAAAAAAAAAAGGGACAATCATTCGTCCCATATTCTCATCCTGTGTACAAGGCTTTAGACACACAGGCAGTTATTTATGACACACTCACACTACTAAATCACCCACAATGAATTGCTTTGATCTGAGCACACATTGTTCAAGGTTCATCGGGGGCTTTTTGTCATGACAGCAGCTCCCTGATACAAATTCTGCAGCATTGAAACTTCTCTAAACCAGTAAACCTTGTGTACACAGATCGGAGAACTGTCTTTGATGTAACTCAGTCAGGTTCTACCTATACTATAAAGTAGACCTTCACTTCTAAGGCCTGGTTCACACCTATACATTTTTTAGTGCATTTAACATGGTTTCCTATGGATGTAGTTCACATCTGTGCATTTTATGGAAAGGGCCAGGGACTTTTTTCTGGTTCCATAGACTTCAATGGATCAAAAGCATGTATTGAAAAACGCAAAATGTACCTGTAATATGAAAACTGCAACCGGCATAGGTGTGAATCAGGCCTAAAAACAAACTTTTCCCCCACAGCAACCTTCCCATTTCCACCATTTAAAAAAATGATATTTTTATACATTTAAAATAAAAAAATAAAATCATATTTAGATATGTCTTTCTACCGTATATACTCGAGTATAAGCCGAGTTCTTCAGCACATTTTTTTTGTGCTGAAAATACCACCCTCGGCTTATACTTGAGTCAAGCACTTTTCTGCAGCAGAGAATGACATTTTCCGAACCGACTTTGGGGCCCTGTATCTCTGGGCCACTTGGTGCTAGGAACCCCACATTTGGTGTGCAAACCCAGTAGAACTCTCACTACAACATATCCAATGGGGTTCCTAGCACTAAGTGGCCCCGAGATACGGGGCCCCAAAGTCGGTTCGGAAAAGGTCATTCTCTGCTGCAGAAAAGCACTTGACATTTTCCGACCCAACTTTGGGGCCCCGTATCTCGGGGCCACTTGGTGCTATGGATATGTTGTAGTGATAGTTTCACTGGGTTTGCACACCAAATTTGGGGTTCCTAGCACCAAGTGGCCCCGAGATACGGGGCCCCAAATTCAGTCAACTGTGTCCATCTGCAGCAATGTCATTTCGGGACCCTTTGGGGTGCAGCTAGGGGGCATCTAGGAACCATTAACTACAGAGTTTGAAGTTCGGTGGGGACCTATGGCTGCAAATGGGCATTGTTGACCCTCTTTTCCACTTACAGTAGCTGCGCATTTCTCACCCTAGGCTTATACTCGAGTCAATACATTTTCCCAGTTTTTTGTGGTAAAATAAGGTGCATCCGCTTATATTCGGGTCGGCTTATACTCGAGTATATATGGTATTTTTGCTCTGGCCTGCCCCAAGCCTCCATTCTTGCCTAGATGAGAATGACTAATCCCTGCTCCTGTAGCCTCCAGGTATATCCTTGTCACTGATCCCAGGAGGCTGCAGGGACTCAGTGGACCTGGTGGTGCGTTATGGGGGACCGATGGTAAAAACCTGAAGAGACAGCTGGCTCCAAATAACATAGAAAGGGAGGATATAAAAAAAAAAAAAAAAAAGAGAGAACATCCAACCATACCACTTGGGGTTGCCAACATCCCTTATACAGTTAATTTGGAAAAGGAGATACCCCCCCAAGAAACTGGGACTTTAACAGCAACAGAGTACAAAAATACAATATAATTTATTAAACAAATATACAAATTGGAAATATCAAACCACTAAAAAATAGATGAAAATGATGATGAATTCCCATAGGGTCCAGACAGCCCGATGTGTTTCAGGACACAGACGTCCCTTCGTCAGGGGCAATAGTCGGGAAGGAATCACACCTTACTGGTCATCATGTAGTTACACTGCTGGGCTGGGGGCACATACGTCATCGCAGACATACACCAAGGATGTCAAAAGGACACAGATGTACCGAGTGGGTCAATCATTCACACAAGTCCCACACTGAGGCAGCAATAAGTGGCACACAAGTGAATGTAAACTTCTGATTTTATAGAAAAAAGCTCCAAAGTGTACAATCTTAATGGAATCCACAGTGGGAATAAAGCAAAAGAGCTGCAGTAGTCAGAGGTATAAAGTCAAATGACAGTCTTCAAGTTTAGGAATAAATCTTTAGGTGTATTATTTAGAAGATCAAGCATACGATAAAACAGTGACAGACAGTCCCTCCCGTGCAGAATCTACAACATCAGATGCATGCACCCGCCATCATTAGCAGTAACAGAAAGGGAAGATGGCAGTGCAGGACCTGGCATGGACAATGCTGGATTTACTTGGCAGGGGAGTATGTTTTGTGATGATAAACCTGCAGAAAAGCGAAGAGGGGATAGAAAAAGATGAAGGATGGGGAGGTCTCTGCTAGGTTCATACCTGAGCGTTTTTTTAAACATGCGTTTTTCAGGCATTTTAGGACTTGAGCATTTTTGTTTTAGCCAATGGAAAGCTAGTTACTAGAAGGAGAGGGAGGAAATTGCAAGAAAAAAAAAAAAAGTAAAGGTTTTTGTAATCCTTTCCAATTACATCATTTTTGATTAAGGATCCTTTAAAGACAAGTCATTAATACCAACTTGCCCGGCTACTTTCCCCGATACAAATTTTATAGACATTGCATCATCAGCCAACATAAAAAGCAATTAGTTCCTTACTCTCCTAATAAAAGGATTACAAGTGAAACTCCAGCTAAAAACGCACACTTTTATTTTTTTTTATTTTTTTACACCAAAAAATGTTTTATTGAATAAAAAAAAGGGGGGGGGGGGGAATGCCAATGTACAGAGCCATGTGGGAAATTTCCAGGAGTAGAATGAGGACAGGGATATACATACACACTAATATAAATAATTAAAAAAAAAAAAAATGTGTGTGTGTATATATATATATATATATATATATATATATATATATATATATATATATATATATATATATATATATTTTTATTTTTTTTTTTTATTTTTTTTTTAATAATTTTTTTACACAAACATTAATAAGAAAAAAAGGGGGGGTGCTGAGATGGGAAGGGGGGACTGAGATGGGAAGGGGGGTAAGGAGTGGGTGGGTAAGAAAAGTTGAGGGACGGGTGGGGGAGAAGGGAGGACTGGCGAGGTTTCGCAGGGTCCCTCCGACAGGACATCTCCCCCGTCCAAAATCCCTAAACGCTCTTATCAATTACATTTTGTAATGCTTTCTAGTCAGTCTTTCAGTCCAATTCACAAACCACACTGTATAGCCAGCAGGGTGCCCCTTTTTGTCTATGATCAGCTTTACTTCATGCCTACCTGCTCCTTGGACAATTGCCATCATCACAACGAGATCTCAGATGGCAGACAGGTGACAAAGGAAGCTGCAAAGTTAAGAGCAAGCAGAGTTGGCACTTCCCTGGCTATGCAGTGGCAGGAGGACCTGAACGCATGCTTGGCTGAAGAGAATGTAGAAAAACCTTTGGCAGGTCACACCGTATATAGATTTCATCTTTGTATTTTGGTGTTTGTCTTTAATTTTGTAGCTTATCATCTAGATCAGTTGTGCAATACGATGTACAAAAGCTGGAAAACACCACAGCTTTTTCATCTCTGTTCTGGATCTGTGTTCAGCAGAGAGCAACACGGCAATAGAAAGACTGTCGTATTTAGAAAATGGGTGATAATAAAATATGCACTATATTGCCAGAAGTATTGGGACGCCTGCCTTTACACGTACATGAGCTTTAATAGCATCCCAGTCTTAGCCCATAGGGTTCAATATTGAGTTGGCACACCCTTTACAGCTACAACAGCTTCAACTCTTCTGGGAAGGCTGTCCACAAGGTTTAGGAGTGTCTATGTCTACTTTGACCATTCTTCCAGAAGTGCTTTTGTGAGGTCAGGTTCTGATGTTGGATGAGAAGGCCTGGCTCGCAACCCGATAGAACACCTTTGGGATGAATTAGAGTGGAGACTGCCAGCCAGGCCTTCTCTACCTCACAAATGCGCTTCTGGAAGAATGGTCAAACATTCCCATAGACACACTCCTAAACCTTGTGGACAGCCTTCCCAGAAGAGTTGAAGCTGTTATAGCGGCAAAGGGTGGGCCAACTCAATATTGAACCCTACGGACTGAGACTGGGATGCCATTAAAATTCATGTGCGTGTAAAGGCAGGCGCCCCAATACTTTTCACAATACAGTGTATTTATATTATACATTCACATACATCTTAACAAAAAGGATCTCTCAACCATCGTATGCACATAGATGAAGCAAAATTCAGCCGGCTCAGCGGAGAACAGTTGACTTTCAATCCATCTAAGGCTGTTTCCGCCCAACAGAAGTGGATCTAAAAATTTACTTCTGTCGAACGGAACTGATGAAAAATTAATTGATCAGTAAGCTTTTAATTATTTTTTTTTGTTTTTTTGGGGGGTTTTGGGTTGTTACGATTTCCTTTTTGTGGTTTTGTCTGTACTGTGTTAATCAGGTTTTCATATAAAATAATAAAAATGATTTGATTCAGAGTAAGCTGCAGCGGCTGATCAGTGTACCCTGACAGTGGAGGAGTTCCCGTTGTCAGAATACAGTACAGGGAGGATTCCATGTGTAAATACGGGATTTTTTTATTTTTTTTTAATCGGCCCGCTAGGCATTAAGGCCTCGTGCACACGGACGTTTTAAAAAACGGGCTGTAAAGCTAGGTCGAACGCCTGGAAAAAGCAGCCTAAAAAAACTTGACTTTTACCGCGTTGGCGTTTTTGCGCGTTTTTTAAAGAAAAATACATCTCCAATTTCCTATACAGGGATTACAGTGTCCAATCAACTTTTTGCAGCAAAAAAACGCTGCAGCTCAAAAACGCTGGTGCAAGTTTTTGCACGATTCGCGTTTTTACAGCTCTAGCGCCGCGCCACAGAACGCACTGGTCTTGGGTTTTTTTTTTTACAGCTTAAAAACGCCTATGCCATTTGCAGCTCAAAAACGCCTAGGTGGGCATGAAGCCATAGACTAACATGGACAGGCGTTTTTAAGCTGCAAAAAACGCTCAAAAATGCGGCTGCAAAAACGTCCGTGTGCATGAGACCTAAAAGAAAAAAAAAGAAATGAATAAAAAAAAAAAAATCAGGCTTCTATGGACAATCTAATGCCGCGTACACACGATCGGAATTTTCGTCGGAAAAGCCTTGGATGGTTTTTCCGACGGAATTCCGCTCAAGCTTGTGTTGCCTACACACGCTCACACCAAATTTCGACCGTCAAGAACGCGGTGACGTACAACACTATGACGAGCCGCGAAAATTAAGTTCAATGCTTCCGAGCATGCGTTGAATTGTTTCCGAGCATGCGTAGGAATTTTGCGGTCGGGATTTCTACAGACGATCGGAATTTCCGACTTTTTCCGTCTGAAAAACTGAGAACCTGCTTAAAATTTTGCTGGCGGAAAAAAAAAAAAAAATAACCTCCCCACAAAGATCATTTATCTCGAATATAAAATGGTTACATCTTTACATTTAATTCGGACTTGTACATATATTCCTTGTAATTTCGGTTTGCTTGCCCTTTAACAAGAACAATAATAAAACGCTACTTGTTATAAATGTATACATATGAGTAAAAATATAATTGCTTTGTCCCAAGAGTTCACATGTTGCCTCTAAAAATACACCAGGTTCAAATGTCATGGAAATTGCAATTAAAAGATCTAGCGGGACGTCTCCCCTGAGAGGCCGGAGGACTCGGGAGAAAGCAGCGGCGGGGGCTTTGGGGACCAACTGCCTTCCAGGTGCTCACGTTTCGTTTAATGAACTGACTAATGAGTACGCTACAAATAACACTCGCCTGGTGTTTGTTTAAACACTTGAGCTATACAATAGGCGGGATGGTCACGTGACTTCTATAGGTCGCAGCGTGCTCAGTAGGAGATTGGGACCAGTCAATGGCATTGGACAATAACCTGGCCATATGGACATCTAAAAGAATTTCAATCCACCTCAAGGAACTATTAACTATTACAGGGCTGAGCAAATACCTTGAATTGTGCATGAAAAGCACCTTGAAAATGATTAACAGACTTATCAGAGTCTTTTCTATTGTTGCAATGGAAGACCATGATCCCTGAAACCTTAGAAGCAAAACTCCATTTCTTACCCAATTTTCCATAATCTCCCTAGAAATTCCAGAATCAATTTGCGGTCATGCAACTTTGTACCCAAATTTAATTTTTATCTTTTTTTTTCACATAAATAGGAGCTTTTTTTGGTGGTATCTAAATCACCCCTGGGTTTTTTATTTTTTGCTAAACAGATACAAATAGACCGAAACTAATAAAAAAAAAAAAGAAAAATAATTTTTTTTTTTTTAAAAAGTCTTAGTTTTGGTTATAACATTTAGTAAATATGTAATTTTTCTCCTTTACCGATAGGCACTGATTGGCAGCACTGGTGGGGCTGCGCCGATTGGCAGCACTGGTGGGGCTGCGCCGATACACCGGAAGGGGCCCCTTAGTTCCAGTGAAGGAAACTCTTAAGACATCAGAATAGCAAGACATTTTGGCCAATTTCATGCTCCCAACTTTGTGGGAACAGTTTGGGGATGGCCCCTTCCTGTTCCAACATGACGGCGCACCAGTGCACAAAGCAAGGTTAATAAGGACATGAATGAGCAAGTTTGGTAAAACTGATGTCCCCTGTGTGGATTTGCTGGTTTTTGTCTCTCCTCGTGCGTTCTCAGCGTGGGTGGGAGGATTGCCGATGACCAGCAAACCTTGTTTACACCCGTGATCAGCTGTGATTGGACACAGCTGATCACGTGGTAAAGAGCCTCTATAACTGGCTCCTTACACCGATCACTGCTGATGCGCGCTGTAGGGGGCGTGCAGGCAGCGCAAGCACGGGAGGCTGTCATATAATGGCCTCCCGGCAAAGTGCGGCCATGCTGTAGCTGTCATTTGGCTGTAGCGTGGTTGCAAAGGGGTTTAAGCATCTGAGCACCACAAACACCATTTAATTATTTTTTTTAAATTCAGCAAACTCGCCCATCCATCCATGTCTCCATTTATTTTGTTGAGAAATCACTTTGAAAACTTTGCCTAGGCAAAAAACCGAGAACTAACTGAAGAAATGTAAAAAAAAAAAAAAGTAACAAGTAAATATGATGTATTTTCATATTTACGAATGTTAGCAGCATGTAAAGCCTCGTACACACGATCGGATTTTCGGCAGGGAATTATATGATGATAGGCTGATTGCCTAAAATATGACCGTTCGGACACTCCATCAGACAACTGTTGTCCAACTTTCCGCTAACAAATGTTGGATGACAGGCTAGTTGTCAGATTTTCGTATCGTGTGTACAGAAGTCTGTCACACAAAAGTCCAAACACGCATGCTCAGAATCAATGCTCACCAAACATGACATTAGCAGAAGGTGCCCAAACGGTGGCACTCAAGAGCTGAAATTCCTCGTAGTACGTACATTCATGTTTGTTGGCCGACAATTGTGTGCCATTACTATGCAAGCCAACTTCCTGGCACCCGCCCTTCAGACAAAAGTCTGACGGTCTGTTGGCCAACAATCCGATCGTGTGTAAAGTTCCGCTTTAATAAAGGCCACTTACAGGCCTATGCAAGTAGTCAGATGTGCAGACAGAATTGACTACTTTCAGACACCAAGGTCCAATGTCTGGTTTATGGTCATTATGCTTGGCCAGACTTTCCAGTGTCCTCCGTCAGACATAAGACTGTCATGCAAGTCTCCCAGGGTGAAGGGCAACTTGTCTCATGTCTATGGGTACCTAAATACCTCACCACCTGTTCCCATATGGTGTGAACAGGTCATGCTGCCTCTTTTCTAATTAAAATGTAAAATCCAGCATAAATTCTCACATCGGATGACTCATGAAGGCTGGCTGTTTTATTGCGTTGGGCAGGTTCGCTGTAATGTGATGCCATTATAAAGGCAGTTGAAGTATGAAAAAAAAAAAAAAAAAAAATCAGACAAACTAACTTTGGCCAATGCATTGTTAAAAAATAAATAAACAATGGCAGACCTCTATAGGTGTCAATGAGCCCTAAATGTCAAATGTGCGCATACTTCGACCCACATGAAGAGGGCCTTGCATTAATATATATATATATATATATATATATATATATATATTATATATATATATATATATATATAATTTAATCATTGTAAGTGCATTCAATGCTAAATAATGTGTAAATGTAACCCTTAGACCCCTTTCACACATGCGGACCGTTTGTCCGTTTTTCATCCATCCGTTGACAGATGAAAAACAGACATCAATGCACCTCTATGGAAAAACGGATGTAAACGGATCATCATCCATTTACTTCCGTCAACATCCGTTTTTTTTGGAATGGGTCAAAGCCCTATTTTCCTTCCATTTAAAAAACAAAAAACGGAGTCGGATGAAAAACGGATGTAAACTTTATCCGTTTTTCTTTAAAAAAACGTAACTGAACTGATGAAACAGTCTCCACATGTGAAAGGGGCTATAAGCTGGACACACACTATACAATTTTCTGCAGATTGTTTCCTTTAGATTTACCAAAACCATATAATATGGAGATCAAACCTATAAACTTTCAATTTTTATGCAATCAGGCAGGCCCTTACACTACACAGTTGAAGGTAAATCTAAAAGGAAATCTAACAAAAGTTGTATAGTGTGTATCAAGCTTTAGACTTCGTTTAACTACATGCCGACCAGCCGCTGCAGTTGTATTGCAGCAGGTTGGCACGGCTGCGCAAATCGCCGTCATTGTACGTCGCCCGCTTTAAAAAGCTATAGGGGGCGCGCAATGCCGGAGGCCCGCCCCCTAATAGGCCCTGTAGCATATTTGCAATGACAGAACACCTCTTTTTTCTATATACACTGACTGTGTGTGTGAGATTGGGAGATATATATATATATATATATATATATATATATATATATATATATATATATATATATATCTCCCAATCTCCCACACACAGGCCGCACAAAAAGGAGGTCTGCATTTTAAAATATGGGTACATTCTTCAGTTCTCATGTTAAAGTCCTATTTATAGCTGCAGTGTTGGCACGGTACAAATAAAGGGGTACCCTAGAAAGTGGCCATTAAAGTAAAGCATTTCTGATAGAAATACAGAGGCTGCCCCATTGCATCCTACTGACAATGCTCTGTCCTTGGCTGCTATGCTGTCCTTGGGGTTTCATCTGCTGACTTTAGGACTGTCTGAGCCACTGACCTGGAACTAGTATACAAAATCAGGAAAGTCAGAGAAAAGTTAGAATTTCTTATCTTCATGGTTGTTCCAGGTCAGATAGTTGCAGTATTGAAGCTAGAGGATCAGCATTACATACAATTAGTATTATCAGAAGCCAACGGCAGCTGCTATATTTGGCTCATTTAATCCCCCCTTTAGGCTTCATTCACACGTGTTTACAAATCATGCAAAACATGCTTGTTGTGCTTGCATTGCCATTCATTGTTAATGGCACCCCAAACGCAGCAAAAAAAGATGTGATTTTGTCACATGAAAAAAAAAAAAAAAAAAAAAGAATCAAATGTGGAAAAACGCACATCCATGGGCTGCCCTGTTAGCATGGTGCAAATGTGGCACACAAACGTGGCGAGAGTTTGCACACATTTACAAAATGCTAAAATGTGAATGCAGCCTAAAGCCTCATACACACGATCGGATTTTCAGCAGGGAATTTTGTGCTGACAGACTGTTGGCCTAAAATCCGACCATTAGTACGCTCCATCATTCGTGCTGCGATTGCCACGAGATTTAGGTTTGTGGGCAAAACTGCAGCAATTCTGATCCCAAGTCGCGAGATGTGAACAGAGCGCTATGCCCCGTACACACGATCGGAAATTCCGCCAGCAAAAGTCTGATGTGAGCTTTTGGTCTGAAAATTCCGACCGTGTGTATGCTCCATCGGACTTTTGCTGGTGGAATTTCTGCCAGCTAAAGATTGAGAGCAGGTTCTCTATTTTTTTGACGTAAAAAATTCCGATTGGAAATTCCGATCGTCTGTAGCAATTCCATCGCGCAAAATTCCTATGCATGCTTGGAAACAATTAGACGCATGCTCAGAAGCATTGAAGCATTCTCTTGGCTCGTCGTAGGGTTGTACGTCACCACGTTCTTGACGGTCGAAAGTTCAGAGAACTTGTGTGACCGTGTGTATGCAAGACAAGCTTGAGCGGAATTCCGTCGGAAAACCATCTAAGATTTTTCGATGGAAATTCCGCTCGTGTGTACGTGGCATTAGAATGAGGCAAAGTCACACAGGTACATAGACAAACCAGTATTGATTAGGATATAGAAGTTGTAACAATATAATGGACTAGCCCTACATCCTGTTTGAACCATCATAAGCCACATTGTGTAATCTGTGAAGAGCACACTTATGCCCCGTACACACGGTCGGAAAATCCGACCACAAAATCCATCAGATTTTTTCCGACGGATTTAGTCCGACACTGGTGTTGCATACACACGGTCGGACAAAGTTGTCGGAAAATCCGATCATTCTGAACGTGGTGACGTTTGTTGCCTACGACGGGACTACGTAGAGGCTAGTAGCCAATAGCTTTGGTCTTGTAATGTGATCTGAGCATGCGTGGCACTTTGTCCGTCGGAATTCGCTACACACGATCGGAATTGGTGTGATCGGACTTTGTTGTCGGAAAATTTTTAGAGCAGGAGATACAACTTTGTCCGTCGGACAATCCGATGGAAAATGTCCGATTGTGCCTACACACGGTCGGAATTTCCGACAACATTGTCCGATCGGACAGAATCCATCAGAAAATCTGACCGTGTGTATGGGGCTTTACAGTCACGGTGTGGTCACATCACAGAATGTGAAACTGCAGATCTGCAGTCACCCAGCCAGCCTGCATCAGCCTATCCATAGTCGCAAGTCCAAGCCAAAAGCATCAATTTATTCCTTTCTGATGTCCACCAATATGACCTTTTTGGATAACGGTCCTATATGTAGTCCATGCGCAAAACATTTCCCCTCATCTAGGTAGCGCAAATTGATTCACATTAATTTGCCCAGGCCACACAAGCCAGTCCACACACCTAAAGCCAATCCATAACTGCTCTAATAAATGAATATACAATTTACACCAACAGCACAGCTCAATTATATGGTGCCAAAGACCAGTCGATGTCTTGCTGCAGCCAAGACCCCCCACTGCCCTCTCTTCTATGGTTGCACATTTGTTACCAACCATTCAGGAGTTTACATACTAAAGCCTGGTACACACTAAGGGGTTGGTGTACTCGCTATGCGAAGTACAGTGATCTCCCCCACTGAGCTTCTGTGTTCTGACAGGGGGACAGCTCCCTCGCCAGATCACTCCGATCAGCGCTCTCCATCATTGGCTGAGAGCACTGATCGGGAGTCGGTCAGCAGCTGGTTGTTCAGCATGCTCAGCCGGCTTCTGTCGGACAGATCGACATACACACGGGCTGAATGTCGCACGTTTTTTTTTTTGAACCAGCAAATGTCTCCCGACATTCAGCTTAACTGGCAAATCAAGTTTGTCGCTAAAGTCATAAAAAAATTTAATTAAGTGCATCTATGGTAATATCATAGGACTTTCATATTGAATTTTACTTATTTCTAGCCTACACCTACTAATTGGAACAATCTTTGTAAACGTACACTCTGTAAGACACGCATTCACTATACTCTGTGAGTAAGCACTGCTGTGTCACACCTTTCACAGAGCCTGCCTTCTGATCTAAAGAGCTGCTGAAAGGAGGAGTTTCAGGAGGCGGAGTCAGTATAGGAATCACTGCTTGCGCAGCAATGTACCTTGGGATATGTAGTCCTTAAGCATGGGAAGTAAGCAGCAAAGGAGAAGCTGCAAAGCATGCAGGGAATACAAGAAGTTGTGGAAACAGATGTCCAACAGACAGGCAGAAAGATTTTTCAAGTAAGCTTATATTGGATTGTCAAAAATAACGATTGTTTGGATTATTACAATGCAGAGTTCATAAAATGAAAGTGTATGCAGTGACCTTAGATTTCCTTTAGCAAGAAAACATTTTTTCATCTCCATCTGAGAGTCAGCCGGTTACAATGTTTACATCGCATTCACACTTGATGTACAAAATGAAAATCTACTTGGTGGAAGCCAGCCAAACAGTAGGGAACGCATAATAAGAAACATGTCTTTATACAGTGTGATGCCAACATGCCCATACATATACTATACATGGTTACATATTAAAATTCCATTAACAAAGTGCCCACCTAAGCTTCACAAATCCCAGGAGCCAGGTTGCAATGCTACCTAAAATGTACAGCTGGCGCCCAACTTCTGACGTTCTCTAGTTGTCATTAAAGCTGGCTGTGAAAGAAAAAAAAAATCTGCTGGCTCCTGGACAGACCAGCCCCTGAATTCCATATGCATGTGTAAACCCCTGGCTACTTATAAAAAGGACCAGTGCCAAAAATTACACACATCCTTGTTTTTAGCTCAGCCAGGTCATGGTGAGGTGTCCAAATAAAAAAAAAAAATCTAGAGTTGCCGGTCATTTTCTGTAAATCTATAAAAAAAAAGGTTTGGTCTGCAACTCTATCCTTGAGCCAAATGTTGCAAACAACTTCCCCCTCTCCATCAAGTTGTAGAGGCATTGAGAGTTCTTGGTCAACTGACTGGTTGGAAGCTGGTTCTGCCCTCAAACCAGCTTCTTCCCATGGGCAAGTGGCAGGGACGCTTTAATAGGCTACTGTGCAAACATGAATGGATTATTGATTAAAAATACATCTAAAAATATCCACATGACACATTTTTGCCATGTTTTTAGCAGTATCCAGGATTGTAAAAAAGACCTACTGGTTCCTACACTGAGGTGACTGGTCACCTGAACTGTAAAAGTGTCCACTTCTGCGGTAACGCCACAGAATATTTAGTGCGCCACTGCTTGAAGTACACCATCATGGACCAAGCTTCCTAAACTGTGCAGTAGCCACTGCATATAGTCAATAGAAACCCGTAAAGTCCTTTTATTTTGCAACTTGCACTAAAAATATTGGCAGCTAATTTTGAAGATCAGGTAATGAATCACCTTTTTGTTTTGGTGAAAAACTGGTGAAAAATGTGCGGCATGGGGAAATAAATTACTTCAGACCACTTAAAGTGTATGCTTTTTACCTATAGGTAAGCCTATAATTGGCTTACCTATAGGTACATTAAATATCTCCTAAACATGCACCGTTTAGGAGATATCTACTTTAGATGCAGCTGGTGACGTCACCGGTGCATGCGCTCTGAAGGAATGGCATACCCGTGCTGTTCCTTCAGAGCCGTGCCGTAAATAGTGACTCTCGCACTTTCCCATTCATATTGCTGAAGCCCACAAACACAGAAGGAAGGTGGAAGCTGACACACTGTGTTCAGCTTCAGCTATTTTCGAAGACTTCGTTGAGCTTAGTACTGCGCAAGCGCTGCGCCTGCGCAGTACACGGGGGTCCTTATCCGCCGGGTTGAACTTTCTCGGCAGAACACTGGCACACTGTTATGCCCCGTACACATGGTCGGATTTTCCGATGGAAAATGTTCGACGGGAGCTTTTTGTCAGAAATTCCGACCGTGTGTAGGCTCCAGACATTTTCCATAGAAATTTCCGACACAAAATTTGAGATCTGGATCTCAAATTTTCCGACAACAAAATCCATTGTCGGAAATCCGATCGTGTGTACACAATTCCGACGCACAAAGTTCCGCGCATGCTCAGAATCAAGCAGAAGAGCCGCACTGGCTACTGAACTTCAATTTTCTCGGCTCGTCATACGTCACAGCGTTCTTGACGTTCGGAATTTCTGACAACATTGTGTGACCGTGTGTATGCAAGACGAGTTTGAGCCAACATCCGTCGGAAAAAATCCCATGGATTTTGTTGTCGGAATGTCCGATCGTGTGTACGCGGCATAAGAGTCTCTAATCTCAGGAAGGTACAAAAGGTCAGGGGTAGGTAGCGAAAACTGGACAATTGGCCGAGCTGAGAAATTCCTCAGAGCAGTTATACGATAACTCAGAATTTACATATTTTGATATCGCCCATGGATACCATGAAAGCCATGTGCTTCCTTCTCGCAGCACTGGGGTCTTGTCTGATTGTCACCCTAACTAAATGTAACTTGTATACCTTGTCTGTTTTTGTGTGGGACTAGTACAATAGGGGCCAGGGTTGAGCTCAGGCAGGTTCGGACACGAGTCTGGCCTGTATGTGCTATCCCGCCAGGAAGCTGTCAAAGCAGACAACCAATCATAGGAGGCAGAAGCATTCCCTACTCCACATATATACAAGCCCCTTGTATATGTGTGACTTTGGAGCGGGGCAAGTAAAACAAAAAACATAAAGGCCCCATACTCTTAACCATATAGCGCGAAAACGAGCATTCCCACTCCGTGATTTTGTGGCGCGATTTGCATGCTATTATGCGTGTTGCATAGGGCCAGCCCATTCACTTGAATGGGCTGCCCTATGTGCCTTTGTCACCTAAAAAGAAGCTCCTGCTTCTTTCTGGTGGACAAGCTTCACGCAATGGCACCCAAACGTGCGCTACACAGCAATTGACACACGATTTGGCACTGTGGGCAGAATCGTGGCGATTCTGACTACAGTTCCAAATCGCAAAGCATGAATGGAGCCTCAAATTAATGGAGGCCTTAATCTTCTTCCATAGGCAGCTGATCCTATCCCTGTAGTGCTTTTACCCAGAAACAAACCTTCCTCTCTCCAAAAGAGAAGAGACAAAGATCAGTCAAAAGATCTCCTACCCTGCCATACATTCTGCAATCTTTGTAAACAGATGAGCAATTCACTTGCAAAAAATAATCACTTGATGTACGCACTTATTGCCTAATACCCTTGGTCCCTATATATCGTTTTCTGAGGTCATCTTCTAACCTAATAAAAACCATTATTTCATAAAAACATTAGAGAGCACAGTGATTTAGCGGTAAGCACGCCTGCCTTGCAGCACTATGGTTATCAGTTTAAATCTCAACCACAACACTATCTGCATGGAGTTTGCAGGTTCTCCCTGTGCTTGCCCGGGTTTCCTCCAGGTACTTGGGTTTCCTCCCACACCCCAAAGACAGGCTGGTAGGTTAGTTGGCTCCCGTCTCAATTGTCTTAGACTGTAAGCACCTTAAGGGCAAGAACTGATGGGACTGAATAGTATGTGAAGTGCTGCGGAAATTCTCAATGGCCCATAAATGTCTGTAATAAATCAACTAATACAGCCTTGGTGAACCCCAGCCGCTTCATCTATTTGGGCACTCCGAGCTTCGATGCAACCTGCAGGTGTCCTGGGACTTGTAGTTCCCCAACACAGCCACAGGTTTGATACGTCTTCAGCAGTACAATTTTACGACCAGTTGGCCTAAAACCCAAGAATAATCAGATTGCCAGCTCTTGGGCATGCAGCGTGTGCCAGGCACCCTCCCTCTCAGAACGCAACGGCTTTGCCATTTACATAGACGGAGGATACTCTCATCCCCACATCTGTTCACTCCATTGTAACAAGAGCCTCAATCTGCTGCATCCTCCAGGAACGCTGGACCCCGCCGCACACACCACAAACACGCAATGTGGCATCTCGCTATTAAAACTTGCATCCACAAGCTGGAATATCCATCGCCATGTAAATAGGGTGGGTGATAAATTAGGCCCCCGGGGGGGGGGGGGGGTGTTTGGCTGCGCTCTAATAGACTGCGAGCTCCTGTGGTCACAACAGTGCAAATCCATCCACAGGCTGCAAGATGCATTTCATTCACAAAGCACATTAGCGGGGATGTCAGACACCCAACCAGGAGCTCCTCGTATAATGGAGACCACTACCACCATTATGATGGCTGAAGGCAGGTTGGGGGGGGGGGGGGGGTTCTCAGTCTGATAAAACCAACATTGGACTGCTTATCTATAAAATAAAAAAAAAATTTGCATGCACAGCCAACGAACACACCGGCATTTCTAAATGAGGGCAAGCTGTTGACAACGTAAAATGATCACAGGTTTTTTTTTTTTTTTTTTTCTCATAAAAAATAAAAGAAAAATAATACAAATAAAATAAAAATCGCACACAAACCAGTTGAAAATTCTTTGCACTGAAGACGATTGGCTAATAAATCTTCTGATGGAGGACAAACCTATGCCTCCTAAAAAAGCGTGATGTGAGAGGATGGACTATGAGGACCGTGGTCCTCAGGAATGTATTGGGGTTCCACAACCATGCGTGTGACGCCAGATATCACCGTCATCAGCGCCCATACCTGCCTGTGTATGGCCAACGTATAGATTACCGTCCCCGATACTGAGGAGCCAATCACCTCACAGATCAACACCAGTGCTGAATAGATTGCAAGCTCCTGTGCCAAGGACACAAAACAGGAAATACACATCCAGGACTACACGTTTTACAACAGATGAAAGGTTTGTCTTCACTTTCTAAATGAATGACCCAATGGGCCGGTTGTGTTTAGATTGTCAGCTCTGTGGGTCAGGTGTGCTCCGATCACAACATCCAGCAGAATACAGGTTTCCAATCCCACACACAATACACAGCCTGTACCCATCATAGGGGGGGGACCCCCTGTACCCCTCATAGGGGGGGACCCCTGTACCCATCATAGGGGGGGACCCCTGTACCCATCATAGGGGGGGGACCCCTGTACCCATCATAGGGGGGGGGACCCCTGTACCCATCATAGGGGGGGGGACCCCTGTACCCATCATAGGGGGGGACCCCTGTACCCATCATAGAGGGGGGGACCCCTGTACCCATCATGGGGGGGGGACCCCTCAATGCTGCACTGGGGGGGGGGGCAGATCAGTGACAGGTGATGATATGGAGGACAGAACACACCCCAATGGTATGTACAATGTACACAGTATCAGTGATCTCTATAAGAGAAGCCATCAGTGACCTGTGTAATTTAATAATGTACCCCACAACTCTGCTATGTGACCCCCCCCCCCTCCTCCAGGGCATCGGGGGGCTGTGAGCCCATTAACCCCCCAACACCGCGCACACAACCCCCATAGGACCCCCCAGCAACTCACCATTCATTGTGTGCTGTATCCAGGCAGGGGGGATGGGGGGTCCAGGGTGGGACGGGTCAGTGGAGACCCCTGGCTGGCCGGACAGACACACAGCCGCTCCCAGCAGCAGCTCCGCCTGATCACACTGAGCCGCTCCGAGCCCCTGAGACCCTTTTCTACACGGACCGTACCACTGCGGGACGGGGGGAGTCCGGAGGAATGGGCTGTCGGGAGGGGTGTTCTCCTGCTCACATCAATCCCTGGAATACATAAAAATCCGGTGTACGTACACGGGGGGTGGGAGAGACTCGGTGTGTGAGCGGGTAACACGCTGTGTGGACGGGGGAGGTCATACACGGGGGGCGCGGAACCCCCCCCTCTGAGGAGTGAGACGGCCCGTCACTTATCAGGGCTGAGAGAGAGGGAGATGAGAGAATCCGCGATGCCGAGTGTGAGAGAGAGAGAGAGATGTATATATGAGAGAGATAGGGAAATGTATAGGAGAGAGAGAGAGAGATGTATATATGAGAGAGATAGGGAAATGTATAGGAGAGAGAGAGAGAGATGTATATATGAGAGAGATAGGGAAATGTATAGGAGAGAGAGAGAGAGATGTATATATGAGAGAGATAGGGAAATGTATAGGAGAGAGAGATAGGGAAATGTATATAAGAGAGAGATAGGGAAATGTATAGGAGAGAGAGATGTATATATGAGAGAGATAGGGAAATGTATAGGAGAGAGAGATGTATATATGAGAGAGATAGGGAAATGTATAGGAGAGAGAGATGTATATAAGAGAGAGATAGGGAAATGTATAGGAGAGAGATGTATATAGGAGAGGGATAGGGAAATGTATAGTAGAGAGATGTATATAGGAGAGAGATAGGGAAATGTATATATGAGAGAGATAGGGAAATGTATAGGAGAGAGGTGTATATAGGAGAGAGATAGGGAAATGTATAGGAGAGAGGTGTATATAGGAGAGAGATAGGGAAATGTATAGGAGAGAGGTGTATATATGAGAGAGATAGGGAAATGTATAGGAGAGAGATGTATATAGGAGAGAGATAGGGAAATGTATAGGAGAGAGGTGTATATATGAGAGAGATAGGGAAATGTATAGGAGAGAGGTGTATATATGAGAGAGATAGGGAAATGTATAGGAGAGAGATGTATATAGGAGAGAGATAGGGAAATGTATAGGAGAGAGGTGTATATATGAGAGAGATAGGGAAATGTATAGGAGAGAGATGTATATAGGAGAGAGATAGGGAAATGTATAGGAGAGAGGTGTATATAGGAGAGAGATAGGGAAATGTATAGTAGAGAGATGTATATATGAGAGAGATAGGGAAATGTATAGGAGAGAGGTGTATATAGGAGAGAGATAGGGAAATGTATAGTAGAGAGATGTATATATGAGAGAGATAGGGAAATGTATAGGAGAGAGGTGTATATATGAGAGAGATAGAGGAGAGAGGAATGTATAGGAGAGAGATAGAGGAGATAGAGATGTATATATGAGAGAGATAGAGGAATGTATAGGAGAGAGAGGAAATAGAGATGTATATATGAGAGAGATAGAGGAGAGAGGAATGTATAGGAGAGAGATAGGGAAATGTATACGAGAGATATAGGAGAGAGAGAGAGATGTATATATGAGAGCAGAGGCGGACTGACCATTCGGCCACTCGGGCACTTCCCGAGGGCCCCGGGCCACTAGGGGGCCCCATCAGGGTTGCCAGCCTCAGTAAAACCAGGGACAGTATATAAAACATGTACATGTATGTGTATACTGTGTGATTGTATACTGTGTGTGTGTATACTGTGTTGCCCCATAATCTCTGATTGTCTGGGGGCCCCATAATCTCCTATTGACCGGGGGCCCCAAAAATTGTCAGTCCGCCCCTGTATGAGAGAGATGGAGGAGAGAGAAATGTATAGGAGAGATAGAGAGAAATGTACAGGAGAGAGAGTGACAGAGGAGAGAAATGTATGAGAGAGAGAAATGTATAGGAGAGAGAAATGTATAGGAGAGAGAGATAGAGAAGAGAGAAATGTATAGGGGAGAGATAGAGGAGAGAGAAATGTATAGGTGAGAAATGTAGAGGAGAGAGGGAGAGAGAAATGTATGGGAGAGGGAGAGATGGAGGAGAGAGAAATGTATGGGAGAGAGAAATGTATAGGAGAGAAATGTAGAGGAGAGAAATGTAGAGGAGAGAGGGAGAGAGAAATGTATGGGAAAGAGAAATGTATAGGAGAGAGAGAGATAGAGGAGAGAGACATGTATAGGAGAGAGATAGAGAAGAGAGAAATGTATAGAAGAGACATGTAGAGGAGAGAGAAATGTATAGGAGAGAGCTAGAGGAGAGAGAGAGAGAGAGAGATAGAGGAGAGAGAAATGTATAGGAGAGAGCTAGATGAGAGAGGAGAGAGCTAGATGATAGAGGCGAGAGAAATGTATAGGAGAGAAATGTAGAGGAGAGAGATAGAGAAATGTATAGGAGGGAGAAATGTATAGGAGAGAGAGATAGAGGAGAGAGAAATGTATAGGAGAGAGAAGAGAGAAATGTATAGGAGAGAAATGTAGAGGAGAGAGATAGAGAAATGTATAGGCGAGAGAGAGATAGAGGAGAGAGAAATGTATAGGAGAGAAATGTAGAAGAGAGAGATAGAGAAATGTATGGGAGAGAGAAATGTATAGGCGAGAGAGAGATAGAGGAGAGAGAAATGTATAGGAGAGAGAGAAATGTAGAGGAGAGAGATGGATAAATGTATAGGAGAGAGATAGAGACGAGAGAAATGTATATGAGAGAGATACAGGCATGTACTGGCCATCGGGACTACCGGGAGTTTCCCGGTGGGCTGATAGCCAGTGGCGTCACTAGGGGGTGGCTTTTGGGGCTATAGCCCCGAATCTGGGGCCCATAGCCCCCTGATTCCCAGGGGTCCCCAACCACAGGGCTGCAGCCCACTACCAGGCCATGGCCTCTCTGCAGCCATGAGGCGGCAGCACGGGAGAGCCAGAGAGCAGGCAGGCAGCACGGGAAAGCCAGGATCTCTCACCGCCCGCCCTGCATCACCGCTGTTCCGCCCTCACCGTGGTGGCACAGGCAGCAGAGAGATTACATCATCTCTCACTACCCGCCTTCTCTCTGGGGACCCTAATGTAAGAAGGGGCTCTCTGGGGACCCTGATGTAAGTGGGGGGTGCTCTCTGGGGACCCTGATGCAAGGCTGGGCCTCTCTGGGGACCCTGATGTAAGGGGGGTTCTCTGGTGACCCTGATGTAAGTTGGGGGCTCTCTGGGGACCCTGATGTAAGTGGGGGGTCTCTCTGGGGACCCTGATGTAAGGGGGGTTCTCTGGTGACCCTGATGTAAGTTGGGGGCTCTCTGGGGACCCTGATGCAAGGCTGGGGCTCTCTGGGGACCCTGCTGTAAGGGGGGTTCTCTGGTGACCCTGATGTAAGTTGGGGGCTCTCTGGGGACCCTGATGCAAGGCTGGGGCTCTCTGGGGACTCTGATGCAAGGGGGGTTCTCTGGTGACCCTGATGTAAGTTTGGGGGCTCTCTGGGGACCCTGATGTAAGTGGGGGGGCTCTCTGGGGACCCTGATGCAAGGCTGGGGCTCTCTGGGGACCCTGATGTAAGTGGGGGGTCTCTCTGGTGACCCTGATGTAAGTTGGGGGCTCTCTGGGGACCCTGATGCAAGGCTGGGGCTCTCTGGGGACTCTGATGCAAGGGGGGTTCTCTGGTGACCTTGATGTAAGTTGGGGGCTCTCTGGGGACCCTGAAACAAAAAAGCTATATATATATATATCTATATATATATATATATAGATATATATATATATAGTGGCGTCGCTAGTGAAACCAGGAAGTGAAGCTGCAAGGCTTCGCTTCCTGATTCCCTTACCGAGGATGGCGGCAGCAGCACCCGACAGCCGAGGGACAGATCGGCTTCGGGTGCCGATATCGTGAGTGTCCTTATTTTAAAAGACAGCAGCTGCAATATTTTGTGTGGCCACCATTATTTTCCAGCACTGCCTTAACCCTCTTGGGCATGGAGTTCAGCAGATCGTCACAGGTTGCCACTGCCCACTGGAGTCCTCTTCCACTCCTTCCTGCTGACATAACGGAGCTGGTGGATGTTAGAGACCTTGCGCTCCTCCACCTGTTTGAGGATGCCCCACAGATGCTCAATAGGGTTTAGGTCTGGAGACATGCTTGGCCAGTCCATCACCTTTACCCTCCGCTTCTTTAGCAAGGCAGTGGTCGTCTTGGAATTGTGTTTGGGGTCGTTCTGTTGGAATACTGCCCTGCTGCCCAGTCTCCAAAGGAAGGGGATCATGCTCTGCTTCAGTATGTCACAGTACATGTTGGCATTCATGGTTCCCTCAATGAACTGTAGCTCCCCAGTGCCGGTGTTCTGTCACGAACAGTCCGGCTATCACCAAGTGTCCGCTGTGTACTGCGCATGCGCAGTATGGAGCATAAGGACTTTCGGAAGATCTCCGAAGATGAACGGCGCCTGCGCCGTGAGTCGAGGTGCAAGCCCCACCATCCAAGTGGACATAGGGCTACACAAACTTAGAGGGCTGCGCTCGGCTCTTTTAAATTCTAACTCTATGTCCACTTGGATGGTGGGGCTTGAAAGTGGACTCACAGCGCAGGCGCCGTTCATCTTCTGCAATTTTCGGAATCTGGGTGGACACTTTGTGATGGGGGACAGAAAATGATAGTACACCGGCAGCACTCATGCAGCCCCAGACCATGACACTCCCACCACCATGCTTGACTGTAGGCAAGACACACTTGTCTTTGTACTCCTCACCTGGTTTCCGCCACACATGATTGACACCATCTGAGCCAAATAAGTTCATCTTGGTCTCATCAGACCACAGGACATGGTTCCAGTAATCCATGTCCTTAGTCTGCTTGTCTTCAGCAAACTGCGGGTTTTCTTGTGCATCATCTTAAGAAGAGGCTTCCTTCTGGGATGACCAATTTGATTTGAACACTGACATGCTGACCCCCCCACCCCTTCAACCTCTGCAGCAATGCTGGCAGCCCTCATACGTCTATTTCCCAAAGACAACCTCTGGATATGACGCTGAGCACGTGCACTCAACTTCTTTGGTCGACTATGGCGAGGCCTGTTCTGAGTGGAACCTGTCCTGTTTAACTGCTGTATGGTCTTGGCCACTGTGCTGCAGCTCAGTTTCAGGGACTTAGCAATCATTTTATAGCCTAGGCCATCTTTATGTAGCGCAACAATTCTTTTCCTTTTTTTCAGATCCTCAGAGAATTCTTTGCCACTAGGTGCCATGTTGAACTCACAGTGACCACTATGAGAGAGTGAGAGCGATAACACCAAATTTAGCACACCTGCTCCCCATTCACATCTGAGACCTTGTAAAACTAACGAGTCACATGACACCGGGAGGGAAAATGGCTAATTGGGCCCAATTTGGAAATTTTCACTTAGGGGTGTACTCACTTTTGTTGTCAGCGGTTTAGACATTATTGGCTGTGTGTTGAGTTATTTTGAAGGGACAGCAAATTTACACTGTTAGGCCCCTTTCACACCTAAGCATTTTTCAGGCGCTCGGGTTTGTCCGATGGCCACGCAAGCCCCCCCCCCCCCCCTTTACTTGTCATTAGCCATTCTACTTTATTTCTCTTATAGGCAGGGGCATACCTAAAGCATTTGGCACCCGGGGCAGATCCTATATCTGTCACCCCCCCCCAAAAACTAACGCAGTTGCAGCGAGGTGGTGCAGGTTTTTTAAGTAAAAAATCAGATGGTGAGGAGGCAATATAATGTTTCCTTGCCACCTGTTAAACACCCTCTGAAAAGTGATCCAATGTGGTTCACTCTTCAGAAGGCAACACTAGTGTACCCTAATGTATAGCAATGCCCCTCACAGGGCTGATCCTAGGGTCACAGGCACCTGGGTGCAGAAATATTTCTGGCGCCCCCACATGGGTGTGGTTATCTAACTACTCCCCTTTACAAATGTTTCTATGGCAACGACTGCAGCCTCACCAATGCCCATTAGCACAGCCACACCAGTGCCCATCAGTGTATATACCCTATTGGATTTATAGTCATTAGTATCTCTAATGCATTTTGTTCTTTTGTGTCTCTTTATTTAATTTTTCAACAAAATCCTGAAGTCTTTTCATTTTATCCTTATACTCCCCTGTTGCTATGTATTGTCCTAGTTTGGATTTGATGGCATTGATATTAGCCTCCAATAGTTTGAGTTTCCTCTCTTTCCAGGCTACTAGCATTTCCAATAGCTTTTTTTCAGTATGGTTGAAAAAGGAGAATTGGTGCGTATTATGGCATCAAGAGTACAGTTTTGGGCTCATCTTGGTCAGATGACCAAGCATAGTCTCCCAGCATTTCACAGGCTTGTCTAAATGTTGTGCAGCAAACTTTAAACAAGCTCCAACATGCTTTTTCTTCAGCAATAGAGTCGGTGAGCGTGCATTCAGGCCATGGCGGTTGAGTGCATTACTTATTCCTTTCTTTGAAATAATTGTACCTGCTAATTCCAGGTCTTTCTGAAACTCTCCACAAGTGGTCCTTGGCTCTTGGACAACTCTTCTGAGAATTCTTTTCACTCCTCTGTCAGAAATCTTGTGAGGAGCACCTGGTCGTGGCCGGTTTATGGTGAAATTATGTTTTTTCAGCTTCCAGATTATGGCCCCAACAGTGCTCACTGGAACATTCAGAAGTTTAGAAATCCATCTGTAACCAATGCCTTCAGTATGTTTTGCAACAATAAGGTTTCACAGGTCTTGAGAGAGCTCTTTGCTTTTACCCATCATGAAATGTTTCTTGTGTGACACCTTGGTAATGAGACACCTTTTTATAGGCCATCAGTTGAGACTGAACCAGATGATATTTATTTTGCACTGACAAGGGGCACGATTGCTTTCTAATTACGGATAGATTTCAGCTGGTGTCTTGGCTTTCCATGCCTATTTTCACCTCCGTTATTTGTGTGTTCAATACTTTTTCCCTGTGTCATTCCATTTTATTATATAACTTCATTTCTGAACTAATTTGTTTTGGTTTCTTTGTATGTATGGATTGCATGGGTTGTTACCAACATGTGGTGACGTTTTCAATACTTAATTTACCCGCTGTATATGTATGTGAGAGAGATACAGAGAATTGTCTATACACATACACACTATATTACCAAAAGTATTGGGACACCTGCCTTTACACACACGTCATTGGAATTGATTGCCAGCAGCGGGAGCCGCTGCTATCAATCTATCCAATCAAGAGCTGAGACAACAAGCAGAGGGGAAGAGCGCGTCTCTGGTTAGGGAATTACGGGACTCAGGTGAGTAAACCAGGGGGGCTGGGGGGGGTCGGTCACTGACAGAAGTTTTTTCACCTTAACCCCCCTGGCGGTAATCCCGAGTCTGGCTCGGGGCGTGAACTTCATTACCAAAAGCGGTAACCCCGAGCCAGACTCGGGCTTGCATTGCAGGATACAGGGGGAAGTTACTTACCTTGTCCCCTGGATCTTGCGATGTTTCCCCGCTGTGTGTGCGAGCCGTCTGCTCGCTCGATTCACACAGTGCCTGATCTCCGTTCCCTGCGACGTTACGACGCACGGGAGCGGAGATCGCCCCAAATTCAAAAAAATAAAAAAACACAAATGCATGACCGGTCAGGGCAGTGGAGATCTCTCCCTGTCGGCCCATTGCTTTCCATGCACAGCCTGTTTTTTTTGGGCAGCTGGGCCCAGGGCTTTTTGTCTCATGAGGATAGGTGCAGGAATCCCCCCTCCCCCCTCCTTCCTGCAGGGAAACACGCCACGTCATATGGTGGGTGTGGCCAAATTGTACAGTGGGAGGGTCTTAAAGGGACATTGTTCTATAAAACCAGGAATGCATAACGGTACAGGAGAGCTTAATACAGAGAGCGCTGGGTTCAGGGGAGCGTAATACACAGAGCGCTGGGTTCAGGAGAGCATAATACACAGAGCGCTGGGTTCAGAGGAGCGTAATACATAGAGTGTTAGGTTCAGGAGAGCGTATTACACAGAGTGCTGGGTTCAAGACAGCATAATACAGAGCGCTGGGTTCAGGAGAGCATAATAGAGAGCCCTGGGTTCAGAAGAGCATAATACACAGAGCGCTGGGTTCAGAAGAGCGTAATACACAGAGCGCTGGGTTCAGGAGAGCATAATAATACACAGGGCGCTGGGTTCAGGAATGTGTAATACACAGAGCGCTGGGTTCAGAAGAGCATAACACACAGGGCGCTGGGTTCAGGAGAGCGCAATACACAGAACGCTGGGTTCAGGAGAGAGTAATACACAGAACATTGGGTTCAGGAGAGCATAAAACATAAGAGAGTATTAGGCACAGATTGCAGGGGTCAGAGGGTTCAGGAGAGAGTAATACATAGAGCGCTGGGTTCAGGAATGTGTAATACACAGAACGCTGGGTTATGGAGAGCATAATACACAGAGCGCTGGGTTCAGAAGAGCATAATACATAGAGAGTTGGGTTCAGGAATGTGTAATACACAGAGCGCTGGGTTCAGGAGAGAGTAATACACAGAACATTGGGTTCAGGAGAGCATAAAACATAAGAGAGTATTAGGCACAGATTGCAGGGGTCAGAGGTTTGCTATGCACAGGGGACACTTCTGCCTCTCACATCAAACGCTTACTCTGCACCCTTCTTTCATATCACACAGCCACTTTCTAACCCTTCCTCATCAGCTAAGCTCTGCATTCTGCTGCTTCAGCTTTGAGCCCTGCTTTCCCACTGCCCTCACCTTTGCAAAAACGAACCTCACCTCGGAAGCAGTCAGTCTCAGCCTCCCACACAGTCCATTTGTGTCTCTGCCTCTCCTTCACTGGACAGCAGCAGCTGACAGGGAGATCATCCAGCAGGTGGTGTTGGCATTCGAGCACCAGGCTGTTTTTTCTCAGCTAGCAAGCCATCTGATGCCCAGAACACATCCGTGTCCCGAAAGCTGTGTCTGTGTCCGCCCTGAGAGCATGCTGTCACTTAGCATAGAAGCCGACAGAAAATAGCGGTGACAGTGAATCTGGCCAGCCAGGGCCTATATTATGATAGGGACCTGCAGCTCCAATAGCCCCTATGTTAATCCGGCGCTAAGGCTACTTTCACACTGAGGCACTTTACAGCCTGAAAAGCGCCTCTCCTCTCACTTCAGTGTGAAAGCACGAGGGCTTTCACACTGGAATGGTGTGCTGGCAGGACGCTCAAAAAAGTCCTGCAAGCACCATCTTTGAGGTGCTGTAGGAGCGGTGTATACACCGCTCCTAAAGCGCCCTTGCCCATTGATATCAATGGGCAGCAGCATTTTGCGGGTGCTTTTTAACCCTTTTTCGGCCATCGGAGTCGGCCAGCTCAGCAGGATATCTCTCCATTGATCTCCACTGAGCAGGCAGGTGACAGGTCCGTCTCTGCTCACTGAGCAGGGCGGGCCTGTCAGAGCGCCGCTAATTCCTATGGAGGGAGCAGACAAAAATGGACAGCGTGTCCGTTTTCATCAGATCTCATTCGATCCGATCTGCCCAGACGGGTGGGGAACATATTGCCATACGTCTGATTTTAGCGGATCGTATGGCAGACGGGTGTCAGCGGACACATCTCCGCTGACATCTGTCTCCCCATATGAGTGAATAGATGGCCCGCTCTGATCCGTCTAAAAAACGGGCAGGCGGATCCGAGCGGGCTTTCCATGTGAAAGGGGCCTTAGAGAGTGGCATGTATTCAGATTTCAGTATAGTGGAAAATTGTGTATGAGTTAAAGCGGGATTCCACCCTAAAGTGGAACTCCCGCTTTTCGGAACCCTCCCCCCCTCCGGTGTCACATTTGGCACCTTTCAGGGGGGAGGGGGGTGCAGATACCTGTCTAAGACAGGTATCTGCACCCACTTCCGGGCATAAACTCCCACGGGAGTTTACGTCACCTCCTGTCCCGGCGCGCTGTCTGCCGGGACACACGCGTGACCCGGCAGACGGCGCTGAAGATTCTCATTGCGCCGCGCGACTCGCGCATGCGCAGTAGGGAATCGGGAAGTGAAGCCACTTCCTGATTCCCTCACCGAGAATGGCGCCAGCTACAGCAGGGAGCCGAGCGATCGATCGGCCTCTGCTGCCGACACCGCTGGACCCTGGAACAGGTAAGTGTCCATTTTTTAAAAGTCAGCAGCTGCAGTATTTGTAGCTGCTGGCTTTTAAATTTTTTTTTTTTTTTTCAGTACAGTCCCGCTTTAAGCTGCTCATACACTAAGAGAATTATGTTCAAAAACTTTTTGTATCAGGAATGTTCATTCAATTTCATTCAATTTTTTCAATTTTTAAATCGATAGCGAGGTCAAATCGATGTTCATTTTCAACCGCAATGACAAGAAAATTAAAAGATGCAGGACAGAAAATTATTTTCAAACAAATTACTAACAGTGAATGTGGTTTTTCATTTGGGAAATTATTAGTTACAAAATCGGATGTTGAAAGCAAACAAAATTTCGAACTACTTTTAAACAACATTTGTCTGGTTATCAAATGTACTAATGGGAATTTACATACAAATGTTCTTATGAGCATCTAGAAGTAAATGGGAAGCTTTAGGTTAGTGTGAACTTGGTTCAGAAATGAAAAGCAGGGCTAAAGTTGGCCATAGAAAACAAAAGAAAGGGCGCACCAACCCAGTGCATTATCAACATAATTTAATTTTGAAATGTAAAAAGTATTCTTTGTACAAATGCATGACAAGCATGGGCATGTAAAAAGATGCAGACAAGGCACCCTCCAGATCCACGGTACTCAGCCAGTGGTAAGGGAATCCCTCGTAGCTTCCAGAGGCTTATGCGTTTCAAGGGTCAAGCCCTCTTCTTCAAAGCCAAGGAGAGATGATTCCATACCAACCTTTATACTTCTACCCATTATCCTAGGTGTACAACACCCCACCTACCTCTAACGAAGGGAGGGGTCAGGGGTGGGACATAGGTCAAATGAGCACATTAGTACTTTTAGATTGTAAGCTCTAATGAGCAGGGCCCTCTGATTCCTCTTGTACCAAATTGTAATGTGCCTTTATTTTGTTAAGCGCTGCGCAAACTGTTGGCGCTATATACAACCTGTATAATAATAATAATAATTAGTAATTAAATAATGATCATCGCCACAACAGACTGATATGTAAACATCAGATTCCCAAACGCCTCATGCGATAACACAATCATATGTTCATCATCCCTTTACAGTAGGTAGCCTCCTTAAATGACCAAAATCTTAAATGATGTGTGTTCCCATCATACCATATCTATAAGGAAAACATAGAATTCCATTATTGACCTGTAATTTGATCCTCCATCACAGTGAGATCTCTTGGGGGGCAATTCAAAATGGCGCTGCTGTTCTCCTCTGGAGCCCATGCCATGCACTAGGATCGGAAAGTTGGAAGTGCATGTGTATTTGCATTCCACCCACACTTCCCGTCAAGTTTACATAATTTCTCCCTTTAGCCAGCAGGCAACAAATTCCTCCATCCACACCAACACGATGGATGGAGGAATATCGACTTCTATCCAGCAAGGACTGCCAAACACAGATTGAAATATGGCCAGTTCAGCAGGGACTTGTATATTACCATTTTTATAAAAGGATGCTGGTACTGAAAATCTTTAATTTTAAAGAGCCTATTGAAAACTTTTGTTGCCTTTGTTTCTGTTACCACCCATTTTGCAGTGTTCCCTGCTGCACAATATATATTTCCAGGCCTATTCCATAGGAATTTGAAAAATAAAATAAAAAATGTTGCATAAATTGACCAAGTTTTGAGTTTTCAGTGTTCTGAACAGTCGAGATGATATCTGATTGGCTGCAGAGGGTTACTGCACTTTGCCCATCCTCACTGTTCTTTGCACAGACCTAATAAATAATCCTATTTTTAAACTTTAACTGGAGTGTACTGTTTCCCCACTTGAGTGTATAGGAGGGCTCTGTTTTCTGTCCAGATTTTGTTTAATGTATTTCCTTTTCTGGACAGTGCTATTGGCTTGTGGGTAATTCAGGCACCAATGCCTCATCTACCAAACATGCCAGTGACTTAAGGTGAAGTCTACCCAAGGATTATTCGAAAGCCAGCATTAATCTCATGCATCAATCCATGTATGAACAAAAAGCCTTTGGCTTTCCCTGCCTCTGATTGACACTGAGTGCTATTGCCCAGTCTTTTGTCAACATGTGCTCCCAGATTCTCTAACAAAATGATTCCGTTACTAAGTAGCCCATTTGTTCCTAATCCCCCACTGAATAAAACCTTACATTGGTGTACACGGAGCCTCATCTGTCATTTTCAAGCCTGTGTTGTCCCAATCTTTGGAAGACAACACAAGTCCTGGTCTGACATTATTACCATTTCTTACCATTTCTTTATTCTGCCAGACATTTCTGGGGGGAAAATCATTCTTATTCATAGTGTTGAGTTTTTGTTTAACACTTTTAAGGTGCAGTGTACTCAAACTGGAATTTTTAGTATGGGAGGTATAACCCTAATTTCAAAAAGTTGAGACGCTGTGTACAATCTACATAAAAACAGAATGCATAGATTTTCAAATCTCATAACCCATATTTTATTCACAATAGGAAACATTTACATTTTTTAAACTGAGAAAATGTAGCATTTAAAAGAAGAAAAAAGGTCATTTTGAAATGTCCCAAAAAAGTGCTGGCAAAGTAATTAGTACCAATGAGGAAGAGCTGGAACATTTTGCAACTAATTAGGTTATTAATTGGCAACAGGTCAATAACATGATTGGGTATAAAAAGAGAATTTTAGAGAGTCAGAGTTTCTCACATATAATGATGGGCAGAGGTTCACTAAACTGCGTCCAAAAATTGTCTAACAATTTCAGAATAATGTTCTTCAATGTAAAATTGCCAAGACTTTAAACATATCATCTACAGTACATATTGTCAAAAGATTCAGAGAATCTTGAGAAATCTATGTGCTCAGGGGACAAGGCCGAGATGCAATATTGAGCAATAATCTAAATTGAGAGCATAGTTTGTGACTATTGGCCTGTTTGTGGACAGAGCCTGCTTGTCTATATCCTGCTAACCCTTGAGTAAACCAGATTCAATAAATATTCAAGTGACCTTGAGTTCTGATAACAACCATTTCTGGACTTGGTTGCTGCAGGACAGGCACCCAAGTAGCCAAGTCCCTCTGTAATAAATGGACTGCAAACACATCAAAATGTCCACAAAATCAGCACCATTTTTTTGCTTTACCACGTGTTTGGGGTACTATTGAGAATTGATGTCATCGCAATGCACCAATCTGTGGAGAAGTTGATTCTGGCCAAGGTCCACACTCCTCTTTGTTGCCGCTGCCATTTTCGCCTTCTTTTGGACCAACATTTTGTCGATTTTGCCATTGGGTGGCAACGAATGTTGTGACTCCCTTGCATGCTCGCTGAAGTTGCACTGTTCTGAGACGTGGTTGGTCGCTAGGCATACACTACACATGTACTATAGGCAGTGTACAATTAAAAAATAGCTATTTAACAGGTAAAATATTTTCTTTGGTTTCACTGGGGAACCAGGAAGTCTTTGGCCTTCAGGGTATACTGCAGGTTACAGGAGGACTTGACACTGGCAACCAAAAAGACTGCCAACCAGGATTTCTCTTCCTACTACTTGCATGCCTCAGTTTTTTGTCCTATGGGGCTGGATACCCTTTTTAGCTATGCATTGTAAAAGACTAGATTATTCCTACTAGCACCACTTTAAATGGATTTCTTCAATTAAAGTGGTTCTAAAGTCTTAAGTTTTTTTAAAATCTTAATGTATTCCATTCCATGCATTAAGGTAAAAAAACCTTCTGGTTTCAAAGGATCCCCCCATATACTTACCTGAGCCTGATCTGGATCCAGCACTGTGCATGAGAGCAGCAGCTCTCCTGGATTTGTCCTGGATTGATAGTGTCAATAGACATGGACAGGTCAGCTCTGGAGTGAGCTCACGAGATTGCCCCATGGAAAGTGTGTTTCTATGGGGGCACTCAGCAGGGGGTTGCCAGAAGCGCCAGCGGGGGACCCCAGAAAAGGAGGGTCAGTGTTGGTGGGTACTAAACCATTGCACAGAGAAGGTTAGTATGACATGTTTGTTATATTAATTAAAAAATTAAATGGAAAACTTTAGTATCACTTTAAGACTCATCTATGTCACCTCTGAACTGGTTTCTTCAGCTGCAGCTATGCAGTGTGGCCATTCTCAGCTGAGACTTTGGAGTGTTGTGTCTAGGCCTGCTGGACTGGACATTGCAGGGATAGCCCAGAATTGACCTGCAAGCACCGGGTTTACAGTCTCCATTCTGGGGACAAGTTTGTGTAGAGCGCTGTTCAGGTCCAGGGCTGCTGGCTTTGCCTCAGAGCTTGTGAGTAGGCTGGTCGCTCCAAGTTCCTGTGGCAGAACGGTTCCAGGTGTTCCTTTATTCATGCTCTCCAATTTGTTCACTGTTCCCAAGCCCAAAAGGATGCATGCACCCTATTCTGGACTTCAAAGCCAAGAATGTCTTCATTCATGTTCAAAAATTCTGCATGGAATCTACCAAATCTGCCATTGTCTCCCTATATCAGAGAGATTTTCCGGCTTCTGTGGAAATCAAAGATATTCACCTGCATGTTCCCAGCTTTCCAGTATATCAGCGATTCCTATGCTTTGCTACAGGGCCCCTGCACTGCCATTTCATTGGTTCTGCCCTTCAACTTTTCGTCTACATCTTTGGTATTCATCAAGGTGCTGGCCCAAGTACTAGCTCTGCCATGCTTCTGTGGAATCCCCATTCTGGAATACTTAGATGATCTCCTGTTGGTGCAAACAACATGACATTGAGGGTCCAGTCATTACAGCATTTTGGATGGATCCAGTGCCTTCAAAAATTGTCACTGAAACCATTTGTTTTATCCGTGTCTTATCTTGGATACAGTTCAGGCCAGACTGTTTCTTCCAAAGAGCAAAACTCAAAAATATAAGCTTTCCAACCCAGGAGTCATCTCTGAGACTGTGTTTTGTATGAGAGTCAACATTCTGTTGTCCTGGCACAAGTCTCTGGACACAGCGTTTCGTCTATTAGGCCCCTTTCACACTAGGGCGGTTTTCAGGCGCTATTGCGCTAAAAATAGCGCCTGCAAACCGACCCGAAACAGCTGTTGCTGTGTCTCCAGTGTGAAAGCCCTGAGGGCTTTCACACTGGAGCGGTGCGCTAGCCCTGAGGGCTTTCACACTGGAGCGGTGCGCTAGCAGGACGGTAAAAAAAGTCCTGCTAGCTGCATCTTTGCCGCTCCTTCCCATTGAAATCAATGGGAGACCGCGGGGATACCACCGGCAAAGCGCCGCTGCAGCAGCGCTTTGCGGAGGTTTTTAACCCTTTTTCGGCCGCTAGCGGGGGTTAAAACCACCCCGCTAGCGGCCGCATACCGCGGGTAAAACAATGGTAAAGCAGCGCTAAATATAGCACTGCTTTACCGTCGCCGCCCCGCACCGCCCCAGTGTGAAGCCGGCCGTACTGAGAACTCCATTGTCTCTGGTTTGGTGGCTTAGAAATCTGGCTCTGGTTTTGGGGAAAGCCTTCCTTTTTGTCTTTTAAGTCTCACAACAAATATAAGCCTGTCAGGGTGGGAAGCAGTCGTAGGCACCTTGTCAGTGCAGGAAACTTGGTCATCGTCCAAATCTTGTCTCCCAGTAAACATCCTGGAACTTCAGGCGATTTGGCTATCCCATCCTACTGGAGGGTCATCTGTTTTGGTTTCAGTCAGACAATTACATGGGAGGTGGCTTATATCACTTGTTAGGGAAAAACCAGAAGCCTCACCACAGCAAGAAAGCACATTCTGTCATAGACAAAACTTCACATTGCAACACTGAAATGGGTACATTGCAGATATAGACAATTGGCAAGCAGATATTCTTAGCTGGAAGTGCTTGGGAGTGGTCCCTACACCCAAAAGATGTTTAAAGGCCTGTGTCACACAGGTGAGGGATGCGGATATGGACCTCCTGGCCTCCAGCTTCAATAGCAAACTGGACATGTTTGCCTCCATACAAGAATCTTCTAGCGGAAGCAGAGGGTGTTCTGGCAGCCCTGTGGAATCAGGACATCTAGACATAGGTGAGCAAGTTTGGGGTGGAGGAACTTGACTGGTCTGCACAGAGTGCTCACCTCAACCCGATAGAACACCTTTGGGATGAATTAGAGGGGAGACTGCCAGCCAGGCCTTCTTGTCCAACATCAGTGCTTGACCTCACAAATGCCCTTCTGGAAGAATGGCCAAACATTCCCATAGACACACTCCTAAACCTTGTGGACAGCCTTCCCAGATAAGTTCAAGCTGTTATAGCTGCAAGGGGTGGGTCAACTCAATATTGGACCCTATGGCCTAAGACTGGGATGCCATTAAAGTTCATGTGCGTGTAAAGACAGGCGTCACAATACTTTTTGTAATATAGTGTAGATTTACCTAGAAAAATGGTGACGTGTTCAATACTTATTTTACCCGCTGTATATGTGCCTACTATTCTGCTTAGTACACTACTGTGTATACACCTCTCTGGCAACTATGACAGGAAATGTATACTAGTGGAGTTCACTTTACTTCATACTTGCACTGAGAGAGGCATAGCACATTCACGGTGCAGCATACCTAAGCAGGAATCCGAGCATGCATAAATCATGAGCGAACATGGCTGCATCCATGTACATAAACAGTATAGCAAGGTTTTTAAACACAGGGGGCTAGTTTACACTTACAATTGGGAGGCAGTAAAACCTTCATGGTTGAGCTGTTTTTTTACTGCCCTTCTACCACTTCCCCTTTAGTAGGTAGGCAGTTGACAAGGGTATACACACTCCATGGCCATGATACTTTGCCCCTGGAATTATACCCCTGCTGCATTCGTTGGGCACTACTGCCTGTTCAATGCAACCCATTCAAGTGAATGGGGCCATGTTGCAACCAAGCGCAGTGCACATGATTGCGGCATGGTAGTCCAGCATTTGGTGGGTTTTAAACAGGCAGCGAGGAGGCAATACAACACCCCTTCACCGCCTGGTAAATGCTCTCGGAAGAGCGATCCAAGCATAGGTAGCTCTTTCGAGAACAAAGCAAGTGTAAGCAAGGCCTTATACACACACACACACAGTAATATGATTTACATTAATGAGATGGCATTCACATGCAGATACTCCCTCATTCATTCATTGATAAGGGTGGGATCTGAAGTCAGTGCTAGACATTATCCAACTACCTACTACCCTTTCAGACCTGTGACCAGTGGCGGAACTACCGCCATAGCGACACACGCGGCCGCTATGGGGCCCCGCAGCCGCTATGGGGCCCGTGTGGAGGAAGATAAATGCATACTGCCGGGGGCCCGGGGGGGGGCGAGCTCTGCCCGCACGGTCCCCCAGCCAGGGGAAGTGAGGAGAGGAAGAGGCGCGCAGCGCGCGGTAATGGTTTTTATTTGAATGTCCACTCCTGTCACTCCTGTGTGTGTTCCCGGGGCTCACCGTCACATAGCCCCACCTCTTGGCCCGACGCTTTTGATAGACAGAACGCCGGTCCAATGGGGGACATGTGACGTCATCAAAGGCGCCGGGCCAAGAGGTGGGGCTATGTGACGGTGAGCCCCGGGAACACAGGACATTCAAATGCAAGCTATTACAGCGCTCTGCTGGACAGCGCGCCTCTTCCTCTCCTCACTTCTCCTGGCTGGGGGGCCGTGCGGGCGGTGCTCACCCCCCCCCACTCTGAGACAGCCCCACGCTCGCCCTTTGAGGGCTGCTGCAGTCTGGCTCACCTCTTCCACTGCACAGGTGAGGCTGCATTGGGCACGGGGGAGGCTGCATTGGGCACGGGGAGGCTGCTTTGGGCACGGTGAGGCTGCATTGGGCACGGGGAGGCTGCATTGGGCACGGTGAGGCTGCATTGGGCACGGTGAGGCTGCATTGGGCACGGGGGAGGCTGCATTGGGCACGGGGGAGGCTGCATTGGGCACGGGTCAGGCTGCATTGGGCACGGGTCAGGCTGCATTGGGCACGGGTCAGGCTGCGCTGCATTAGGCACAGGCAGGTGAGGCTGCATTGGGCACGGGGGAGGCTGCATTGGGCACGGGTCAGGCTTCATTGGGCACGGGTCAGGCTGCATTGGGCATAGGCAGGCCGCGCTGCATTGGGCAAAGGTGAGGCTGCATTGGGCACAGGCAGGTGAGGCTGCATTGGGCACGGGTCAGGCTGCATTGGGCACAGGTCAGGCTGCATTGGGCATAGGCAGGCCGCGCTGCATTGGGCAAAGGTGAGGCTGCATTGGGCACAGGCAGGTGAGGCTGCATTGGGCACGGGGGAGGCTGCATTGGGCACGGGTCAGGCTGCATTGGGCATAGGCACGCCGCGCTGCATTGGGCAAAGGTGAGGCTGCATTGGGCACAGGCAGGTGAGGCTGCATTGGGCACGGGTCAGGCTGCATTGGGCACGGGTCAGGCTGCATTGGGCACGGGTCAGGCTGCATTGGGCACGGGTCAGGCTGCATTGGGCATAGGCAGGCCGCGCTGCATTGGGCAAAGGTGAGGCTGCATTGGGCACAGGCAGGTGAGGCTGCATTGGGCACGGGGGAGGCTGCATTGGGCCACGGGTCAGGCTGCGTTGGGCATAGGCAGGCCGCACTGCATTGGGCAAAGGTGAGGCTGCATTGGGCACAGGCAGGTGAGGCTGCATTGGGCACGGGGTAGGCTGCATTGGGCACGGGTCAGGCTGCATTGGGCACGGGTCAGGCTGCATTGGGCACGGGTCAGGCTGCATTGGGCATAGGCAGGCCGCGCTGCATTGGGCAAAGGTGAGGCTGCATTGGGCACGGGGGAGGCTGCATTGGGCACGGGGGAGGCTGCATTGGGCACAGGCAGGTGAGGCTGCATTGGGCACGGGTGAGGCTGCATTGGGCACAGGTGAGGCTGTATTTGGCATGGGCAGGCCACGCTGCATTGGGCACAGGTGAGGCTGCATTGGGCACTGAACATGCTGCATTGGGCACAGGCAGGTGAGGCTGCATTGGGCACAGGCCACACTGCATTGGGCACATGTGAGGCTGCATTGGGCACGGGTGAGGCTGCATTGGGTGAGGCTGCATTGGGCACAGGTGAGGCTGCATTGGGCATGGGCAGGCCACGCTGCATTGGGCACTGAACATGCTGCATTGGGCACAGGCAGGTGAGGCTGCATTGGGCACAGGCCACACTGCATTGGGCACGGGTGAGGCTGCATTGGGCACGGGTGAGGCTGCATTGGGCACGGGTCACGCTGCATTGGGCACAGGTGAGGCTGCATTGGGCACAGGTGAGGCTGTATTGGGCATGGGCAGGCCACGCTGCATTGGGCACAGGTGAGGCTACATTGGGCAAAGGTGAGGCTGCATTGGGCACTGCACATGCTGCATTGGGCACAGGCAGGTGAGGCTGCATTGGGCACAGGCCACACTGCATTGGGCACAGGTGAGGTTGCATTGGGCACTGGACACGCTGCATTGGGCACAAGTGGGCACAGGTGAGGCAGTATTGCGCACAGGTGAGGCTGCATTGGGCACTGGACATGCTGTATTGGGCACAGACCACGCTGCATTTGGCGCAAGTGGGCACAGGTGAGGCAGTATTGGGCATGGGCAGACCACGCTGCATTGGGCACAGGTGAGGATTAATGAAGCGCTAACACCAGGTGTTTGGAGTATCTTTATCTGTTGATTAAACTTTCTGGAATACATATATTGCTATTGTGGTGTAGGATCTGGGCTCTCTTTCTTTCTTTCTTTCTTTCTTCCTTCCTTCTCAGACTCAAACCACACACCCTTTGAGCCCCGCCCTTTAAACCACGCCCACTATTTAATTTAAGCCCCGCCATTTTTTTTTGGGGGGGGGGGGGGGGCCCATACAACATTTTGCTATGGGGCCCTGTGATTTCTAGTTACGCCCCTGCCTGTGACTACAGCATCTGGCAGACTTTAAGCACCAATTTTCTTTGCAGCTCTAAGATGCCATGACCAAATGCCAAGAACCACAAATGTAGAAGAACCTGAAAGATACAATTAGGTCACAAACTATGTCTGGGAAACACAGTTTTTGCTATGCCTACCAATCACTGTGAGACATGTATATAACCAGAGTTTAGCTTTAGTTTATCGCTTAAAAACTCTATCACTTACCCTTTATCCCAATGCCCCTGACCTTTACCCTAATGTAACCCAGTCATTAAAACTGAACTAAACACTGTACCGTACCTTATTCAGCATTTATGAACAAAAGGTTACAAGTTTGTGCCAAACTGTAACAAAGAAAAAAACTGCTTCAGATGCACATAAAATGGAAAAAAAAAAAAATCAGACTTTCATCATTTAATTTTTCTGGCCACTTGGGGCAGCATTAAGTCATATTCTACCCAATCTATTACCATGTACATCAAGCAAGTGTATTCACCAAGGTAAAGTTTAGCAGTTCATAGCAACCAGTTGGCTCGATTCTTTCATTGGCCTGACAATAATACACCTGAATTATAACTGTCTGCAAAATAGGGATGAGCAGAACACCCCCCCAGTTCGGTTTACATCAGAACATGCGAACAGGCAAAAAATTTGTGCAAAAAACACTAAAGTCTATGGGATGCGAATGTGAAAAATCAAAAGTGCTTATTTTAAAGACTTATATGCAAGTTATTACCATAAAAAGTGCGCCAAGGGACATGTAGCAATGCAAAAAAAAAGTTTTAAACGTCATTTTTTTCAGGGAAGCAGTGATTTTAATAATGATTAAAGTGAAAAAATAAAAATATTGTGCCTGGGGGGGGGTGGGGGTGTCCTTAGTATTCCTGTAAAGTAGCGCATCTTTCCTATGTTTATAACAGTGCCACAGCAAAATTACATTTCTAAAAAGGCAAAAATGTCATTTACAACTGCTTGCGGCTGTAATGTATTGTCGGATCCCGGCAATATAGATAAAAATATAAAAAAATGGTGTGGATGCCCCCCCCCCCCAAAAAAAATCCTATATTAAGGGGAACCCATTTTTTTAAAAATGGCGTGGGGATCCCCCAGGCACTATATACTCTAAACCAGACCTCAAAAAATCCACTCGCCTGCTCGCATTTTGCGAGTGGATTTTGAGGTCTCGCGAGTGTAAGATCGGAGGGGAGGAGAGCCGCCGCCGCCGCCTGTCTGATTAGAGCGGCAGGGGAACATAACAGCTTTAGTTTGAATAGCTGTGTTCCCCGCCACGCGGCGTCGTATACAGCCCCTCCCCCTTGTCCGGGGAACTTTGATAGACAGACAGATCACCTGACCCAGGATTGGACAGGTGATCTGTCTATCAAAAGGACTCGGACAAGGGGGAGGGGCTGTATACGACGGCGCGCAACACACAGCTATTCAAACAAAAGCTGTTATGTTCCCCTGACACTCTAATTAAACAGGCGGCTGCGGCTCTCCTTCCCTGCACAGGTAGGCTGCATAGGGGACACAGGCTGCACTGGGGGGGGACACCTGCTGCACTGGGGGGGACACCTACTGCACTGGGGGGACACCTACTGCACTGGGGGGACACCTACTGCACTGGGGGGGACACCTACTGCACTGGGGGGACACCTACTGCACTGGGGGGGACACCTGCTGCACTGGGGGGGACACCTACTGCACTGGGGGGGGACACCTACTGCACTGGGGGGGACACCTGCTGCACTGGGGGGGACACCTGCTGCACTGGGGGGGACACCTGCTGCACTGGGGGGGGACACCTGCTGCACTGGGGGGAGACACCTGCTGCACTGGGGGGACACCTGCTGCACTGGGGGGGGACACCTGCTGCACTGGGGGGGGACACCTGCTGCACTGGAGGGGACACCTGCTGCACTGGGGGGCACATGCTGGACTGGGGGACACATGCTGCACAGGGGGACACATGCTGCACAGGGGGACACATGCTGCACAGGGGGACACATGCGGCACAGGGGGACACATGCTGCACTGGGGGACACACCTACTGCACTGGGGGGGACACCTACTGCACTGGGGGGGACACCTACTGCACTGGGGGGGACACATGCTGCACTGGGGGGCACATGCTGGACTGGGGGTCACTGGGGACACATGCGGCACAGGGGGACACATGCTGCACAGGGGGTCACATGCTGCACAGGGAGACACATGCTGCAAAGGGGGGCACATGCTGCACAGGGGGACACATGCTGCACTGGGGGGCACTGGGGACACATGCGGCACAGGGGGACAAATGCAGCACAGGGGGACACATGCTGCACGGGGGGGGACACATGCTGCACGGGGGGGACACATGCTGCACGGGGGGGCACATGCTGCACAGGGGGGAACATGCTGCACAGGGGGGCACATGCTGGACTGGAGGGCACAGGGGGGCACATGCTGGACTGGGGGGCACATGCTGGACTGGGGTGCACATGCTGGACTGGGGGACACATGCTGGACTGGGGGACACATGCTGGACTGGGGGACACATGCTGGACTGGGGGGGGTCACATGCTGTACTGGGGACACATGCTGCACTGGGGGGGACACTGGGGACACAGGCTGCACTGGGGGGGACACAGTCTGCACTGGGGGGGGCACAGGCTGGCTGCATTGGTGGACAAAGTTGTTGTTAATATTTATTTTTACAACTTAATTCTGCATAAATCATTTCATGAGATCATTTATGAGGGCGTGTTTAGGGGCGGGATTGGGGGCGGGGCAGGGTAGGGGTTGGGCGGGGCAACTGGTGGCGAGTAACCCTTGAGGCCTGGCTAGTAGCTCAGGACTTGAAATTTTGAGCCCTGCTCTAAACAGCAGTGTATATATACACACTATACGGCCTTCCCTATATACTCTGCAGAAAAACTGGGCCTTAGGTGTTGGTGGTACCAGAACACTGCAAGCCATCACAGTTATTCTTGTTGGGGGCAGGAACGGGCCCTGCTGTGAAATATTATATCAAAAATTGTAATTACATGCCCCTGTTAAACTGGGGCAGAAAAATAGGGCATTGGTGGTGGTGCCACAACACTGTAATCCCTCACAGTTACTTTTGTTGGGTGCAGGAACAGGCCCTGTTGTGAAATATTATAATCAAAAATTGTAATTACATGGCTCTGTTAAAACAGGAGCAGAAAAATTGGGCCTTGGGTGGTGGTGGTGGTGCCCTAAACCAAAAATAGTCAGCATAAGCAGTTTTCAAGGGATCCCAGATCCATAGCAAATTCAATCAGTTACAACAGCATCAGGTGCTTGATAGCTGCTGATCCAAGACCGATTCATTTTTATGAATGTGAGCCTATCAACATAGTCTGTGGAAAGGCGCACTCTTTGATCCATTACAAACCCTCCAGCAGCACTGAATGTGCGTTCAGAAAGCATGCTGGATGCAAGACAGGCCACTAGCTCAATTGTATATGGAGCAAGTTCTGGCCAGTGGTCCATCCTCAAGACTCAGTAACCCAGTGTATGCTCTGTTGGAAAGGTCTCCAAGTCTGCTCTTGCCCCTAGATATTCCTGCACCAAGGCAGACACTGGCAATGGTTGCTTGAACCGATCAGACCTTGGCGCTGAAGACTGAAAAATAGTTTAAAAGTCATCGGTCAGCCGGCCACCTTCTCCACCGCTCTTTGACTGAACAAAGCCTCAGCAACCTGTTGTCCAGCACCAGGAAATGGTCATCTCCCAGGGTCTGGAAATGAATTGCACAAACCTTTCTTCAAGGCCTCCTGAAGAAGTTTCATCATCTGCTCCCTCTGCAAAGGCAAAATTAGTTCTGCAACCTTACCCTTCTAACATGAATCAAGAAGGGTTGCCAGCCAATAATGATCCCTGTCCTTAATACCACAAATCCTAGGGTCCTTTTGCAGGCTTTGCAAAATCAGGGAGGCCATGCAGCGTAAGTTTGCAGAGGCATTCGATTCTGAGTCCTCTAGATCAGGAAGGATCACATTATCCGTAACTACCTCCTCCCAGCCACGTACAATTCCTTGGGTTTCTGGGGACTGAAAACCATCCCTTGACGACTGCTGCTGAGTGTTATCCTCTATATCCATGCTGACACAACCCTCTTCCCCCTCCTCCTCCTCCTCTTCATGTGTGTTTGGCGGGCCTGCAGAAATGCCATTTGGATAAAGGGGGCCTTGAGAGGAAAGGAAGTCCTCTTCCTCCCACTGTTCTGCCTCAAGTGCCCTGTCCATGATTCCACGAAGCGTGTGCTCCAGCAGAAAGACTAGAGGGACAGTGTCACTGATGCATGCATTGTCGCTGCTCACCATCCTTGTGGCCTCCTCAAATGGTGACAGGACAGTGCATGCATCGTTGACCAGTAGCCACTGGCATGGCGAAAATAAGCCAAGCTCCCCTGACCCTGTGCCGGTGCCATAAATCGCACAGGTACACAGTGATTGACCTCTGCTGTGTGTGCAGCCGCTGCAGCATTGCCAACGTTGAGTTCCACCTGGTGGGCATGTCACAAATGAGGCGGTTGGTGGGCAAGTTGCATTCCCTTTGAATGTCAGCCAGCCAAGCACTGGCATTGTATGACCGGCGGAAATGAACACAGACTTTTCTGGCCTGCCTCAGGAGATCTTGTAAGCCTGGGTATCTGCTCAAGAACCACTACACCACCAAACTCAGGATGTGTTCCAAACATGGAACATGGGTCAAGTGTCGGAGGGAGGAGAGAAGGTTGGTGCCATTGTCGCATACAATCATTCCTGGCTGAAGCTGGCATGGTGTCAACCACCTCTGAGCCTGCCCCTGCAGAGCTGACAGAATCTCTGCCCCAGTGTGGCTCCTCTCCCCTAGGCAGACCAACTCAAGCACTGCATGGCATCTTTTAGCCTGTTTGCATAGCCCCTTGAACGCTTACGAAGCACCACTGGTTCAGAGGACAAATCTGCAGAAGAGGCCATAGAGGAAGAAGAAGAGGAGGTGGTGGAGGAGAGAGCTGTGGCAGAATCACCACTAGCATTTTGGAGTGGTGGCAGAACAAGCTCCAATACTGAACCCTGTCCTGCATCCTTCCCAGCTACCAGCAGAATTACCCAGTGCACGGTGAAGGAAAGACAACGTCCCTGCCCATGCCTTCTGGACCACGATTCAGTGGTAATATGAACCTTACCACTGTCCAACAAAGCCAAAACATTGCCTTCCACATGCCGGTAGAGAGACGGAATGGCCTTCCGTGAAAAGAAATTGCGTTTTGGAACCTGCCACTGAGGTACAGCATATTCTACAAATTCATGAAAGGGGGCAGTGTCTACCAGCTGAAAAGACAGCAGTTGCAGTGTTAGCAATTTGGCCAAGCTAGCATTTAGACAATGAGCATGTGGATGGCTGGGACCGAATTTCTTTTTACGGTTCAGCAACTGGGGTAGGGAAATTTGCCTGCTAAATTCAAATGGTGGTGTACTGCTAGCAGATTGGCTGCAAGTACTTGGGACACCTATTGCTATACCTTCATTCCTCTCAGTGCAGGTTTTTGAGAGGACTGGGAGGTATAGTAGGCTTGGAGATCCCAGATGAGGTGGAAAGAGAAGTCCGCCTTTTTCTTTGATGTGGGTCTTTCAAGTGCTGTTGCCAATGGACTGCATGGCAGGCCGTCATATGTCTGGTCAAATAAAAGGAAAAAAAACTGTGCTAATCAAAAATTATTAAATTGGATCAATTTTGCAGCAATTAATGTGGGATAAACACAAATAGAAATAAAAAGAGAAAATTGCGCAATTGCAGTCAAAAGTCATAAAAAGTTGTGACTATGATGAATATAAAGTTCCAGATATTTATGCAGCTGGGGATAAATTCAACATTTCTATTGCAAAACCAGAAAGGAGTACGTCATCAATTTATAGAGAACATGCTCACCAGATTGCAAGCCAAATTCGCATATATGGCTTTAACCCAGCCCTGGTTGATAGTTTTTGCGGGAAGACAATCTGCTGTGATGCTGTGATGTAGGGTTATAAACCTTTTATCATAGATTGATGCTTAGTTCATAGGACGTAATTTCATGTCACCCAGAAAAAAAGGGAAAAATATACACCATAGCATAATTCTGCTACACTCCAAAAAGAAGTGCAATATGCACAATAACACTTTATAAACCAAAATAAACACCCAGTGGATGAACGACAATTGAGTGTACCACCACCACACAGAGGGCCTCCTTACCAGATGCCAAAAGCACACAGGGATCAATATCTCTTTAAAAGTCGTGGACGTGGTGCATCCTCTGCAGATGGCCGTGGGGCACGCTTAGCCTTTTTTGCTGCTGCTGGCCGTGTTATTAAGCGTGTTATTAAACATGCAGAATAGTTGGTGGAGTGGATAACAAAGCCGTCCTCATCCTCCTCATCCTCTGTCACACAGGCTCAGAGTAGTTTGCCTTCCAACGCAGCTGCCAAAGTGGCCTATTCCACCGGCTCCTTGTCCACAGTCACTTCTTCCGTAGCCCCACCATCATGCACAGCGGAGTCCCTAGAGTTATTCGACCACAGTGTCGGTTATATGCTGCTGAAGGATGCGCATCGATTTGAAGGCTCTGATGTTGGTTCACAGGTTGAGGAAGGGAGTAACGTGAGCCTAGAGAGAGGGGGTGCCACAGAAGGACAAGAAACTGGCAGTCATGTTCCCCCAGCTGCAGCATACTGCCAAGTTTGCACCAGTGACGGGGAAGTAGGGGATGATGAGGTCACTGACTGTACTTGGGTGCCTGAGAGAACAGAGGAGGAAAGTGAGGAGGAGGCACAAATCCAATGAGGCCGGATGTCCTCTAGGGGGCAGCTTAAGGGCAGCCACCCTATTGCATCACACCGCAGAGCTTTGCAGGTGCAGGGTGCTGCTGACTCCCCGCTGACTTTTTAAAAGTTCAACACGTGTGCAGCAGATCTGTCTGAAGGGAACCACATGCTTGACCAGACATATAAAAAGAGAAAATTGCGCTATTGCAGTCCAAAGTAATAAAAAGTTGTGACTATGATGAATACAAAGTTCCAGATATTTATGCAACTGGGGATAAATTCAACATTTCTATTGCAAAACCAGAAAGGAGTACGTCATCAATTTAAAGAGAACATGCTCACCAGATTGCTAGCCAAATTCGCATATGGCTTTAACCCAGCCCGGGTTGATAGTTTTTGCAGGAATACAATCTTCTGTGATGCAGTGGTGTAGGGTTATAAACCTTTTATCATAGATTGATGCTCAGTTCATAGGACGTAATTTCATGTTACTCAGAAAAAAAGGGAAAACTATACACCATAGCGTAATTCTGCTACACTCCAAAAAGAAGTGCAATATGAACAATAACACTTTATAAACCAAAATAAACACCCAGTGGATGAACGACAATTGAGTGTACCACCGCCACATAGAGGGCCTCCTTACCAGATGCCAAAAGCACACAGGGATAAATATCTCTTTAAAAGCTCCTCCGCAAAAGCCAGAAACATACAAATGTGTGAAAATATTGCACAAACAAGGGACCAGTGATTATGACACAATAAGTGTATACCACCACCACATGGAGTGTCTCCTTACCAGAAGTCAAACCAGAAAGGCCAACAACACCTTAGGGGAATGAATCCTCAGTGGGACAGCGATATACACTTTATGTTGATTGATGGGGAAAAGGACTCTCAGCAGATATCCGTAGGTATCAATCGATTAATGCCCAAAAGGAGGATATAATACACCATAGCGTTATACCGTAAATAAAGTTTTAATAAGATAAAAAAGTTTTCACTTACAAACAGAACTTAAAATCTTGCATAAAATTGCAGATCCGGCAGCTACAAACACTCCCGTCCTCCTAGCGTGGTGACGTTAGCACGTGCTTCCTCAGACGCGTTTCGTCATAACTAACATTTTCAATGGGGAACGGGCAGCATGCTGAGTCACCACCTATAATACTACCACACCTTGGTCTGAGCCCCGGATGTAGATCTCCGAGCACCATTTTAATTGTGGGCAGCCCTTACATTTGTAATAACAATAAACAGAGATTAGATCGTACTGACAGCGGATGTCAAACACTAATCGCCATCTTAATTATTGGCATCCCTTACACTAATACTAGCAATGAACAACTTTATTGAATCGTACTGTCAGCGATCAAAGAACGTTCCATCACAGTCTATACTTAGTAGACATGTGTGGAAAATAATACAACAAACAGCTTTATTAGATTACACTGACAGTGATCAAAAGACACTCCATCGCAGCCTTCCTTCCTTCCTAATAAACATGCGTGGAAGATCATACGGAAAGAGGAAATGGAAAAAATAAAAAAAAGTTTTACAAACGTTCTTGGACGTTCAAAAAGAAAAAAGAAAAAAAAAAGAAAGAACAAAATAAAGTAAATTGTAACATAGAATGAATTTGTATATAATACCAAATCCATCCTATGAGTTCAATTCATATTAGTCAGAAATTATGTATATATGCACAATATCATCATATAAGCACATATTCATAATTTATTAAAATAAATTAATTTAAATACTACAAAATATAAATGAAAATACCATATAGCGATGTTTAAATAAACAATTAATTATTGTGAAAATAAATGTAATCTATAGAAAAAATATGATATATGTAAAAGGGATCATTATTTAATAAAAAAATCCCTTATGTGAAAAGAATATTCTTTTTATAAATAAATAAATAATATCCTAATGAAAAAGCATAATATGTATTGTGAAAATCATATGTAAATAAATGAATTAAATAAATTAACGAAAATGATATAAAAAATGTCAAAAATATACACACACACACATATATACACATACACACACATATATATTCATGTATATCCTGAATCAAAAATCATTATGAAATTAATAATTTTATATAAATAATGATAATAATAATACATTTTGAAATTAAATTGAATCATATAAATATCATATAAATAACCCACGTCCATGACTCAAAATCTTAAGAGTTATTGATGAAGGCATTCACATCAACATCAATATTTAACCCATAGGGTGCATAAGTTCTGGCCTTGTGAATCCATGACATTTCCAGTTTAGAAATCTCTCTCACAAGGGAACTCCCTCTCCAACTGGGGCTATATTTATTAATACCTAAAAAGAGGGTATTTGAAGGATCCTTTTTATGTACCAACAAATAATGCTTGGATAACGAATGGTTCCTGAACCCGGATTTAATATTTGTGATATGTTCATTTAACCTAACCTGTAGGGGGCGTTTAGTCCTCCCTATGTATTGTAGTCCACATGGACATTGAAGCAAATATACAACGCCCAATGTGGAACAGGTTATGAAAGGTTTAATATCACGATGTATTTGCGTACTGGTAGACAAAAAAATAGTGGTCCTCCTATGGGTACCACTATTAAGGGAACAAACCCTACATCTCCAGCACTGATGATATCCAGATAATTTAAAAAACAAATTTTATTATTATTGGAAGGATCAAGAATATTGGGGGACACCCTATTCCTCAAAGAGGATACTCCCTTAAAGATCACTTGTTGTCTCTCTGGTAGAATGTTCCCCAATATTTGATCATTGGAAACAATTTGCCAATGTTTGGACACCATTTGCTTAATATTTTTATGTTGCAGTGAATAAGTAGTCAGGAAAGGATCTCCCTAAGAAAATCCACTCAAATTTGAAGACTGTTTCTCCACAAGAAGATCCTCCCTATTTATTAGTTTTACTGAATCCAAAGCACATGTTAAACTGTCCTCTGTTCTCCAAAAACCTTTGAGTAAGGGTCTCTGCCCGTAATAGAAAATCCTCTTCCTTGGAGCAATTTCTCTTAAGCCTAATATACTGGCTCTTTGGAACCGACCCAAGCCAGGAGGGTCTGTGATGGCAGCCATTTGTGGCAATGAAAGAGTTTCTGTCTGTGGACTTGAAGTAAGTAGAAGTGATTGATTTGTCATTCTCAACCTTAATCTTCAAGTCCAAAAAATTAATCTCAACATGACTCATCTCATATTTCAATTCTATGCCCCTCTGATTGTTGTTAAGAAAAACCATAAAGGATTGAAGGGATTGAATGTCACCATCCCATGGGAGGAGGATGTCATCTATGAACCTAAACCACAGAACCAACTGTGGTATGTTCTGGGCATAGATGACATCCTCCTCCCACTTAGCCATGAATAGGTTAGCAAGACTGGGGGCATGAGAATGACAAATTGATGACTTCTACTTACTTCAAGTCCACAGACAGAAACTCTTTCATTCCCACAAATGGCTGCCATCACAGACCCTAGCTTGGGTCGGTTCCAAAGAGCCAGTATATTAGGCTTAAGAGAAATTGCTCCAAGGAAGAGGATTTTCTATTACAGGCAGAGACCCTTACTCAAAGGTTTTTTGAAGAAAGGTTACACAGAGGACAGTTTAACATGTGCTTTGGATTCAGTAAAACTAATAAATCTTCTGGTGGAGAAACAGTCTTCAAATTTGAGTGGATTTTCACAGGGAGTTCCTTTCCTGGCTACTTATTCACTGCAACATAAAAATATTAAACAAATGGTGTCCAAACATTGGCGTAGTGTTTCCAATGATCAAATATTGAGGAACATTCTACCAGAGAGACCACAAGTGATCTTTAGGGGAGCATCCTCTTTGAGGAATAGGGTGTCCCCCAATATTCTTGATCCTCCCAATAATAATAAAAACATATTTTTTTTTCAATTATCTGGATATTATCAGTGCAGGAGATGTAGGGTTTGTTCCCTTAATAGTTATACCCATAGGAGGACCACTCGTTTTTTGTCTACCAGTAAGCAAATACATCATGATATTAAACCTTTTATAACCTGTTCCACATTGGGCGTTGTATATTTGCTTCAATGTCCATGTGGACTACAATACATAGGGAGGACTAAATGCCCCCTACAGGTTAGGTTAAATGAACATATCACAAATATTAAATCAGGGTTCAGGAATCATTCCGTATCCAAGCATTTTTTGTTGGTACATAAAAAGGATTCTTCAAATACCCTCTTTTTAGGTATTAATAAATATAGCCCCAATTGGAGAGGGAGTTACCTTGTGAGAGAGATTTCTAAACTGGAAATGTCATGGATTTACAAGGTCAGAACTTATGCACCCTATGGGTTAAATATTGATGTTGATGTGAATGCCTTCATCGATAACCTTAAGATTTTGATATGATATGAATGATCATTAATGACTTCTATGTGATTAAGGATTGTAAACTCGGTCTGAGTCATGGATGTGGGTTATTTATATGATTCAATTTAATTTCAAGATTTATTATCATTATTTATTTTAAATTATTAATTTGATAATGATTTTTGATTCATGATATACCGTACATGAATATATATGTGTGTATTACATATGCATGTATATGTATGTGTGTATATATTTTACATTTTTTTATACCATTTTCGTTAATTTAATAAATTTACATATGATTTTCACAATACATAATGCTTTTTCATTAGGATATTATTTATTTATTTATAAAAAAGAATAATTCTTTTCACATAAGGGATTTTTTAAATAAATAATGATCCCTTTCACATATATCATATATTTTCTATAGATTAAAATTATTTTCACAATAATTCATTATTTAAACATCACTATATGGTATTTTCATTTATTTATATTTTGTAGTATTAAAAAAAAAAAAAAAATTTATTTAAATTAATTTAATCAATTATGAATATGTGCCAATATAATGATATTGTGCATATATACATAATTTTTGACTAATATAAATTGCACTCATAGGATGGATTTGGTATTATATACAAATTAATTCTATGTTATAATTAACTTTATTTTGTTCTTTGTTCTTTTTTCTTTTTAAATGTCCAAGAACTTTTGTAAAAGTTTTTCTTTTTTCCATTTCCTCTTTTCGTATGATCTTCCACGCATGTTTATTAAATGAAGGCTGCGATGGAGTGTCTTTTGATCACTGTCAGTATAATCTAATAAAGCTGTTTGTTGTATTATTTTCCACACATGTCTACTAAGTATAGACTGTAATGGAACGTTCTTTGATCGCTGACAGTACAATTCAATAAAGTTGTTCATTGCTAGTATTAGTGTAAGGGATGCCCATAATTAAGATGGCGCTTAGTGTTTGACATCCGCTGTCAGTACGATCTAATAAAGTTGTTTATTGTTATTACCAATGTAAGGGCTGCCCACAATTAAAATGGTGCTCGGAGATCTACATCCGGGACTCAGACCAAGGTGTGGTAGTATTATAGGTGGTGACTCAGCACGCTGCCCGTTCCCCATTGAAAATGTTAGTTATGACAAAACGCGCCTGAGGAAGCACGTGCTAACGTCACCACGCTAGGAGGACGGGAGTGTTTGTAGCTGCCGGCTCTTCAATTTTATGCAAGATTTTAAGTTCTGTTTGTAAGTGCAAACTTTTTTATCTTATTAAAACTTTATTTACAGTATAACGCTATGGTGTATTATATCCTCCTTATGGGCATTAATCGATTGATACCTACGGATATCTGCTGAGAGTCCTTTTCCCCATCAATCAACAAGTGTATAATGCTGTCCCACTGAGGATTCATTCCCCTAAGGTGTTATTGGCCTTTCTGGTTTGACTTCTGGTAAGGAGACACTCCATGTGGTGGTGGTATACACTTATTGTGTCATAAGCACTGGTCCCTTGTTCGTGCAATATTTTCACAAATTTGTATGTTTCTGGCTTTTGCGGAGGAGCTTTTAAAGAGATATTGATCCCTGTGTGCTTTTGGCATCTGGTAAGGAGGCCCTCTGTGTGTAGGTGGTACACTCAATTGTCGTTCATCCACTGGGTGTTTATTTTGGTTTATAAAGTGTTATTGTGCATATTGAACTTCTTTTTGGAGTGTAGCAAAATTACGCTATGGTGTATATTTTTCCCTTTTTTTCTGGGTAACATGAAATTACGTCCTATGAACTGAGCATCAATCTATGATAAAAGGTTTATAACCCTACACCACAGCATCACAGCAGATTGTCTTCCTGCAAAAACTATCAACCCGGGCTGGGTTAAGGCCATATGCGAATTTGGCTAGCAATCTGGTGAGCATGTTCTCTTTAAATTGATGACGTACTCCTTTCTGGTTTTGCAATAGGAATGTTGAATTTATCCCCAGTTGCATAAATATCTGGAACTTTGTATTCATCATAGTCACAACTTTTTATTACTTTGGACTGCAATAGCGCAATTTTCTCTTTTTATATGTCTGGTCAAGCATGTGGTTCCCTTCAGACAGATTTGCTGCACACGTGTTGAACTTTTAAAAAGTCAGCGGGGAGTCAGCAGCACCCTGCACCTGCAAAGCTCTGCGGTGTGATGCAATAGGGTGGCTGCCCTTAAGCTGCCCCCTAGAGGACATCCGGCCTCATTGGAGTTGTGCCTCCTCCTCACTTTCCTCCTCTGTTCTCTCAGGCACCAAAGTACAGTCAGTGACCTCATCATCCCCTACTTCCCCGTCACTGGCGCAAACTTGGCAGTATGCTGCAGCTGGGGGAACATGACTGCCAGTTTCTTGTACTTCTGTGGCACCCCCTCTCTCTAGGCTCACGTTACTCCCTTCCTCAACCTGTGAACCAACATCGGAGCCTTCAAATCGCTGCGCATCCTTCAGCAGCATATAACCGACACTGTGGTCAAATAACTCTAGGGACTCCGCTGTGCATGATGGTGGGGCTATGGAAGAAGTGACTGTGGACAAGGAGCCAGTGGAATAGGCCACTTTGGCAGCTGCGTTGGAAGGCAAACTACTCTGAGCCTGGGTGACAGAGGATGAGGAGGATGAGGACGGCTTTGTTATCCACTCCACCAACTCTTCATGTTGTGGCTTAAAAAAACACGGCCAGCAGCAGCAAAAAAGGCTAAGCGTTCCCCACGGCCACCTGCAGAGGATGCACCATGTCCACGACAACCACTATTGACTGTAGACACAGAGGCTGCTTGCCCTCTTTTAGTGGCCTGTAAGCGACTGCCTCTCCTTGGTGGCCTTCTGGACATGATCATGATTATAGTATTTTATACTGGGTACACCACCCAAAGTGTAGTAGAAACTGTATTAGATACTGTGTACACAGACTGTACTGTATTAGCAACTGTACAACCACTGTATTGTATACTGTGTACACCACCAGAAGTGTGGTAGAAACATTACACACTGTATTAGATACTGTGTACACCGCCTGAAGTGTATTACAAACAGTACACCACGGAATGCACTGTAGATATAGCTTACACTGAATGCAGAGTATATATATGTGTAGCACTCTCTACCTTAGATAGGTAGGTGCTAGAGTAGTGGGTTTGTTTTGTGCTGTCACCGCAGGTAAATTTAGGCAGGCCTATACTATGAGCGAGGCCTGTTTGTTTTGATCTGGTGGCAGGGGAGTGGTTTAGTGTAGCAGCAGGTGACTGACATGTGCTTCAGCTCTTGGGCGCCTCCTCTGGTTTTCAGAAGGTTTTGGAAAAGAGGCAGGGCAGAGAGCTGGAGTGACATGGGGTGTATGTGGGAGTCCTGACCAATCCCCAACTAGGATTGGAAGGGGGCATGCCACCTATATATACTCATGGTCAGCCTGTTGTGGGAGGAGTTGTCAGGTGGAAGAACTGAATGACAGAGTGTTAGACTGTCGTGGTCTGAGTGAATTTAATGCTTCAGGCAGAAAACTATGTTGGATAGTGTGGATCACAGCTTCGAAAGTCTATGAATACGATATTCGTAACAGTTAACTTTAAATTTGACAGCTATCAGGTAGGAAGACTCAGATAAGTTTGTAAATACAATTGGTTTTATTTAGAGTGGTAATACACAGCCATAACGGGGAGCATCAGAGGTAACTTAAGCATAGTAGCAGTACACAGGAATAAAGGTTATAGGAAACATAAGATACTTGCAGTGAGTGGATTTCTGGCGATGGGGTCACCCAATGGCTTCTCGAGAGATATACTGGTCTCCTTTGTGAAGAGGAATAGGTAAGGTTTTCTGCAGGCAGAGTAGGCTGACTGTGGGTAGGGCAGAGGAGAGCCTCTGACTACTAGTGAGGAAAGGGGTTCTGTCAGGCCCAAAAACGAGGTGGTAGACGGGGCTCTGTCCGGCCCAAAGGTGAGATGGTAGTCGGGGCTCTGACTGGCCCAATAGAGAGTGAAGACGGCAGTCTTCTGATGGAGATCTTTGCCTGGCATCAGGTTCTTAGCACGAACGTCAAGCAAATAGCGTTGGCTGTTTAAGTAGGGTCAAGAGGAGGAGCCGGGTGATGTCGCTGTGATGTCATCAATCTGTGACGGAGTTTGTGGAGATCTCAGAGCTCCCAGTGGAGAGATAAGAACATTACAGGAGAGATGTCGGAGCCTCCAGTGGAGGGATAAGAACATTACAGGACCCCCCCCCCCCCCCGAGGGACCCCTCCTGGGGGCCAAGGGAGCAGGCCTGTCAGGATTGTGAGAATGGAAGAGGCGGACAAGCCATGTGGCATGAACCTCGGAGGTGGGTTCCCAGGAGTCATCCTGTGGACCGTAGTTCTTCCAATGGATCAAATACTGTAAGCGGTTTCTATGTAGCCGAGAGTCCAGGATCTGAGCAATTTCGTATTTTTCCTGGTTGTTAACCTCAACCGGCGATAGAGAAATTGGAACTCGGCCAGGAAGGTGTTGGGATGGTAGGGTTTTATCAGGGAGACGTGGAAGGTCAGATGAATATGTAGGGACGACGGTAGGTTTAGCCTCACTGCTGCCGGGTTGATCACTGAGTAGATGGGAAAAGAACCAATGAATAATCCACTAAATTTGCGTGATGGCGTCTGCAGGTTAAGGTGTTTGGTGGATAGTCATACTAAATCTCCGATCTTGTATGAGGGTGGAGTTCTCCTGTGAAGATCGTAGTAGGCCTTTTGTCTGTTTTGGGCTCTAGTGATGTTGTCGCGTAGGGGAGGAATGAGGTTCTGATAGAATCTTTAGCCGCAGGGTTGTTGGTAGGCATCTGCTGAGGGATGATGGAGGGATGGAAACCATAGTTAGCATAAAAAGGTGAACAACCTGTGGTAGTACTGGTATTGTTGTACGCAAACTCTGCTAGGGGAAGTAACTCATGCCAATCGTTTTGTAGGTAAGTGCAGTAGCAATGGATATATTGTTCTAGACATTGATTTACCCGTTCGGTTTGCCCATTTGTTTGAGGATGATAGGCAGCTGATAATCGATGGTCAATCTGGAGTTTTAGACGGAGAGCTTTCCAGAATCTGGAGATGAACTGTGATCCTCGATCTAACACAATTCTGGAAGGGATTCTGTGGAGTTTGAAAACATGCTGTGTCAAGATCTCGGCCGTCTCTTTGGAGTTTGGTAGTTTCGTGAGAGGCATCAAGTGAGCCATTTTGGTAAGGTAGTCGACTGCGACTAGGATCGTGTTGTAACCCCCTGAGCGGGGTAACTCAAAGATAATGTGAAATGGCCTGCCATGGTTTTTCGGGTATAGGGAGACTGGTGAGGAGACCAAATAGGGGTCAGGATTCGTGTTTACAGCGGGCACAAGTCTCGCAGGAGGACACATACTCCTTTACTGACTCCATATTCACGTACCAAAAGTGGCGGCGAAGGAGATCAAGGGTCCTGGTGATGCCAGGATGCCCAGCTAGTCGAAGAATTTGATGGTGTAGAGGAGTCGGGATGTACAGCTGGTTATTTTTGTAGGGGAACCCTTCTTCAGCTGTCTCTAACTGCATTGGGGGGTTTTCTGAGGTTAGGGCCTGCTGCAATTCCTCTTTGAGGGTCAAAATGATGCATAAGATTTTCTGCTGTGGGATGATTTGGGAATTTCTGCCAGTTGTACTTTGGTGTTCTTCTAGGCGAGATAGTGAATCAGCCTTTCCATTTTTGGATCCAGGTCGCTAGGTGATGACAAAGTGGAATCTATCGAAGAAGAGAGCCCAGCGTATCTGTCTGGAGGAGAGTGTTTTGTTGCGCTGAATGTATTGGAGGTTTTGATGGTCTGAGTACACTATGAAGGGTAGTGAGGTACCCTCGAGTAGGTGTCTCCAAGTCTCCAGGGCGGATTTCACTGCTAGCAACTCCTTTTCTCCTACTGGGTAATTGATCTCAGCGGTAGTAAGGGATCGGAAATGCTAGGCCACAGGGTGAAGCGGTCCATCAATGGACGATCTTTGGGATAGGATAGTCCCTAGGACCAGATGGGAGGCATCTACCTCCAGGATGTATTGTAGGTTAGGGTCTGGTAAGCGTAGGATGGGTGCAGTAGTGAACCAACATTTCAGGGTATTGAAGGCCTCCTGAGTTTGTGTGTTCCATGCATAGTTGGTGTGAATACTGGTTAGTTGGGTTAATGGTTTTACAACTAAGGAAAAACTTTTTATGATTTTACGATAAAAATTAGCGAATCCTTGGAATCTTTGAAGTGCCTTCCTATTCAGGGGTCTGGGCCATTTTTGGATACATCTGATTTTACCAGGATCCATCTGTATGCCTTTCTTGGAAATGATGTAACCCAAGAATACGACGGTGTTGGATTCGAAAATGCACTTCTCTAATTTGACGTATAAATTAGGTGTGCGCAGCCTAGAGAGAACCCATCTGACATGCTTGCGATGGTCTGTGACGTTGTCAGAGTATACAAGTATGTTGTCTAGATACACTACTAAACAAACATCGAGGAGGTCCCTGAAAAGGTCGTTCACGAGGAACTGGAAAGTGCCAGGTCCGTTGCACAGGCCAAAGGGCATGACCAGGTACTCATAAAGGCCGTAAAGGGTTCGGAAAGCGGTCTTCCATTCATCGCCCTGACGGATTCTGACCAGATTATACGAGCCCTTCAAATCAAGTTTGGTGAAAAATTTTGCCGTTTGCAGACGTTCCAATAATTCTGGGATGAGAGGAAGAGGGTATCTTTTTTTCACAGTGATCTTGTTCAATTCTCTATAATCGATGATGGGACGTAGGCTTTGATCCTTGTTCCGGATAAAAAACATGCCTGCTGCTGCGGGTGAGGTGGACGGTCTTATGAAAACTTTCTTCAAATTTTCTTCTATATATTCTTTTAGATGGGCCAATTCAGGCTGTGATAATGAATATATATGCTCAAAGGGAATTTTGCTGCCTGGGAGTAACTCAATTGGACAATCATATGATCTATGTGGGGGTAGAAGCTCTGCATTCTTTTTGCTGAAGACATCAGCGAAATCTTGGTATGCTCTAGGTACCAGGTTGACTTCCGCTGGGGACAGTGATTCCACCTGTGATAAAGAAGTCTCTTTGTAACATGTCTCCTGGCAATATTGAGAGGTAAGGAGCACACTGCTGTCTTCCCAACGTAGAGTGGGTTTGTGTGTATGCAGCCAGGGAAGACCTAGGATGAGAGGGAAATGGGGAGACGGTATCACATCTAGGCAGATGTATTCTATATGTGTAGATTCTGTCACCATAAGCAGAGGTTGTGATTGTGTAATGATGGGACCCAAGGTTAAAGTAATTCCATCAATAAGTCTAAGGGAGACAGGTTTGCATTTAGTGGATACAGGAATTTTATTGGTTTTAACAATATGCGAGTCTATGAAGTTCCCACACGCTCCAGTGTCAATCATAGCCTCGAGAGGTCCCACTGCAGAGAGACAAGAATTTTGAAATAGTTAGAGTCTGATAAGTGGGGGTTTACTAGCTTGCATAGGTAAGCGGACTCAACTCACTGATAACTTCCCTATTTGGGTTACACAACCTGACACACCAACACGAAAATAAGCCCACCAGACATCTTCTCTGGGATAGGAGAAACTACAGGGAATACATTAACGCTTGTAAACTGTTGTTTGACATGAAACCACAAACTTATGCCACTGAGCCTGGGCTAACACTTTCATTGAGAAAGAAGATCCAATCCTAAACTCATTCAGCGACTTCAGTGCTGCCATGGATCTACTATATGATGACCCCAGCAAGCAAATCTCTGCAGAGTCTGCATTGCGTGCTCTGCGATAGGGTAAACACCCTGTCGAAGATTACATCGCCCAAACGGTGGGCCACTCAGTCCGAGTGGAACCAGATCACCCTAAAAAATCAGTTCCGGCTAGGCTTATCAGAAACCCTGAAGGATGAGTTAGCCCGCACTAAAATACCCCCTACATTGGATGCTCTTATCCTCCTTAGCATATCCATTGATAGAAGAATGCGCAAACGGAAAGCTGAGAGAATCTCAGCGGTCTCCTATTCGGTTCCCTCCGGCCATACCACAGAGTCTGTGGATCCCATGGAGATTGGTGCAATTAGGGGACCACTTTCCCCAGCCGAGAGGTCTAGGCGAAGGTCCCTTCAGCTCTGTATGTACACACACACACATACTTGATGCAACACTTCCAGGTAGGGGGCACGCAAGGTTATGCGAACTGTCTGTCTATGTAAACAAGGCAGATCGCCATTCTGACAGGGGGTAAGGGATGGAATTTTTGTCCCTGCAAAGCAAAACACACCCCATCTCTTCCCCTAGTGAAAGCACCTCACACAGTATAGTAAAACACTGGTTAGGCACACAGTTAACCCTTTGATCGCCCCTGATGTCTAACCCCTTCCCACGCAGTGTCATTAGTGTAGCGCCCTGCTCCTAATGAGCAGACGCTATTATTTTTGTAAATTTAAGTTTGTCTGAAGCTGCAGTTTGGCTCAGACTAATTATGCTAAAGTTCTGGTTTCTGTACCAGTTTAGCTGGGTTGTGCTAGTTTCCACTTGTGGAAATGCAACAGGCTAAATTCATTGGGTACCCCTTTTACTCAGAAACAGCCCAGTGGGAGTGGTCTACCCGCTGTGAATTCTGGGTAAGGGTATTTAAAATGGTACAGGCGCCATTTTCTGGGGTTCGTTATCCCGACCTCATGGCCCTCCTGGCCTAAGGTGTGAGCTACTTTACTCTACGTCTCGGGGCTGGCTGGCCCGAGGCTTCGCAACTGAAGGGTAGGCCCAGAAGCCCTGGGGCCTACCGATCCAGGGGTGGTCCTGTGCTGTCTTGCCTGCGGGGAGAAGCCAAGCGACTGGAGGATCCAGGGGAGGACTTTTTCAGGAGAACACTGAGCAACAAGGCTGGTATCTCTGGAAGAGCCTGGAGACTCAGTTGGAGGACGCATCCCAAGTCACCTACCACACAGTACCCCTGGACTGGCTGAAAGAAACTGGTACTGTGTGACAGTTCTTTTGATTTTGCAACAAGTTGCTGGTTGTGCCTTCCTGTGGCAGAGGGTTTGCACAACGATTTTGCTGAATTGACAAGTCTGTGGCAGAGACTTTGACCGAGCATCTCATCGGCTGCTAGGTCAGTGGGAGAGGCCTATCCGGTGGTTGCTGGATCCAGTTTGTGGAAGCGGTTTGTCCTCTGGATCAAGGAAATACCTCTAACCCGCAAATTACAAGGTACCTGAATTCCCCTTAACCCTCTATTGCAAAATTGATGTTCTTTAATAAAGCTTTGGAAAAAGGACTAAGTGTCGGAGCCAATGTTCTTTAATCAACTCTACAACGGGACCCTTAGGACGGACACAGTGAAAAGGTGAGGTAACGTTAAGCCCAACAAAAACCAGCAGCTCCTTCGGGGGTTAGTGCTATATTAGTACAGTGACAGTGCAAATTTTTAGCACTGATCACTGTATTAGTGTCACTGGTTCCCAAAAAGTGTCAGGTAGTGTCAGATATTGCAGTCCCGCTATAAGTCGCCGAAAAAAATAAAAAATACCCCATAGTTTGTAGACGCTATAACTATTGCGCAATCCAATCAATATACGCTTATGGCAATACCATATAGCAGAATACATATTGACCTAAATTTTTTTAAGAAATTTGATTTTTCCAATTCTTATTTTAGATTTTTTTTTTTTTGCAGAAAGTAAAAAAAAACAAATATATAATTTTTTCAAAATGGTCAGTCTTTTTGTTTATAGCGGAGGTATACTCCCAGAAGAAAGCTCTATATGTGGAAGAAAAAAGGACATACATTTTATATAGGTACAGTGTCGCAAGACCACACAATTTATAGTGAAGTAACAGTGCCATATTGCAAAAAATAGACTGGTCATGAAAGGGGGGGGGGGGGGGGTAAATCTTCTTGAAGTCAAATGGTTAAATAGACTTTTTTGCATAGAGGTTGTGGCTGAAATTTGTTTTTTTTGCACTGTTAAATGTAAAGCTGTCTAGTATGTTCTGCCTGATTAAAATGCTTTTCTATTTGCCTATGGACATGCATGCTGCATGTTACTTTCCCTTACTAATGCGTCTCTAGATATAATGGATCCCCTTATTGTAGCTGGAAGACTTTGTGAGTTCCACAGCAGCTAAGGGCGGAATGACAGTACCTGCTTGGATGCATATTTGAAGTGTAACTCCACTTTTGTTACAAAATAAAGTAATGATATTGACAATTCCCTTGGGTAAGTTGTGTACATTGCAAATATGTATTATTGAAAATCTGTTACAGAATCCTACCTTTTTGTCCTGCTTTCTACATGGCAAGGTTTTGATGGTTTTTAAATCACCTGGTGAAATCTCTGGGTTCAGGTCTCGGAAGCTGCAGTATCAGCCTCCCTTTAGGCTCAATTCACATCTATGCATGTTGCTTTTGAGCGTTTTTGCGGTTTTGGACACGTGTTTTTACCACGATTTTGCCGCGTTTTGCAGGGTTTTTTTTTAAACTGTGGTTGCTTAGCAACCAGCTATATACAGTGTAAAAAAAAATAAACGCAAATTGTGTAGTTTAGTTAATGAAACACTTGGACTGGACCAGCCTCAAAATTTATGAGGTAGGGGGTCCTATGAAGTAGGAGTGAGGGCGGGGCTTACCCATCTGTATGTTGCCATGGAGTTAATCCGGAAAGGAAAACTGCAGTAAGTATTGGATAGTAATTTTAAGTTTTTGTTACCATTTTATATAGTGCTAGTGTGTTGCAAAGCACTCGAAAGAGAATATATAATTTTGCTATTAGAAAATGCTACAAAGCACTTTCTATATTACCACTAAAAGAACCCTTTTCACTGGAAAGCAGACAAACATTTCAGTGGGAAAAAACCTTTATGATATCATCATGCCTGTAAAACTCAGAAAAATAAAAATTGGTTTACTAAATCCATAGTTCCTCATTTTAAACAATATTGTACTTTTCAGTCACTGAGAAAATAATTATTCTCTGTTTGGTAAAAGACAATGGAAAAAAATCAGAATTTGCTAACAAATCACTGTGAGGCTCTTTTTCCATCAAGGCCAGAATTCCTGAGTGCAGCTTACAAATATTCCAGGAGCTTGGTATACCAGCTGATGTTTGAAACCAGTCTAATGCCGCATACACACGATTGGACATTCCGACAACAAAATCCCATGTTTTTTTTCCCGATCGGATGTTGGCTCAAACTTGTCTTGCATAAACACGGTTGCACAAAGTTGGCCTGAAATTCCGAATGTCAAGAACGCAGTGACGTACAACACGTACGATGGGCCGAAAAAAAATGAAGTTCAATAGCCAGTGCTGCTCTTCTGTTTGATTCCGAGCATGCATGGCACTTTGTGCGTCGAAATTGTCTACACACGATCGGAATTTACGCAAACGGATTTTGTTGTCGGAAAATTTGAGAACCAGATCTCAAATTTTGTGAGACAGAAATTCCGATGGAAATTGTCTGATGGAGCCTACACACGTTCAGAATTTCCGACAACAAGCTCCGATAGCACATTTGCCGTCGGAAAGTCCGACCGTGTGTACGAGGCATGACTAGTGTAGCCTAGATAATACACCCCATCTGTTGTAACCCCTTACTCACCACTATTTCTTACCCCCCTCTAAAATAATATACCACACCGTACTTGTGGAGTAAATGGCCACAACAGCCTTTATTAAATATAAAACTCCAATTTATTCAAAATATAAACAACCAATTAAATATCATATAAATAACCATAACATAAACACAGAACATAGGTAACCCCTGGTTACACCCACTATTGTTGGTCAGTGACGGGGCAGAGAATTGTACCATAAACAAACATAACACTGTATATATATATATAAATATATATAACACCAGGGGGCACTGCGGGATTTAACCAAAACCAAACTAGGCCTCCACTTAAACCGCCCGGAGACAAATACCTATCCCGCAGTGCAACAAAGAGTATCATCATATTACTTTGATGTACTACAACCAGAGGGGCCATCTACTGACGAGCCCCCCACACACTTACCAACTACCAAACTGCCACCGTCACTGACCCACAATAAAACTGCCTCCTCTCGTGTTTCCTCCTGACTGCGTGACTCCGTTAAGCCACGCCAACCTTTTATATTTGCCGCTCCCCCTTCTCTGATTGGCCTAGCCCCACCTATACCCCTTGATGTGTACTCGACACACAGTCATGCCCGGCCCTCCCCTACATTGCCCTGCGGTCCATTCGGTCCATCCCTCTCTTTACAGTGGGAGTGGCTGTTCTGCAAGCAGATGAGTGGTAGGGAAAGGAAATTACCGGGGCTTACAAGAGGTGGAGTGCAGTGATCCAGATGGCAGAACAGTGGTAACAAGGTCTACTGTACAGTGCTGCAAACTCTTTAATAGCTTTGTCACTCCCCTGTGCAGCTATATGGTACTGCAGGGGTAAACAGGGCCACTTCTACATTCACTCTATATTGTATGTAAGCATTTAGTGATCTGGCTGGAATAAGAAATAAAAGTATTCATTAAAACCATTTTGATGCCGCCCCCAAACAGTTCTGCCTTAGGCACATGTCTGTTTTGGTTAGGTCTGCCAAGGCAGTAAGAATTGAGCTTGCTTCACCGATTTTGGTCCACAGTAGAAAACATCTCCTTTTATGCTTAGGTAACAGGTGTTTTTTTTTTTTTTTTTTTTTTTTAATAGACAGGCTTTCTCTGTATTTTGTAATAATTCCTGTGTCAGTGCCATTTGGCCCCAGGGCCTTGTTCCTTTGTCTGCAGACATCTACCTGTGACAACAAGCATCTGCTGTGCGCTTCTATTTCTTAGAGAAGGATTTATGAGGAGCTGAGTGCTGCTGCATGAAAATTTCCATTCTGTTGTAAGAGGCTGTCTGGACAGGGTCTGATTTTTATTCGTGATGTCACTTTAGCTAAGCACATTTTAGTGAAAACTGCCAATTAAAAAAAATATTCCAAATATATGAATGTATTAAAGCCTAGCTGAAGGCACAGAAAAAGTCCATTACACATTGTACTAATAGCCCAAAGCTCCCAACAGTCCCTGATTTTGAGGGACTGTCCCCAATTTCGAGGCACTGTCCCTGATTTGGAGCAACTTCCCTCTGTCCCTCATTCCTTCCTATTTGTCCCTCATTGTGGTCTAAACTATATAGTTGTATATAAAATGCACTATTTATCTTTAAAAAAGTGTTTCCCAGTGCTAAACTTTTAATCCAATTTTTAAATTGCTGCATTTGTAAATTTCAAAAGCCAGTTTAACCACTTCCCAACCGACGCACGACGATGTACGTCAACAGAATGGCACGGACAGGCATAAGGGCGTACAGGTACGTCCCCATTAAGATGCCGCCGTGCCAGCGAGCGCCCGCCAGTCGGGACCCCTGTGAGTCCGGCCGCGGGTCCCGCGGACTCGATCGCCGCGGGGATACCCGCGATCGTCTCACAGGAAGGCTGAACGGGGAGATGCGGAAATAAACAGCATCTCCCAGTTCTGCCTAGCAACTAGTGACGCTGATCTCTGCTCCCTGTGATTGGAGCAGAGATCAGCATTCACTCGCTCACAGCCATGCCCCCACAGTTAAAAACACACCTCTAGGAACACTTAACCCCTACACTGCCACCTAGTGGTTAACCACTTCACTGCCAGTGTCATTTACACAGGAATAAGTGCATTTAAATAGCACTGATTGCTGTATAAATGACAATGGTCCCAAAAATGTGTCAAAATTGTCCAATGTGTCCGCCATAATGTCGCAGTCACAATAAAAATCGCTGATCGCCGCCATTACTAGTAAAAAAAAAAAATTATTAATAAAAATGCTATAAAACTATAAAACTATCCCCATTTTGTAAACGCTATAACTTCTGCGCAAACCAATCAATAATCGCTTATTGCAATTTTTTTTACCAAAAATATGAAGAAGAATAAAACGTATCGGCCTAAACTGAGGGAAAAAAAAAAATTTTATATATATTTTTTGGGGGGATGTTTATTATAGCAAAAAGTAAAAAATAATGTGTTGTCAATTATTTGCATGTTTGTTGTCAATAAGTCCGATCGTGTGTATGGGCCTTAAGGATTAATTTCCAATAGCCACCAGAGTTAGACCTTGTGCACTCAGTAATCAGCACTTACTAACAGACCAGACACACCCCATCTCTTCTGAAATAAATATCTGAGCGAGAACACCGGTGCTGGGGGCTGATATGTGCTATGCCAGTATAAAGTATTGGTGAAGGAGTGCAGCAAGCACAATGTACAGGACAATGAAAGATAAAAAGGTGTGAGATTTTAGTTGAGCTTTGAAAAACCCTTTCAATTAAACATTTATTTATAATAAATAAATATGAGGTTTCCATATTTAAAGTACAACTGTAGGCCAAACTTTTTTTTAAATTTTGGATAGAGTAAGGAAAGTTATAACCCCTGTGTTTTTTGTTTTTTTTTGCCATCTGTGCCCGTTTGGATTTATTTTCACTTCCTGTCTCATAGCCAAAACAGTAAGGCCCCTTTCACACTGGGGCGGGGAGCCGCAGTGACGGTAAAGCAGCGCTATATTTAGCGCTGCTTTACCGTCGTTTTAACCGCGGTTTTCGGCCGCTCGCGGTGCAGTTTTACCCCCCGCGAGCGGCCGAAAAAGGGTTAAAGACCCCCCGCAGAGCGCCGCCGTAGCGGCGCTTTGCGGCGGTATTACCGCGGTGTCCCATTCTAATCAATGGGAAGGAGCGGTATAGGAGCGGTGAACACACCGCTCCTATACCGCTCCAAAGATGCTGCTAGCAGGACTTTTTTTGCCGTCCTGCTAGCGCACCGCTCCAGTGTGAAAGCCCGCCGGCTTTCACACTGGAGTTAAAGGGGCCGGATTCTTTCATGCGGTGAACAGGCGCTATTTTTAGCACTGTACCGCCTGAAAAATGCCCCAGTGTGAAAGGGGCCTAAGTGAGAAGAAATCCCTGCAAATTAAGAAAATACCTTGGGGTCCCACAGGCCAGCATAACTAGTGCCCCCATTGAATGATTTCCTCTCTATTACTTTTCTGGTACCAACCCAAAATTTGTGATTTTCTTTTACTTACTCTTTTAATGCTAATGGCAAACAGGACAGCTAGAGGGGGTGAATCTCCCTAATGGTGACGCAGACAGCAATACAAAGAAAAAGTTTTGCCTTTAGTCATACTTTCAGAACAGACACAGCAGTGCGGCTGGTGCTCAAATTTTTTTGGGGGGCAAACAAACTGAAAAACTGACAGCCTCACTGTGCCCATCAAACGCCGCCACTGTGCCCCCCCGCCCGCTCACTGTCTGCCTGGCATTTACCCTGTCTCGGTGGGGCAGCGGGTGATGGCGGCAAGCAGTGTCCTCCATGCGTCTCCTCCTGTTAGGCGTCCAATCACATCGCCTGATGTTTCAGCCAATTAGGTCATGGGTAACAGACCCGAGCACCTGATTGGCGGAGAGGCGGTTCAGTGTTAGTAAAGTGAGTATTCATTTTGCTTTTCTAATGCACCTGGTGGACTGCGAGTGCCAAGCATGGTGCTTGCAGTTCACCTATTTTTTTTCAAATAACTTTTTATTGATATTTTCAGAAGGCAAATGTACACAGCTTATGTATAGCAACATATATACATGGTAAGGGCCCAAATATGGCCGGTACTTACTAAATGTCAGTTCAAAACATTTTAAACAGTAGTTACACATGTTCAGCAACATGCTGAAAGTATCAAAGTGTCAAATAGAATTTATCCATGTAGGTCCTCGAGGTTGAAGGAACCCAGAGAACGAGATAGACATTACCAAAAACATGTAGTTTAGGAAGAAGGAGAAAGAGGGAGAGTAAGATAAGAAGGGGGGGAGGGGTCAGAGACAGGGCCCCATCTCTCGGCCTAGGGCGGGTCCTCATGGCGGTGCCACTCCTCCCAAACCATATTATGCATTTCCAGTTGGTCTTGTAATCTGGCCGTCATCTTTTCCATGTTTTCTACATCCTTTATTCTGGCATACAGGTCTTCCTAGTAGGGGGGGTTTGCTGTTCACCTATTTTGAAGCCTATTAGAGCCTATGTCTCTAATCAGGTGCTTCAAAAACACCCCCCACCACTGTAATTCAGGCGCCCGAAAGGGGCTGGGCGCCTGAATAGGGGGTGGCAGCGGTGGCCATGGATAGATTCATGAATAGATTAATAAATAGATTCATGAATCTATCCATTAGTCATAGAGGGTGGCTGTAGAGAGAGGGCGATGCCCGTATGGACGCACCGTCACTAGGACACAGACACAGCCCACTCTCCTCTATGGGCAGTTGGATGTAAACGGACACCCAAGTGCTATCTGATCCGCCAGACGGATGGGGAACGGATTCCCATCTGTCTGTTTTTAGCGGATTGGATCAGAAAACTGATAGGCAGACCCCATTGGTCCACTAGTGTGAAAGGGGCCTAAGTCAGTAGAGGGGGTAAGAACAAACAATAAGGTACACAATACAATTAAAAACAAACCCACATGCAAATGTTGGGATTTGACAGTTCTTCTGCCACCTCTCCCAATTTATGGGAATTATAACGTTTGCAGGGCAGTGGGCTAAAATCCTTAATTTTCAGGACATGGAATGTGTGCAGAAACAAGCAATCAGGATCAAATGTAACAAGTGTTCACAGGCAATCCATGTTAAAATAACAATGACTGGCCAATTGAAAGCTGCAAATGTTTAAACACAATCGGTGCCAGCGAATGTATCATTAGCCAGATTCTAACCACAACAAATGTTTCCAGGACTTGGATTACCAGTCCGGGATTAGTAAATCAAGATGTTGAGTCACCAGTTGCCCAAATCAAGCAAACCTGAGGACAAAGGTGGACAGCAAATGTGCTTTACAAATGTGAAGTCTTACACTGGTAATTCTGCAGACTGCTACCATGGCACAGGAAAGGAGGCAAAACATTAAGCTGGATATATGTTGTGACCTGAAAAATCCTCATTTGAACAATACAATACTGCTTTTCCATTAGTTCTCCTTGAAAGATAGCCGGTCAGTGAAGTCCTTGGACGTACAGTGAATCACTAATTAGATAAAGTAGCAGGTCTGCCACTGTTCAGTTAATATTACAAAGTAATTCATAATTCACTCGCTTTAATAATTACCTGTAGTGTCTCGGCACACAGCAGTCCCCAGACCTCCCGGTGCAATGCAGTTTTCTGCCCTAGACTTGGAGCTTTAAATAAAACACATCAGAACGGTGTGTTTTCCACTGATAATAACAACAGTGGCACAAATATCAGATAATTTATTTTCCATCTGCTCTACCATATCCCGACTCACTTTGAGAGATAGGATGTCCATAAACATTCAATCATGCACCTTGTTTGGTCATGGAAGTTTACACTAGGTATGGGTAACGATGAGTGTGTGCATAATCAGATATGGTCATCATCACAAAGGCATTTTGTAACTTGAGGCCAATACTTATTGCAATGAGTGAAAAGGCATAAAACACCACCTGTGTCTTTTCTGCACAAAAGCAGAGCAGAGTGCTTAGCTAGTCACAGCATTTGCTGTGATAAATATGTACCCCCCATCACCCACAGTTTTTTATTTTTTTGGGAGAAATCTATGGCCAATTGTACAGTTTTAACAGGTAACTATATTGTTTTTACAGTTTGTTTGCTTTATTAAACTGGGAGGACTGGGAATTTTTGCCTGGGGCCGTATGCATTCAATTGGCCTTTTCATGGGAGGGACAGATTTTTGGAGGTTAAAGGAAGAGTTTCATGGTGCCACAGTGATTGGTGGCCATAGTAAAAAGTTGGGATGTTCCTAAAGGACAGAGTTTTTTGTAACATCTTCCAGCACCAGCTTGTGGGCAGGGCTTAAGGCATCCTATTAGGCACACTGTGGAACTGCGATCGCTAATGCCTGTAACACAGGCCAGACCCCCGGTCATGTGGTGGCACTCCAGATTTATAAGTGAGCAGGGCAACTTGCACAGTTAACACTTTGCAATATGAAGCTAAACTTTTCACACTGTTCACTCTACTGCATTATGGACCCAACTTCTGTAAGAGATCACCTCTCCCTAGGTGGGCAGCAACCACCAACTCAGCAGTCCTGTCACCTTACTCCGAGTGAGAATTTTCCAGGAAACACACTTCCTTATATCTCTCTGACTTGAGGCTAGGTTCCTAGGTGCTCTGTGCCGCTAGCTTGGTCCCAGTATGTGGGGAGCTGGTCCCTAGCAAAGGGGCCAAGCACACCACCTCTTCACTAACATATGTCCCTGCATGTCACCTGTTTCCTGGCTGGTTGGTTGCTTTGGCAAGTGACACAAACATGGTAGTCATTAGCAATTGCAATATAACCTCCTTAGGAGAGCTTCTATGCTCATTAGACCCATGTTGTGGGCAGGGTCAACTGCACCCATGCATGAGGGGTAACACCTTGCTCAAAGTTGTGCTCACCAATGCCCGGGACCAGGCAATCCGCAACTTAGAGATGAGCCACTTGTGTGCAACAGTAATATACAGTGTTCCTCTGTGAGATATTTTGTCCCATGTCACGACACACTTGTAAGTGCAAGGCCTGTGCCCACTCCACCAGTCGTACCTGTGTTACCTCACCAGTAACGGAATGGAGTCCTGCTGAGCACATAGCAGGCCCCATGCATGCTCATTAACTTTCTTTCCCGTACCTTGGAGTCAGAGTCCCTGCAGCAGACAACAGGTACCAGCAACAGATAGTTCCTGCATGCTGGGGACCCGGACCTCTCTCCTTTTATATTACACAGGATGGGAGGCCAGACCCCAAAAAGCCAACAAAGTTGCCCAGAGAAGGCAGTAAAACATTAAGCCCTTTGCCCTGACTTGGGTAGCTGAAGCTGGCTAGCTAACTCAGTGGGCAACCTGCCTACATACTGTTAAACTTCTCTTCAGGCCTCTGTTGTAAGCTCTGTTCTTTTGATACGCCTTACATGCACCCTTTTAATGTTCCTTCAAATTGTCTGGTCTGAAGTCTCTAAAGACCTTTTACTGGGGTAGTTAAATGAGACATTTGAGCAGTACTTGATAGCTTTTGCACTCATTCCTAACAAAGCTTTCTAGGTGCCCTTGAATTGTGCCCCATGAGGTAGTCATACTATGTTTAGGTAGTAGTCCATACAAGAGACCTTTTCAGTGCAAGGAGTACATAAATGGCAGTTAATCCACAAGCAACAGGTAGCACATGTCCATGCAAGTCCAAAGGCTTCCTGTCCCATTGAACACCCTGACTGGGCTCCCCACAGAATAACAGCTACATTTTGTCAGACTTTCCCCCAATCAACCTCTTAGGGCATGCGTGACCCCTAATTATATGAAATGACCTATGTGGGGTGGTAACCTTTCTGAAAAAAGTGGGAAAACCTTCAGTATTAACTACCAACTCACAGGTCAACCAAGGACACAGCGTAATAAGCTTACACTGTAACAAATGGCTCTTACATACAATTGCAGTTTAAAATAAACAGACTTAGAGCACATACCCCAATGAATAGAAAACTTTTTGCATTTTGATAACACCTGCTTACAAGTTTCCTTTGTGGCTCTTGGCACGTGGTTACATAACAACTCCGAGCTGCTAATGAAGTTGGTGTTAGAAGACTTCCATCTACCAGATGCTGTTATTACAGGTCTATAATGGGGAGCAGATAGCTAGAGAACCCTAGCTTGTGTCATTGACTGTAGATCTCGCTATGATTGATGACTGAATCATGAAGCATCTCTACTCAGGGCCAACAGACCAAAATATCCCACTAGCACTGGCCCAGGGGACAAATGCCCACCTTCCCTCCATCTCAGGCCTCTCCTACATGCGAGTCAGATCTGCTTAATGTAAATCATTTATGTGCCAGTGTTCTAAAAACCTTGCTCTGCTAATCAGTGGCGGCCCGTCCATTAGGGGCACCTGGCGCCGCCCACTCACTCCTCTCTACCCCCTATATGCAGTGGATAGATTCATGCATAGGCCATAGGCTCTAATAGGCTTCAAAATCTGCTGGCCTGCTTATTAATACTGCAACTGTAATAGTGCTTTGCTTTCTCAGTACAAGTAAAATGGATTGCACCAGTGTTCATTTCTACCTCCAATCAATTCAAGGAAAAGCTGTGTTTTGAAAATTCAAGTTAGACTTACTGGTAACTTATTCTCCAATAGTCTTTCAGGACAGCACTCGAGAGATCATGGCTCCTCCCCAACAGGAAACCCCTTATCATCCAATGCTTTAACAGGAGGCCTCCACCCAGCTTCTTTCAGTTGTTTGTAGAGAACCTCCAGCCCCATCTGAAATAGACAAGGAACAGTTACACCATAGTATACAGCAAAACCAGGGTGGGTCATTGCTGTCCTGAAAAACTATTGGAAAACAAGTTACCAGTAAGTCTAACTTGAATTTTCCCAAAACGTCTTTCAGGACAGCACCTGAGGAGGATAATCGAGACTTACCACATTAGGGTGGGACAACAGCCTGTAAGAATTTCCTACCAAAAGCCTGGTCCCCTGCTATCAGGAGGTCTAACCTAGAATGACGGGCAAAGATCGCCAGACTCGACCACGTAGCCGCTTTACAGATCTGTTCGGGGGAGGCACCAGCTTTCTCTGCCCAGCTCACCACCAAAGCTCTTGTAGAATGAGTACAAATACCAACTGGACTCTCTTAATCTGAAAAGGAATAGGCTTCTGTGATAGCCATTCTCAACCATCTGGCAATGGTTCCCCTGGTAGCTGGTCTTCCTTTCTTAATACCAGCATATAAAACAAATAATGCGTCTGAATGCCTAAAGTCCTTAGTGGCTTCCAGGTAGCTTTAGACTGTTCTCTTAATATCCAAAGTGTGGAATTCTTCATTTTTTTCCGATTGGATTAGAGCAAAATGTAGGAAGTATAATCTCCTGAGCTCGATTTTAGACCGAAGCAAACAATTTGCAAAAAATTAGGGTCAGTTTTCAGAACAATTCTGTCTAAAAAAAAAAAAAATTTGAAAAAAATGGCTCTCTAATTGACAAGGCTTGAAGCTCACTGATTCTTCGAGCTGTCGTTCTAGAAACTAAAAAAGAAACAGTTTTCGATGTAATCAGTTTCAGTGCGGCTAAATCCATAGGTTCAAAAAAGTTTTCCTGGTCAGGGCTTGTAGAACAACTGATATGTCCCAATTTGGGAAGCATTTTTCCAAAAATACCCCCAGTGCTGCAACCTGAACTTTGGAGGGTACTGATTGTCAGGCCTTTATCCACTTCATCTTGCAGGAATTCCAGGACAGAAGAAATATCCTTTGGAGACCGGCCGGAGGTAGTGCACCAGGAGTTGACTACTTTCCAGACTTTGGAATAAATTGCTCTGGTAACAATCTTTCTGCTAGATAGGAGGGTAGCAACCAACCTATCCGAAAATCCCTTCTTTCTCAAAAGTTGCTCTTCAGAAGCCAGGCTGTGAGTTCTAGCTTCACTACCTACTGGTGACATAGAGGGCACTGTATCAGCAGGTCCTGTCTCAGCAGCAGGTGCCAATACGGTTTTAGCTTCATCTGAAGAAGGCTTGAAAACCAAGCTCTCTTGGGCCAGAAGGGAGTGATGAGGATTACTGTCGTATCCTCTTTTTGGATTTTTCTTATGACCTGAGGAATAAGCTGAAAAAGAGGGGGAGGGGGAAGGCGTAACAGAGGTGAAACTTCCAACTGTGCGCCAGAGCATCTAACTCCAAGGATGGCTCAGTACTGTTCAGGGAGAAGAAGAGGGGCACCTGTGCATTCTCCTGAGTCGCAAATAGATCCACTTTTGGCTGCCCCTATTTCTTGACGATTAAATGAACGATTTCTGGGTTCACCACTCTGCTTCATATTCTTAGATTCTGCTGAGGAAATCCACTACCTTGTTTAGAGTCCCTCTTAGATGGACTGCGGATAAGGATAGAATATGGAGAACTGCCCATCTCAGAATACTTCCTGCTAGATTCTGAAGAACTCTGCTTCTGGTGCCTCCCTGTCTGTTTATGTAGGCCACCGCAGTGGCGTTGTCCCAACAGGATCTGTACATGAAGTCCCTGAACTTCCTCGGCAAATGCCAGCAAGGCCATCTTTATTGCTTTCAGTTCCCTCCAATTTGAGGATCTTACTGCTTCTTCTGACCTGCTGGCAATAGGTATGTGGAGATAGGCATCCTGTAAGTCTATTGATGCCATGTAGCACCCCTGGTTCAGGAGGTTTTTGACTGAAGATGGAATCCATTCGAAATCTTCTGTACTATACCGAGCGATTTAGCACTATGAGATTTAGAATGAGGCAGAGCTTATCTGAGGGTTTCTGATCGAGGAACACGTGAGTAGAAACCGTGGAAGAACTCCTTTGGAGAGACTGGAAAAACAATGACTCTCTGAGATCTCAGTTCCTGAATCAGAGACTTCATGGTGATGGCTTTGGTTGGATCCCTTGAAGCATTCGTCACTCAAAATCTTTTTGGAGGTTCTTCCGTGAATTCGATCACATAACCCTAGAATAGCATGTTTAAAATAAACTGGTTTGGTGTAATGCTTCTCCACTGCGGAAGAAACTCCTAGAGCCTTCCTCCAACTGGAAGGAAGGAGTCACTGCTACTTTCCGAAAGTTGCAGGATTGAAGAGCACTCCACTCCTACCTTTGGACTTCTGAAAGGACCATGGCTTCCTTTTCCTTTTAGTCACAAGAAGGAAAAAATCCCCCCAAGAAAGGGTTTGTGGGGTTTTTAGGCAGCGGGTGAAAAGGAATGTATGATACAGAATGTTGTCTAAATATATAAATGTTTATTAAAAATGTCACTGAAGTGGCATAGTGGGTATAAGACATAGGTCCCAAATGGGAATAATAAAACAAAGCAAGGCAAATATAGAAATACACAAATAGACAAAAAAACTTTTACAGCGGAGTATTTAAACACAGCCAACATATGTTGATGTAAAAGTGGACCTGACGCGTTTCGACCTGTATTAGTATAGGTCTTCTTCAAAAGGTAATATGTCTATTGAGAGAAAAGAGGGTAAAAAAACAGCAAGTATATTACAACAATATTAATGTTTCATATAGTAGGCTCTATGTAATTTAGAATAGAGACATATGCGGTATTATAAAATATATTTATTTACCCAATTGTGTATATTTCTAATAAGATTTATTTCTCATGTGGGACTTCCATGTGGGATATGTGCGCGCCATGTATTCTTATTTCCTACACCTGCCTCCCCTTGCCAGGTCCCACCTCCTCATTCCCTTCCCCTCCTTTTTCCCCACTGTCTGTTCCCCCGCTTTTCTGTTTTTAAGCTGCCCCTCTTCCCCTCCTGATTTTATCTTTACCCTTGATCATTCCCCCTTTCACCCCCTCCCTTCCACTCTTCGCTCTTCACTCGAAGTTGTTACCTTATAGGGACTTTTGAGACATGCACTTGCTCGGTCTGCTCTCTGATTAAAAATGATAAAAATTCTCTAAACGTCTAATAACCTTCGACTGATAACCAATTTTTTGTTGTTGGCCCTTCATGACAGGTGTGCCCTTTGAGAGGCCCTTTCCCTCCTCTTCCCCCCCCTGCCGCTTCCAGCCACCGGCCCAAGCGTCTATTCTGTGGGAGGTCAACTTGTTGGATGTGACCATCCGTAAGACACGTTTCTTTGGAACACTCCCCCCTGGCCCGGCCCGCATATGCTGCAGGGTGGCCCTGCGAGTGCCACCCGGGGGACAGAAAATCTCTTCAGGGAAGTCCAACATGAGAAATAAATCTTATTAGAAATATACACAATTGGGTAAATAAATATATTTTATAATACCGCATATGTCTCTATTCTAAATTACATAGAGCCTACTATATGAAACATTAATATTGTTGTAATATACTTGCTGTTTTTTTACCCTCTTTTCTCTCAATAGACATATTACCTTTGAAGAAGACCTATACTAATACAGGTCGAAACGCGTCAGGTCCACTTTTACATCAACATATGTTGGCTGTGTTTAAATACTCCGCTGTAAAAGTTTTTTTGTCTATTTGTGTATTTCTATATTTGCCTTGCTTTGTTTTATTATTCCCATTTGGGACCTATGTCTTATACCCACTATGCCACTTCGGTGACATTTTTAATAAACATTTATATATTTAGACAACATTCTGTATCATACATTCCTTTTCACCCGCTGCCTAAAAACCCCACAAACCCTTTCTTGGGGGGATTTTTTCCTTCTTGTTACACCCTAGGGGTGAGCAGCAACCAAACCACCTCCAGCTGTGTGTCTCTCTTTGTTTTTTCCTTTTCCTTTTAGTCTTCTTGCTGACCCCTCTGAGGATGAAAAAAAAAACGCTTAAGTGTCTGAACCTTCTTTTTCTTGACCGCAAACAATTTATTCTTAAAATCAGCTGTACGGTCAAGGATGGATTCTAGTTCTCATCCAAACAGCAAATCCCTTGCAAAAGGGATGCCACACAACCTGTTCTTTGATGCTGCATCTCCTGGCCAGGTCTTTAGCCATAGGGCCCTTCTAGCAGAGTTAGTTAACGCCACGGACCTAGCCGACATATGTATGAACGTATGGTCCATCCTCTTACCCATGGGCTTCTTTAGCGTGCCCATATCTTCAAAAGGCAAGGTTGGTTGGCTGGATTCATATTCCCAACTTATGGTGTGGGGAGGTGGTTGGGGGATTTGAGGGGAGAGGGATTGGACTACAAGTACCACACCGCCCAATTATAAAGTGATGCGCACCATGTTTGACTTTATATTCGTGTTTATTGATTGTGTTTTTTTCTAAATTAGGCCCCTTTCACATGGACGGACCGTTCAGATCCGCCTGTCAGTTTTGACGGCGGATCTGAGCGGGCACTCCATGTTAGACATCTCCGCTGACATCCGACCCAGTCCGATCCGCCAAAAGCAGACGTATGGCTCTACGTCCAGATCCGTCGATGGCGGATCGGATCGGGTGAGATCTGATGAAAATGGACACACTGTTTTCATCCGATCTCTCCATAGAGACCAGCGGCGCTCGCAAGCCCCTCCCCGCTCAGTGAGCGGAGAGGGACTTGTCATCCGCCGGTTCAGCGGAAATCAACGGAGAGATCTCCCGCTGAGCCGGCGGACAGAGGCGGGCTCCGTGGAAGCGGAGTCCGCCTCGTGTGAAAGGGGCCTAAATGTTTTTTCTTTCTATAGAGCATGGATCCTCAAACTACGGCCCTCCAGCTGTTGTGGAACTACACATCCCATGAGGCATTGTAAAACTCTGACATTCACAGACATGACTAGGCATGATGGGAATTGTAGTTCCTGAACAACTGGAGGGCCGTAGTTTGAAGACCCCTGCTATAGAGCTACAACTGTTTTGGTTAGGTCCTATTCACCCGATGAAGCCAATGTCTTGGCGAAACTAGTAGGGAAGACTTGACACGCTACTATAATTAGCTACTACAATTAGCCAATATTTTCTTGGCCAACAGTATACTGTATATGCTCCTTTTTATTCTATGTGAATTTAGTATTATGAATTATTGTTTTTTAAATCAATGTAATAAAATCTGTTATTTTAATTTTATTTTGTACTGAGTTGTTTTGGCACCGTAATAATCCCCTTTTCTCAGTTCTTCTCTATATGTAATAAATAGACAGCTGCCAGAAAAAAAAAGTGTGTGTATGGCCAGTATTTGGCTCCATTCACACCTGATCGTGGGCAGAAACGTGGCGATTGCTGCTGCTAACGGCAATCACGCCGTTAGTAGTGGTTCCCGTGCGCGGGGGTGACGTCACTCCTAGTATCATGCCGGCGTCGGAGGAGTACAACGAGGGTCGCTTCGGGGGCTTCCGGGTAAGTTATTCATAATGAGCTAGTATGCTATGCATACTAGCTCATTATGCCTTTGCCTTGCAGGGTCTATTTTTTTTTTTTTTTAAATGGCTTTACATCCTCTTTAACCACTTCCCGACCGCCTCACGCAGATATACTGCGGCAGAATGGCACGGGCAGGCAAAATCACGTACCTGTACGTGGCCCTTTAAATGCCTGCCCGTAGGTCGCTCGCGACCCGGTCGGGAGCTCCGTGACCCCCGGCCGCGGGGCCAGCGGACCCGATCGCCGCTGGTGTCCCGCCATCGGGTCACAGGAGCTGAACAACGGGGAGAGGTTTGTGTAAACAAACCTCTCCCCGCGCTTCCTACTCTGCCTGTCATTGATTGGCTGTTCCGGTCATCGGGAAAGCCGATCAATGACGTCAGACGTCAGCCCCGCCCCCTAATGTAAAAAAACACACACGTCACAGCCCCTCCCCTAGTGGTTAACTCTTTCACTACCACTGTCATTTATACAGGAATCAATGCATTTAAATAGCATTGATTGCTGAATAAATGACAATGGTCCCAAAAATGTGTCAAAAATGTCCGATGTGTCCGCCATAATGTCGCAGTCACAATAAAAATCGCCGATTGCCGCCATTTCTAGTAAAAAAAAATATTAATAAAAATGCTTTAAAACTATCCCCTATTTTTTAAACGCTATAACTTTTGCGCAAACCAATCAATAATCGCTAATTGCAATTTTTTTTTACCAAAAATATGTAGAAGAATACGTATCGGCCTAAACTGAGAAAAAAAAAAAAAATTTATATATTTTTTGGGGATATTTATTATAGCAAAAAGCAAAAAATATTGCATTGTTTTCAAAATTGTCGCTCTATTTTTGTTTATAGCGCAAAAAATAAAAACCGCAGGGGCGATCAAATACCACCAAAAGAAAGCTCTATTTGTGGGAAAAAAAGGACGCCAATTTTGGTTGGGAGCCACGTCGCACGACCGCGCAATTGTCAGTTAAAGCGACGCAGTGCCGAATCGCAAAAAGGGGCCTGGTCCTTTGGCTGCCAATTGGTCCGGGGCTGAAGTGGTTAAAAGGATTGTTAAAAACACTATACAGAAGGCAAATCTACCTCCATCAATCCAGTCATTTTCACATACATCACAAATTTTTGAGATGGGACACCTATTATCACATGTATGTAGGCATAGGACACACCCTCTGCCATGCCCTCTTAAAGGAGAATAGTACAAAAATGATGGTTAAACCTACAAGTGCTTTTTTTTACCACTACTACTATTCCTTTATACTGGCTTTTGAGTTTACAAATGCAGACATTTTGAAATTGGATGAAAGGTTAGGCACTGAGAAACACTTTTTGAAAGATAAATCATGCATTTTATAAACAAATATATAGATCAGACCAAAATGAGGGACAAATGAGGAGCAAAAAGGGAGAGAAGGACTTTGTTCCAAATCAGGGACAGTTGGGAGCTATGCTTTCAGTGTATAACATCCATTGGAAAAGTTAAACAACAATTAAAAGTGGTTATTTAAAATTGCATCATGAAAGTGTTCAAACTTTTTCAACTCATCCAGTCATTTCAATCACTGAATCGGTCCTGCAAAATGTGACTAAAGTGATCAAACTGGTACTGAAAATCAAATGAGAATTGCTAGATTTACTCAGAATGTCAAAAAGTTGTTTGACCAGCATGAGGGTAATTTCTGACTGATAATTGACTTACTTACCATAGACTCAATTCACTACGCAAGAACAAATTTATTGTTTGCCATTACAATTTATTATCATTATAGTTTAGTGAATTCCCCTTCTTATCTTAGCAGTCTTTGGGCAGGGAAGCTAATCACTGATATACCAATGACAACTAAAGGGACCAATTAAAAATTTAAAAATAAATGAATGTAGCCAAAATATGGCAGAGCATCAACAACTGCTCTCAGGAAAATGGCAACTCAAAATGTGTATTTAATTGTGGATATACTTTATGTGCCCTTTAAGTGTAACACAGTTCACTTATTAGTCGATTGTGCATTGTATGCTTTAGTAATCTGTGGTAATTGATTCCGTATTGTATCCCGTTTGCAGTTGATCGATGCACAGTACAGTGAATTTTTGCCAACAGTAATGAATAGTGTGTCTGTACAAGGAGGATCCAGCAGTCTCGTTATCATTACTCTTTAATCTGAATTAGATTTAATTCTGCATCATATTGATCTATTATGGGGGATCCCCGTCTAAGTGATTACACTATTGATCTGTATTGGGTCCAGGCAGATAATGGTTTAGTCCATACATCCATGAAACTCAAGTCAGACAGCTGAGGGCTACGTTGTTTTGTGCTCTCAGCAAGCCAATTGAGTTAAAAAGCGATTTGCATTTGCGGTGACATTTTATTGAAGGCTAAATGTTCAGAAGATGCGATACTAACTCGATTTCCAGTGACAGCGCAGAATATTCATAACTGCATTAAGGTCACAGAGGATATGTTCAGTTGTGTAAGAACGATCTGTAATATGGAGGAGAGGTTCCTTAACCCTGTGTGCGGCAAAGAGCATCATCGAAAAAATGTCAGCATGTGTTGGCGTCAGTCTGAGAAATTATTCAGTGTGATCTTTCTTTTATCTGACATACCGTGATTTATTTATTAAATGGTAGTTGTATGATTGGTGTATATTTCTACATACTATACACGAGAAATGTCAGGATATGACCTTAAAAATCATAACGACCTGGCGTCTCAGTATTTACACCCAAATCTCAACGTTACCATTCCAGCACTAAACACGTATTCTGTGATTGTCATCAACTATTTGGTAAAGGGTCGGTTTACCGAAAAGTAATTCTTTATTCTCTTAAAAATCTTTCACAAATGCCTGGCTATAATATTAACCCTCAATACTGTATGAGCCACATATTAGAAAAGTCACAAAAAAATGAAATAACAGAAATCCAAACCCTCCAAATTCCTGTAATATATGCTGGAATTTAAGGACACACGGATTTACTAAGACTGGAGAGAGCAAAATCTGGTGCAGGTCTGCATAGAAACCAAATCGGCCACTGGCGTAGTGCCAGGGGTCGCAGGGGTCTCATCTGTGACTTGGCCTCATGCTCCAGGGGGCCTATGCGGCTTCTTCGTTTTACACCTGGACAGGAGGGGGTGGTAAATACACAAACCGATCCCCTCCATTTTCTTCCTGCAGCTGCTGAAAGCGCTGGAGAAAAATTAAGGGAATTGATTTGTGAATATGCCGCCCCTCCTGTTGCACCTCTGCACCCTGGGCCCCCCCTCTCCTCTCCTTCTGGCTACTGTGGTGGATGTGTCGGGATAGAGAGCCAGGGAAAGGGGCTGGTAAATATGCAATTTACTGGCCCCTTCCTTTTCAGAAATAACACAGGGAGTGATTTGTACTGATGACTCCTGTGTTCATTCATAACTTAAAGGGGTTGGAAAGGCAGGCCACCCCAGTCGGGGGGTCCGTGTCTAAATGGACACAGAGCAGTGACTCAGCTCGGGTGCCCCCATAGCAAGCTGCTTGCTGTGGGGGCACTCGGCAGGAGGGAGGGGCCAGGAGCTCCAGTGAGGGACCTGAGAAGAGGAGGATCTGGGCTGCTCTGTGCAAATCTACTGCAACAGAGCAGATAAGTATAACATGTTTGTTATTTTTAAAGCAAAAAAAAAAAAAACGAGCCTTTGCAATCACTTTATGCATAGTAAACAGTTTACTATGCTTTGATTTGTGAATGAATGGGAGGGTAGTTCATTCATTCTGTGCAACTGAGGCTATAGAGATGGAGGACTGTGTCCTAAATCTCCTTTCTGTCTCAAAAGTGAGGAGGGAGAAGGGAGGAGTGAGGAAGGAGGAGACAATTATATATTAGAGATTATATATATATTATATATATATATATATATATATATATATTATATATATATATATATATATATATATATATATATATATATATATATATATATATATATACATACATACACACACACACACACACACACACACACACACACACACACACACACACACACACACACACACACAAAGATCAAAACCTACTGACACCATTAACTGTCCTACTGTCACCAATGACTGCTCTACTGACACCACCCACTGCCCTACTGACACTGTCAACACACTGTCCACTACCCTACTGCCACTTTCCATTGCTCTACTGACTGACAATGTCCACTTTTAAAGGTAGTTTCAGCAACATTTGTTTTATTATCTATTATTTTCTAAGTTTTCCCTCACCATTTAGTTACTTAGAAGAGGAGGTTTAGATTGCGCTGGACTGACTCGATGAGTCACTGTTGTAGGTTATGTAGGGTATGGGCAGATGGAAAGAATTGGTTCTACAAAGTATTGACTTAGGGGGCTGAATACAAATGCATGCCACACTTTTCACATATTTTATTTGTAAAAAATTTTGAAAACTATACATGTGAAAAGTGTGGTGTTCATTTGTATTCAGCCAATAATCAATAATTTGTAGAACCACCTTTCCCTGCAATTACAGCTGCAAGTCTTTACTAGCTTTGCACATCTAGAGAGCAGTGGCGGCTGGTGCTCCATTTTGGGGGGGGGGGGGGGCGACAAACAAACCACCCGACACAGTCGTATCCGGGGACAGGTGATGCGGCGGAATGCGGGAAGATGTGCAACTGCCCTGGACCAATTAGAAGGGTCTGGTGTGCCAGCCAGAATGAGCCAAGCCGATCATGAAGGAAAGCCAACAGGGAAGCGGGACCGAAGACCAGGGGAGCCGAGCCAAGCCAAAGTGTCAGGAATGCCTGGATTACGTGTGGCACCAAGCTGGATGGGAGAAAGAATAGAAGCCTGTGCTTCACATCTAGGCCAAATTGGGTCTCAGGACCCGCTTCCTAATTGGCCGGGGAGGAGAATCAGGAAGACAATAGCAAATATTAAATTTGCTATCGTCACACAAGTGGGTGGGCTCTCAGAGCACTGTGCCCCGAGCCCACCCTTCTTTGAGACCATTAGAGCCTCCGGCTCCACGTGTGTCAAAAAAAAAAAAAAAAAAAACCCATTGGAATCCATGCGTCCGGCTCCCTGCATGTAGATTAGGGGCCTGGTGCATGGATTAGGTGGGCGGCGCCCCTGCACACCGTATGGACGGGCCGCCACTGCTAGAGGGTTACATTTTTGCCCTTTCTTCTTTGCAAAATAGCTCAAGCTCTGTCAGATTGGATGGAGAGCGTCTGTGAACGTCACACATTTCAGATATTTGTAAAAAAAATTAGTATTAGTATTAGTTATAATAGTATAGTATATAGTTATAATTAGTATTAAAAACCATTTATCATTTTCATTCCACTTTCCAATTATGTGCAACTTTGTGTTGGTCTATCACATAAAATACCAATAATCTCATTAACGTTTTTTGTTGTAACGCGACAAAATGTGGAAAATTTCAAGGGGTGTGAATACTTTTTCAAGGCACCGTACCACATAGAGGACACCAGAGACTGATACAATCCCTAATATTGAATATCCAAAAACCAACACCACCAATATGCCCACAACTCAAGGCTGTTTTTGCTGGCAGCTGTTCATCCAACCCTGAATAACCTTGTCTTGCCAGCAGCTACCTCACCTTTGGGACTAGGGACTGGTGTGGAGCTCTACAGTTAGTTAATTTTAGTTTATTTCGAACACGTAACAAAAAAAATAAAAAAAATAACAGAAAACGCACTATACAAAATAAAAGTCATATTAATTCAGTAGTAGACAATCATAAAACAACTCATTACAAGACAGACAAAAAAAAAAAAAAAAGCACTATAAACCATAATTTAGTTTACATGTCCGAAAAGGAGTGGGAAGAAGTCCAAATTGATCTAATCCCACTCCTTCATAAGTAATAAACTATTTCCCATCGCTAACAGTGACCTCAAAAGATTAAATGACCCCAATTGGCCTTCCATCATGCTATTTCAGTCCCTTTGACCCTTGGGGGGTCATTAGTGATTTTATAGGAAAATCTTGCCCCAGATGGTTTAGAGGCAGTGGGCAACCAGGAACAATGTTCAATACATATGGACTTTTTAGGCACTATAGACTGTTTTTAAAATATCAAAAATGTATTTAATGAAGAGACACAATATACATAAAAGACTGCGTACATCTAAAAGCATATGCATTTGAGTCAAACAAAAAGACAAGACATTAACAAAATATAAAGTCGCATGAGCAGCCTATAGGTAATGAGCCTGATTGGGATACCACAGAACAAAGATCGGTGTAGAAGACGGATTTTGTCCAGAATTGATGGGGTATCCAATAGGAAGGCAGAGGTGCAGTGCGATAGTAGTAGGTTTTGACGAAAGCTCTACATGTTTTGCGTTTTTTCATTCAACGCTTCGTCTGGAGCCTGAAGTTGTAGTGACTAACAAACAGATATGAAATTTAAAAGACACAGTGAGTATATGCAGATCACTAATACTTCTTGGATAACATGTTCTATTTGTACAAAAAGAGTAAATATATATCTAAAATAGCTGTCAAGTGTGGCCATCAGACCTCCATCATCACTTCCAAACAATGCGCAGCAGGGGTATAGGCCAATATTCCAAACACCCAGTGGGGACGTGTAAAATATCATATTAAACTGTCAGTTATTATAGAGAAAAAGTGTACTTACTACAATTCTTAGTTTGTTCAAAAAACATATAACGAATGGAAGTAGGGTCCCTGTTTTTTCCCCACCGACCAAGAGGGGGTGATGGGCATGGAATGGGGTAGAGTAGAATCACACCTACCCCAGGTATGGTCCTAGATAGTGACCAGAAGTAGAATTAGTCCACTATTAATGCAGACAGGCCAAAAAGGCATAATGAATAAAATGAACCCAACAGCGATTAAAAGGTTGGCTCACCTGGATGCAGAGGAGGGGAGAAGTGTTCAGATGCTCCCTCGTGTAAATATATGCACCAGCGCTGTAGTTATTGTATAGTGGGTGCCCGGGTATAGATCAACCAGGATGGAGAGTAAGTCCGGTAAATGGTCAGAAAGGAGAAGCCTTAGAGTTGAGAAACGGTATCAAAATGGACCTGTATAGTAGGGGCCATAAATTTAGGAAAGTGTCTCGATTAGACAGAAATAAACCTAAAAAGAAGTTGTAGCATGGCCGAACGGCATGTATAGGACTCACCATCCTGGGGTACAGAGAGGTTAATTCCGCCAGCAACACAGCGGTGGTGGAGAGCAGGGGACGCTGACAGAAAGCACACCCTAGTATGTATATGTATATTGTGTCTCTTCATTAAATAAATTTTTGATATTTTAAAAACAGTCTATAGTGCCTAAAAAGTCCATAAGTCCCTTCTCTCCCTTTCTCTATACTATATCAAGGACGTGGCACATGATTACCCATTCTCAGTATCTGCAGTACCACTCTGCATTGATACTCATTCTCCCTTTCAATGTTCAATACATGGTGGAACTGTTTGAGGTTCCAGAGATTCTGGATGTGTATCATCCTCGTTTTATGTTTTCCTTTTAAAAAAAAAGAAAAATCCATGAAGTATATACTCAAAAAATCTACCCTAGGAGCCCTATTCAATAAACAGATCTACAGAATTCCCACACACCTCAGACAACTCATTTTCGTAGCTTCCATAATAGCTATTATGAGAGATGGGGAAAAAAACATAATTCCTTTGAAACTAGTAAAAAATAAATTAAACTGGAATATGATTAATGGCAAACTTTCCAGCATACTAGATAAAGAAGCACAATTCCCAAAAATATGGCACCCATGGATATAATAAAACATATTCTTTGTGAAAGACCCTGCGTCCCTTTGCCTAGTTTTATATTTTTTCTTTCTATGGGTAAGAAAAGACTAAATGACACATGTTTGTATTTCATAATGAAAATTCAATAAATATATTGAAATCTAAAGTGCTTATATGCATCATTGGTCTGGGTCTATGACTCAAAGTATTAAGGTCAGTCTCAGTGGCGGCTTTTTTTTTCTTTAGGGGAGGGTGCAGCAAACAACCACCTCCCCCCGCTGTCTACTGGTCGGTCAGGCACTTACCCCATCTAGGCGGCTCTGTGTCCTCTCCTCCATCACATCGGCTTCCATTGTGCGGCTCCTCCCCTCCTCCTAGGCGTCCAATAGGATTACCTGTCCTTTCAGCCAGTCGGGTGACAGGTCTCAAAACCCGCTTCCTGATTGGCCAGGAGGAGGATCAGTGTTACAATAGCGAATATACATTCGCTGTTGTAACACACCTAGATGGGCTCCATTCACATTCTCTGCGCCCCAAGCCCACCGCAATGGATGGGGGGGCGGTGCTCGTGCACCTTTAATGAAGGGGTCGCCCCCGGTCAGTGTCAGCACAATAGTCAGGCAATGAGCATTTTCAGGATAGACTGGTCTCTACTTAAACCTTCTACTGCTGCAGCCGCCAGGAGTATGTGTAAATCAGGCAAGCTGTAAACTGTGCGATGTAAGCAATCCAGCAGTTTAGTCAATGGCTGGATTGCTTCCACATACCCCTTTACTTCCAGTCCTCCCACCCGTGTGTGCCCTAACCCGTCCCAGGCTAGGAGCGCCCATTGGCGGAGCCAGGACAAGGATGGTGGGTGCCATCAGGTAGACAAGGATCCACGCTCATGCCTATGGTCAGAGAACCGCATGGCCATTGTCACCAGGTAGAGGGAATGGAGACTAGAAAAAGGTCAAATTCACTGACCTTCCCTACCTATTAAGAAGTCAGAAGCAACGTGCTATTTATCACTTTGGCTGTCATCTGCTTTCCATTAGCTTCATTGGAGGACAGGTGAGACATCAGGGGTCTTTTTTATGTCCTTTGTGAATAAACAATAGTTTTGTAAAAAAATAAATATTTAATTAAAGTGTAAATGTTCCAACCACTTAAACACCCCCCCCCCTGCCAAAAAAAGACCCCTAACCCCTTATATGTGCACACGGGAATGTAAATGTATGCATTGGAGGTGCCTATGATCAGTGATGTAAGCAACTCAGTTAAAATAAAAGGCAGTGTAGGGAGGCGGGTCGGACACTGAAAAATGAAGTCAGCTGACACCAAATCGAGTGATGGGGAGGGTCTCTCTCTCTCCCCATGAGGAAAGGCATCCCTGGAGGCATTCAAGTAAGTGACTGTCTGACGATTCGAATTGCAGTGCAATCGATCCATCCCAAGTCCTCCACCACCTCTGCTTCTTACTGATCCCATCCCTACCAACCCATTATCACCTCTACAACAGAGGTGATGGGGGGGATAGGGTAGGGATGAGATCAGTGGTGGTGGGGGATGGGATCAGTAAGAGGCAGTGGTGGTGGTGGGAGAGGATGGCACCACCCCCGCTGCCCCCCCCAAGTACCACCGCTGCCTGCCATCCCCCCCCCCCCAAGTACTGTACACCACCACTGCCACCCCCCAAGTACACCACCACCACTGCCAACCCCCCCCCCCCCAAGTACCACCGCTGCCACCCCTCAAGTACCACCGCTGACACCCCCCCCTCTCCAAGGGCCACCGCTGCCTTAAAACCCCCCCCCCCAGGTACACCACTGCTGCCACCCCCCCCCCCCCCCATAACTACTGTACACCACCACCACCCCCCCCCCAAGTACACCATCACCACTGCCAACCCCCCCCCCCCCCCAAGTACCACCGCTGCCACCCCTGTCACAGTCACTTTGCTGAGTAACTAATTACTTTTCCAATGTAGGTAAGATGACCAACACTGCCTATGATAGTGCTACATGTTAAATATAACCTCACATGCCAGAGTGAGAGCAATAATTCTAGACCCTTTATTCATGGTTAACTGATGACCTGATTGGGGCTTTTAACCACTTCAATACAGGGCACTTTCACCCCCTTCCTGCCCAGGCCAATTTTCAGCATTGTCACACATTGAATGACAATTTGCGCAGTCATGCAACGCTGTACCCAAACAAATAATTTTAAGAGACAGAGCTTTCTTTTGGTGGTATTTAAATCACCACTTTTTTTTTTTATATTTGTTTTAGCAAAAAAGGGCCAACATTTAAAAAAAAAAAAAAAGAAGGTTTCTTAGATTGTTATAAAATGTTGTAAATAAGTAATTTTTCTCCTTCACTGGTGTGCACTGATGGGGCACCAATAGGCTGCACTGATGAGGTGGCACTAATGAGGCACTAGTACTGTATGCAGCACTGATGGGTGGCACTGATAGGCAGCACTGGTGGGAACTGATAGGCATCACAGATGGGGCTACACTTCAGGCCCTGAATATCTGTGCAGATCTCCCGTGAGGAAATCCGCTTACGGGCTGTTCTCTCCTCATGCGCTGTCATGGTGAGGAGAGCAATGCCGATAACTATCCTATTTATGCTGTAATCAGCTGTGATTGGACACAGCTGATCAAAAGGGTAAAGAGCCTACGTCATGGGCTCTGTACCATGAATGGTGATGTGGTGAGTCCAAGGGACACACTGCACCACCGAGCTGCACCCCCGGGAGCGTGCACTAGTGGCCTGTTCTGAAGGACATTATATGTCAGAACAGTAAAGCCCCCACCCATTTTGCTACAGCCCGGGTAGGAAGTAGTTAAAACTATCACCCATGGAAAACATAGGGTGCCAAAGTTTGTTGTTGTTTCATGGGTGTAGGTAACCTTAAGGTTTGATATGTTGGGTATCTAATTATTTATCTTTGATATTTTATTATTTATTTTATTTAATTTTTTTTTTAAATTGGTAGTTTATTGCATTTTTGCTCTCTAAAATATACTTTAGTGTATTTTTTACTGAAAAGTTTCTCTAATCGTTGCACTAATATAGTATGAAGTGAAATATATAAATGTTTTTGGGGGTTCATGTAATCTTCAGGCCTGAATTTCTTTTTTCTTTTTAAAACATGCAAACAAAAAAAAAAAAACGCAAAAACAGATCTAGCAGTGAAAGGATCAAAGCAACCCTCTCTCTTCACGTTGGTGTTTACAGAAGTCACTGCTAATTATGAACTCTCAGGGCCGGTGCTACCACTAGGCAAACTAGGCAGCCGCCTAGGGCGCACTGCTGCCTAGGGGCGCTCGGCCAGAGGCGTATCTAGTGAAAATGGCGCCTATGGCAAGCACTGAAACTGTGCCCCTGTCAAAACATTTGCGGCCTTACCAGCACCCATAAATGCAGCAACATTCGCACCCATAAATGCGGCCTTACCAGCACCCATAAATGCAGCAACTTCAGCACCCATAAATGCAGCAACATCAGCACCCATTAATGCGGCCTTACCAGCACCCATTAATGCGACCTTACCAGCACCCATAAATGCAGTAACACCAGCACCCATAAATGCAGTAACACCAGCACCCATAAATGCGGCCTTACCAGCACCCATAAATGCAGTAACACCAGCACCCATAAATGCAGTAACACCAGCACCCATAAATGCGGCCTTACCAGCACCCATAAATGCAGTAACACCAGCACCCATAAATGCAGTAACACCAGCACCCATAAATGCGGCCTTACCAGCACCCATAAATGCAGCAAAATCAGCACCCATAAATGCGTCCTTACCAGCACCCATAAATGCAACAACATCAGCACCCATAAATGCGGCCTTACCAGCACCCATAAATGCAGTAACATCAGCACCCATAAATGCGGCCTTACCAGCACCCATAAATGCAGTAACATCAGCACCCATAAATGCGGCCTTACCAGCACCCAAAAATGCAGTAACATCAGCACCCATAAATGCGTCCTTACCAGCACCCATAAATGCGGCCTTACCAGCACCCATAAATGCAGCAACATCAGCACCCATAAATGCGGCCTTACCAGCACCCATAAATGCTGCGCCAGCACCTCTGACATTGGACAGAGGTAGAGAGGGAGTAGGATCACCAGTGTCCAGGTGTCCTAGGCAGCTGCCTAGTGGTAATGCCGGTGTTCTGTCGAGAAGTACCCCCTAGCGAAAAATGCTGGGACAGAACTGCACGTGCACAGAACGGAGCCTCAGAACAGCTGAGCTTAAGATCAGCTGTTTCGCGTTGCCGAGGCATGTTCATGTAGGTGAGGACGGATATTTACATAAAGGTGGCAGATATTTCAATGATGGCCAGTGCTAGGGGCGGAATTTTTATCGCTGAACAAACAAATCTGGTAAAGAAACCTTTATGTAATATATAAAAATCTGCCCTTCAATTGACTAAACACGCCCCGCAGCGTTCAAAATGAATAGCAGATAAAGATTTATTTTGCAAATTTCTTTGGCCATCTATACAAATTCCACCCCCCAGCACTGCCCATCATTGAAATATCCGCCCCCTTCATGTAAATATCTGTCCCTCACCTACATGAACGTGCCTCGGCCACACGGGACAACAGCTGATCGTAAACTCAGCTGTTCTGCGGCTCCGTGCGGCGCATGCGCAGTTCCACCTGGGCACTATTCGATAGCCGGGCATTTCTCGACAGAGCACCGGCCCTGTCTGCTTGGCACACATGCATAATCACACATGATGACTTTAAGTCACCACCATGTGCGATTGTGTGTGCCAGGCCCAAGCAGAAGCAAGCAGCCAATCAAATATAGTGCTCAATATGGATTAAATAAATGTGCTTAGCCATAGATATCATAAATAAAGTGTAATAAAGTGATTTGTGCAAAAGCAGGTACTACTTGCACAAATCACTTTATTATACTTTATTTGTGATATCTATGGCTAAGTATATTTATTTAATCCATATTGTTTGAGCACTATATTTGATGCTGAAGATCGTGGACTGACTGGTTCTGTAATTGTACCTGCTTCTAGGTTGCAGTGCTAATCCTTCCAGGTGCTGCTGCCTGGGGGTTCCAAATGTTTCTCTTCTCTCTAGTGACGTAGTGTTCTCTCTAGAGTTCTCTTCCTCAGCCTCCAGAGTCCTCATGGTCACGTCACCGACCACGTCACCGTCACGTGACATCACACAGACCCGGGAGACCTCGCTCCGGGGAGAAGCTGAAGCAGCTGCAGAGAGGAGGGTAGTTGGAGCATTAGGCTCCGCCTCCGCATTAGGCCCCGCCTCCGCATTAGGCTCCGCCTCCGTCCGTTTCACTACGGCTACGTAGATGACCCGGGCGAGTCAACCCATCAGCCGTCATGGGATGGGGGAGACTGTCGCTTCCCTCCTCACTTGCTAGTGAAGTGCTGTGCCGGCGCTGCGCTCCAGCAGGCCGGCCGTGGCGCAGGGGACTGCATTAGTGCGGGAGGCGGCCGCGAGAGGACGGGTGGGACTGTTTTATTGTGCAGGGGCGGCTTTTTAGCCGCCCCCCTCCCCATGGCGCCCATGGCACTTGCCCTGGCTGCCATACCCTAGATACGCCACTGCGCTCGGCCACTGGTTTCCCTCCGCGTCTGCATGCTCTGCAGGCTGCAGAATGCAACTAAGTCTGACCGGCAGTGCTAGAGGAAGCAGAGCCGATGCTTTCTGTATAGCGCTGCCTTCTGTCACATGGACAGTGTAAAGGGGGTGGAGCCAATGGTGGTGAAAAAAGTAGGTTTTGCCTAGGGTGTCAAAAACCCTGGCACCACCCCTGTGAACTCTGCATATAAACAATTCACTGGTGCATACACAGTGAACAAAAACACTAATTCAGCTTGTCCCTTGAGACTCGATTACGGGCGTCACTATTTTGGCTGTCACTCAATATAGAAAAGGTAATGCCTGACTGTCAATCATAGCCTACATGTCAAAATACACTTGTGTTAGTCATATGTTGCTGCCTTCTACATACTTCAGCAGCCAGGGGAAGTGGATAGAGACAGAAATAAGGTCTTAACTAATGACTTTTTAAAAAGTAAATATTTGCATATTGGTAGCAGTGCCATTAAAGGCTGTATAATTTTGAAAAAAGGAGGGTCTGAAATAGATGGAGCGGATTATGAGGGTACCACTGTATGTACATGCTTTTGGGAATGAAAAAAAATGTCTGCGGGCGTGGCTTAGCAATGGCCGAGTAAAGAAGTGTCCTGGAGGAGCTCCCTGGCCCGAACCGGCATACATGGACTTTTAATCCGACTTTACACGCCATGAGAGAGGCATGAGCAACCGGAACAAGTACGGGACAAGATCGGCAACTCGGGGGACCCGAGATTCCACTGCACAGCCTGGTATTCCCCACTTCTTTGGGCAGACACAGAGGCCGAGCCCTGGCGCCATTGTAACTCCACCACGTGCAGCCCGCACGGAACCGAGCTCTATTACCCACACTGAGAGCACCCCAACAACCACACATACTCCAGAACTGGAAACCCCCATCGGTACACCGGCACTATTCCAATCGGACATGGCCGGCCCCTCACAGAGCCAGACCGGCCTGGATGAGGACATCCGTACTATGCTGAGGGCTCTCCCCACACGAGCCGACATAGAGGCGCTACCCACGAGAGCAGACATTGAGGCACTGATTACAAGAATAGAAGATGCCCACACAAGAGACATACAGGAGGTCCGGGAGGAACTACAGGGGATAGAGGACCGGGTTTCGTCCAGCGAAACACTCCTCTCTACTTTAGAAGCAAAAGTGAGGCACCTGGAAGACACACAAGACTCTAATGCCAGAGAAGCGCAGGGGATGCAGCTCCAGCTAGAGGAAATGGAGGACCGTAGCCGCCGCAACAACCTGCGGCTGCGGGGCCTTCCAGAAGCCACCGGACCGGAGGACCTGGCTGCGTCCGTGACTGCGATCTTCCACAGACTCCTGGACAACACTCAGACGACCCTGGAAATAGATCGGGTACATCGTACACTGGGCCCCAAGTCGACCGACCCGACGAGACCCCGAGATGTCCTGTGCCGCCTCCATCGCTATGCACAGAAAGAAACACTGATGAGGAAAGCCTGGGAACAGGGCGAAATAGATTTTGATGGGGCGCGCATACAAATTCTGCCGGACCTCTCCAGAGCCACACTCCATCGCCGTGCTATGCTGAAGCCAATTCTGGAAAAAGCAAGGAGGTCCGGCTGTACTTACAGATGGGGTTACCCCCTGGCAGTAACGTTCCGCAACGACCGCTCATCATTCACTCTCAGAACACCGGCGGATCTCCCGGAGTTATTTGCCTTCTTGGGAACGGAGTCGATCCCTGTGCAGAACTGGCTGGGGAAGATAGCAAGACCGACTGGACGTACGGGCCCGTATCCCACCAGCAGAAGCAACCAACCATCACGGCCCCAAAGACCCGGGGGAAGATCCCAAGCGATCCTTACCGATGGCACACGTGAGTCATAAACCCATTGCTACATGATCATGCCTGTGTTAGACTGCGCCCTGATAACTTCCCGACTGGCCGCTGTTTTCCCCTGAGTTGTGTCCCCTTTAGACCCCCCCCGCCCCCCCCCGCTGTGTTTGACAAGGGACGAGAAGATGTCTGGCGGCCACGCCAGGAGAGGCGGACTCGCCAGAGCAGCGCACCTACTTGGCACGGCGCCGGCCATGGTCACCTCACCACCGACGCAAAGGAGGAATAGACTCCCAGGCTAAACGAGATCCCATGACCTCACCCACCCCCCCCAACGCTAACGACACCGTGGTACCGACACCTGACCCATCTACACAGCTGGAGCCCCATCTACGCAGAACGAGATGCCCACGGGGGAACCCGAAGACCACAGGCTGAAAGGTGGGTGAAATGCACACTCGATTACATTACTCACACACGCCCACTGACAGCCCAGTTAATCATCCCCAACATCATCTGTCAGAGGACCTTCTATTGGAAGACAGGAAGGCTACATACATGGCTGGAAGACCTCCACTTGCCCACCCTGATGTGATTATAGTGTGCCCTCCGCCGGGGATCCGGAACTTACGGGAGGGGGCACTTAGGAGACTTCACCCAGGTGATATGTCCAAGAGTGAGGGAGTAGGTGGGGGTACTCCCCTTGTGCTTAGCATTATCCACCACTCCCAGAAAAACTAACATGGACACGGATGCCTGCAGCTGGACCGGACTCTCTGTGGAGATCTGGGACTCGGGTAACTTTAAGCTCATCTAAGACTCTGGGGGGCTTGACCACGGTTACTATATGATCAGCTTGATGGGGGTGGGGGAGGAACGAGATCTGGTGATGTATTTCTTGATACATATGGCGAGACCCCGAACCTCCCGAGGCTCCACTGCCATGCCCTGAGACGAAGTCATGTGGAAGAGTGGGGACCGTTTCGGCGGGGATCGGGGAGGGGGGACATGCATAGATACTGGGGGAAGTTTCTTGTGCAATGTTGATTACATGATTGCTTGACTATAATGCTAGGGCCAGCGGGTGAGTACGTACAGTTTACGGTACAGGCTACAACCGCGGCTAGCACAGGTTCTGAAATGCCATTACTGTTTTTGGTTTGGGTTTTTTTTTTTTCTTGGTTCTTGTTTTCCGTCTTTCTTCGTATTTATACCTCTCTCTCTTCTGGTGCCCGTCTACAAACAAAGATATCCCCCAATAAGTCTTTGGGATAACTGTCCATACAGTGACCTAGATAGAACTCATGCTCTCTCTCATACACACTCATCGTCCATAGCCCGGGGAGGAACAAGGGACCCTCCTATCGGCCCTAGCTAGACACTCCCACAAATAGGCAGACGTCTTACCAGCAGGCTCTGGCAGACGTTAGAACAGCAATTTAGCTGTAAGAATTAGACACCGGTCACTGCTAGACAGTGCACGGCGACCCTCACCCGGCCTAAACCCGGGAATCTATTACATCCTATCTTCTCTAACTACACTTCTGTTTTCACCCCATCCCTCTAATCTCTTTTCCGGAACCCCTCTAACCCATCCACCCAACCCAGACCCTAACCCCCCCCCCCTCCTCCCCACCTCCCCGCGACCATGGACACACTACAGGTAGTCACCCTAAACGCCAAGGGCCTGAACATACCAGAGAAAAGGCGGATGTTATTAAACGACATGAAACGCATGAAGGCCGACATTGTCCTGCTTCAAGAAACACACTTTAAGGATAACAAATACCCAATTTTAAAAAATAGATTCTATCCAACAGTTTATCATGCAACCTACTCAGAAAATAAATCTAGAGGGGTTTCCATCCAAATAGCAGCGAGAGTCCCGTGGAAGCTGATAGACGTGAGAGCAGACCCGGGGGGGAGATACTTGTTCCTTAAAGGGATGATTGGAGACGTAAGGGTGACGATTGCAAGCCTGTACGCCCCAAACATCCAACAAGATTCGTTTATCAAGAAACACTTAGAGTCTCTTCACAATTTTTCAGAGGGCCAACTCATTCTCGGAGGGGACCTAAACATACCTCTGCTACCCGTGGAAGACACCTCATCGGGCACATCCTCGACCTCGAGACACGCGCGAGAAACGATTCACACGGCACTACATACAGCGAGACTAGTGGATGTGTGGCGACTACTCCACTCGGGGGAACGGGACTACACCTTCTTCTCCCGCACACACCAGGTGTACTCCCGTATAGACCTTTTTCTGATCCCGCACTGCCAACTTCAAGCAGTCCGAGATGTGACCATAGGTTCTATTACCTGGTCGGATCACGCCCCGGTCATGCTGCAATACACAATAAACGACGTACATACGAGACAGAAAAAACCATGGAGGCTTAACGAATACCTCCTCCAAGACCCTGAAATTCTAGCAGACATCTCCAAAGAAATTACCCAATATTTTGAGACTAATACTACTGAGGGTTGTGACAAGGGACTCGTATGGGAGGCGCACAAAGCGGTGATACGTGGCGTGCTAATTAAACATGGCGCGAGGACTAAAAAACAGAGAACTGCCCAAATTTCGGCCCTACTTGACAGACTCAACAAGTTAGAGACTGCACACAAACAAACACCGACCAGAGCGCTAGGAGCGGAACTGGACACTGTACGTATGCAGGTGAAAGACCTTCTGCATTTTAAAGCCAAGGCCGCACTCCAAATCTCCCGCAGGAAGATGTATGAGTCCGGCAACAAATGCGGTAAATTACTAGCGCAAGCACTGAGATCACAGGCCGCGGCATCGTACATTCCGCACATACACTCCCCCACAGGCCAAAAAAAATCCCTGCCCCAACAAATATCCCAGGAATTTAAGCTATTCTATGAATCTCTTTACAATCTGAGGGGGGAAAAACCCCCACCTGAACATATAATGCAATACATAGCTGACTCAGCCATGCCCAACTTACCGAATGAAACACGAGCTATTCTTGAAGAACCTATAACCCTGACGGACATACAGACAGCCATAGGAGACACCAAACCAAACAAAGCACCAGGACCGGATGGTCTTACGATCCAATATTACAAGGCCCTTCTTCCATCACTAGGTAACCACCTGACCAACCTCTTTAACGACCTAGGTAAAGGGAGCAGACTCCATGACACAACACTACAGGCACAGATAGCAGTAATTCCCAAAGAAGGGAAGGACCCGACCCAATGCGGAAGCTACCGACCAATATCCTTATTAAATACTGATCTGAAGCTGCTTACCAAAATAATAGCCACTAGACTGCAATTACACATACCCCAGCTAATTCACTTGGACCAAGTGGGTTTCGTCCCAGCTAGAGAGGCAAGGGACAACACCATTAAAGTCCTAAACCTGCTTCACCACGTCACCACCACCAAAACTCCAAGTGTCTTTCTCAGCACAGATGCTGAGAAGGCATTTGATAGAGTAAACTGGGCCTTTATGTTTGCTACGCTGCGACACATAGGCCTAGGCAGCAACATGCTGAAATGGATCTCGGCAGTGTACACGACACCAAAGGCAAGGGTAAGAGCCAATGGAGTGCTATCCGATCTCTTCTCCATAACAAACGGGACACGTCAGGGTTGCCCACTCTCACCCCTCCTATTTGCACTATCGCTTGAACCCTTCTTATGTCACGTACGGCGAAACCCTGATATCATGGGCATAGGGTTAAATCAAACCCAACATAAAGTGTCCGCATACGCTGACGACCTTATGTTTTCACTCTCTAACCCAACGGTCTCGCTCCCTAATCTTCTACGCGAATTCGCTACATACAACACCTTATCCAATTTGAAAATTAATTTTACAAAATCAGAGGCAATGGGAATAAACATTTCGCCCTCTCAACTACCACACCTCCAGGCTAGCATTAAATTAAAGTGGACGAATACCGCTTTGAAATATCTGGGTACATATATACCCCAAAAACTCTCATCCCTATATGACCTTAACTTCCCCCCGCTCCTAAAAAGAGTAAAAGAGCTACTTAAAACATGGCAGCCAGGACTGCACTCCTGGCTAGGCCGATGTAACATCCTGAAAATGATGATCCTACCTAAATTTCTCTATTTAATGCAGACACTACCCATACATATCCCGTCCTCCTATTTCAAGCAAGTACAAGCAGCACTCTCAGAATTTGTTTGGGCCAAGAAGAAACCTAGAATAGCTCATACACTACTGGTCCTCCCCAAACTACACGGAGGATTAGCCCTCCCCAATGTCCGTGCCTACTACCAGGCAATACACCTGGGAAGACTGATTGACTGGTGCCGCCACCAGGACACCAAATTATGGACCCAAATAGAGCAGGCACAAAGTGATATCCCCCTCCGCGGCAGCCCTTGGTGTTACTCGAGTCTGCCACTAGAGGTTAGACAACACCCATTGATCGGAAATACATCACGCATATGCGCTCGCCTCATAGATCAGACTTCCCTCTCATCCCTGAACTCGCCCCTCTACCCGATACTGGGCAACCCCCTCTTTACTCCAGGTATACGAGACGAACCATTCAGAAGTCTTATGGGGTTGGGCAAGCACCAGGCCTCCCACTTTAGTGAAAATGGACGATGGAAAACAGCAATGGAACTCTCAGACCCTTCAGGGCCATTCCAACTGGACTTCATGAGAGCTCTCCAGTTGAGCCATTTCCTAAGCTCCATTACACCCCCAACAGAAAATGACCTAACACTGACAACGCTAGAAGAGACCTGCAACGGTACGGGGACCCTTACACACACACTTTCACTGACCTACGCCCTCATAAACACACCATCAGACGATTTCACACCCCCAGGGCTTCTTAAGTGGGAGGAGGAATTGGGAATACAACTTGACTCTACCAAAAGACAACGAGCCCTCAGATATACACATAAATCCTCCATCTGCGCCAAGATACAAGAAACGAATTATAAAATTATCTCAAGATGGTACAGAACCCCAGCACTATTACACAAGATATTCCCAACAACTTCAGACCGATGCTGGCGATGCCAAGCTGAAAAGGGAACCTTGCTCCACATATTCTGGTCCTGCCCCAAACTGACACACTTCTGGACAGTGATACGCGAAACAATCCAAAAACAAACGGAACGAGTCATTACAGACGACCCAGCTTTTTTCCTCTTGCATATCTCAGAGACTCCGGACAAAATTTATAAAAGGTCAGTGATACGACACCTGCTAGATGCGGCCAAGGCCTGCATTCCGCTGTGCTGGAAATCCCCTCATCCCCCGACCATTGACCTATGGCTCCAAAAGGTGGAGGACATACGGAACATGGAAGACCTCATACTCACAGCACAGAAGAGACAGGAAACTTTTACCAAAACATGGCAACTATGGACCATGTTCATATACTCAGACGAAGGTAGAGACCTGAGAGGCTCATAATAAGATATGCAAGGCACTAAGCGTAAGGATCCCTGAATGATATGCAGGTGTTTCCTGATGAGCCCCGCTAGAATGCAAACAGTGCCCCATGGTCGCGGGCTACACCCATACCTGAACCCCCCCCCCCCCCAACTCCCTCCCCCTACCTCTCCTCCACCTCTACCTCTCCCTCTGTTATCCTACTTTCTAACTTCCTCTTCCTTCACTCCGCTCCGTCTCGGCCTCCGTAGTGGGAGGATCGAACACGGAGGGGAACAACTATAAACATCTGTTTTAAAAAGAAAAAAGAGTAGGGGACAGGCCCCATGGGATAACGGTTCACTAACAATAGACAATACTATAAGCCGCATATGGGATATATGGAACATCAACATAACATTACTTCATAACTTAATATCTAATGCCGTCATGTAACAGTTAAATGTGTAGATGTTGAAACAACAGGTGATATAATCTAGATGTTCAGAAACTGTATTGTATGTTATTCTGTATTGTATTGGTCCCTGTGGACCCTGTTCCTGACATAAATAAAAAATTTAAAAAAAAAAAAAAAAAAAAATGTCTGCGTGCTTAGGGAGAGGGGCCTGTGGTAAAGGAATCCTGCACTGATATAATATGGAGGCTATTGTTTCTGGTTTCTGACTATTTCAGTACCTTTGGTGTAATGTAACAAAAATAGATGTTGACGTGCCATAACACGGTTAAGGAGTCCAGATACAACTTTATTCCTATAAAAAAAGTCAGCGGCACAATCCAAAGATTATGTCTTACAAGCCCAGTGTCCGGGCTGGGCTCAGCCCTTCCTTCTCTGAGCTGACCGCTCAGCTGACTGCTAATTGCCAGCTCCCATCTCTCTCCACAGTTACTCAGCTGTTGATGATATCCTGCTCATCAGTCCTGCCTACTTAAGCCGTCCAGTCCAGAGGAGCTCTGCCTTCGCCTTGGTCACATCACCAAAACTATCTCCTGCGATTCTGTTCAAGACTTGCTTTGCTGATATCCCTTCTGGCTCCAGATCCTGCTTGCTGTTCCACTACATTGATTCCCGACTTCTGGCTTGGCTGACTATCCGTTCCGGTTACCGAACTTTGGCTTTTTTGACTACGTTTGCTCTTTTTACTTTTTTTATTAAACAAATGTGATTTAACTGTACTTTTGTCTCGGCCTGATTTCATGGTTTCTGACACCCAGATGTTCAGCTGACATGCTTGCCACCAAACCAGCTGCTGACAAAGCCTGTGTGCTTGTAATCACACTGAAAAACTAGGAAAATTTTAGAAGGTCCAGCTCACGTCTAGTCCATTCAACCTGTGTTCAATCAAGCTCTGATGAAGGAAATGCTTTTGGAACCCCCGAAACACGTTGGATACTGTTTGGAATATCCACCTGCAATATGGTTGTATCTGGACCTCTTAGCGGCGATGTGGTGATTCAGTTTCCATTTTAGTTACATTACAAGGCAAGGAGACATTGGAGATCCTCTGGGGTATAAAAGCTGCCTGCCCAGGAATGAGATATTTTACATTAACATTAATAATTTAACCCATTCCCACCCCAACTTGGTGTCCCTTTGTTAACCACTTCCCGCCCGCCCACTGTCATATGACGGTGGGATGAAGAACCAATTGTTCCGGGCCGCCGTCATAATTTTGTTTGCGGCCACTAGGGGGCGCGCGCGCGCCCGCCACGTCGCTGGGGACCCAAAGCGTGTGCCTGGCGGCCACGATGTCCGCCGGCCACCCGCGATTGCCCAGTAACTGAGCAGGATGTGGATCTGTGTGTGTAAACACACAGATCCACGTGCTGTCAGAGGAGAGGAGACCGACGGTGTATCCCTTGTATCCCCGGTGTATCCCCCAGTCAGTCCCCTCCCCCCACAGTTAGAATCACTCCCATAGGGAACATATTAACCCCTCAATCGCCCCCTAGTGTTAACCCCTTCCTTGCCAGTCACATTTATACAGTAATCAATGCATTTTTATAGCACAGATCGCTGTATAAATGTGAATGGTCCCAAAAATGTGTCAAAAGTGTCTGATCTGTCCGCCGCAATATCGCAGTCACGATAAAAATCATAGATCGCAGCCATTACTAGTAAAAAAAAAAAAAAAATACAAAAATGCTATAAATCTATCCCCTATTTTGTAGATGCTATAACTTTTGCGCAAACCAATCAATATACGCTTATTGTGATTTTTTTTTTTACCAAAAATATGTAGAAGAATACATATCGGCCTAAAATGAGTAAAAAATTTGTTTTAAAAAAAAATGTAAAAATTGGATATTTATTATAGCAAAAAGTTAAAAATATTGCGTTTTTTCAAACTTGTCCCTCTTTTGTTTATAGCGCAGGAAATAAAAACCGCAGAGGTGATCAAGTACCACCAAATGAAAGCTCTATTTGTGGGGAAAAAAATGACAAAAAAAGGTTATTTGGGTACAGCGTTGTATGACCGCGCTATTGTCATTCAAAATGCGACAGCACTGAAAGCTGAAAAATGGCTTGGGCAGGAAGAGTGTGTTCGTGCCTGGTAGGCAAGTGGTTAAGGTCTGTATGTCCAGGATTGGCAATCATGTGATCATTGTGATTGGCTGTCACAGTGGTCACATTATTGGGAGCCAGACTCACCAGCTACCGATCGTTAGTGGGTACCAAGAGTGGTCCTTTTTACAGCATAGAAATACATTTCTCAGCATAGAAAAAAAGGGTTCCTCTATGGTTTCCTGGGTCACTGGGGAAGCTATCCTATTGAATGCTGCCACCCCTCAACCAGCCATCTTGGTTCAGACAGAGCCTATTTAAGGCCCTGGCTCTCAGGTTTGGCAGGCATTTTGCAAGTTGGCAAAGTCAGGAGAGGTACCCAGCCTGTTAGGGACAGTTCTAGCAGTAAGAAAAGGTTCCCGACGAGGAGGAAAACCATATAGGGTGGCTGCTATTATGGACATCTTCCTGCTTGGGCATAAGTCAGCCAGGCCACATTCTTCCCCTCTCTACTTACTGCTGGAAACCGCAAATGTGCACCCAGCTGGGCTGTCTTTCCACCAGGTTTGTTGTGAACTGTTGCTGCATTACTTCAATACAAGTTTTATATTGCACCTGACTGTGTGAATTATTGCCATGAAACCGCGCTGCACCCTACCTATGGTACATGCAGATCAGCAAACAGAAGCAGCCAGGCAAGTAGTATCCCAGAAGGAAGTCAGCAATAGCAGTCCTTTCTCTCGCAGCAGGTTTCCTTTAAACTACTTGCCTACCAGGCACGAACACCTCCTTCCTGACCAGGCCATTTTTCAGCTTTCAGCGCTGTCGCATTTTGAATGACAATTGCGCGGTCATGCAACGCTGTACCCAAATAACATTTTTATCATTTTTTCCCCACAGATAGAGCTTTATTTTGGTGGTATTTGATCACCTCTGCGTTTTTTATTTCTTGCGCTATAAACAAAAGAAGAGCGACAAGTTTTTTTCTTTTAAACAAATTTTTTCCTCAGTTTAGGTCGATACGTATTCTTCTACATATTTTTGGTAAAAAAAAAAAATCGCAATAAGCGTATATTGATTGGTTTGCGCAAAAGTTATAGCGTCTACAAAATAGGGGATAGATTTATAGCATTTTTATTATTATTTTTTTTTTTACTAGTAATGGCGGCGATTTGCGATTTTTATCGTGACTGCGACATTGCGGTGGACACTTCGGACACTTTTGACACATTTTTGGGACCATTCACATTTATACAGCGATCCGTGCTATAAAATTGCATTGATTACTGTATAAATGTGACTGGCAGGGAAGGGGTTAACACTGGGGGGCGCTGCAGGGGTTAATATGTACCCTATGTGAGTGATTCTAACTGTGGGGGGAGGGGACTGACTAGGGGAGGGGACCGATCGGTGTCCCTATGTACAAGGGACACACCATCGGTCTCCTCTCCTCTGACAGGACGTGGATCTGTGTGTTTACACACACAGATCCACGTCCTGCTTGATTACCGGGCACGCGTATCGGGTCCCCAGCTACGCGGCAGGCACGCGCGCCTCCCGCGGCGCGCGCGCGCCCCCTGGTGGCCAAAAAGCGAGCGCCGTCATATCACGGCGGCCCGCCACAAGAGCTGCACCGTCCCGCCGTCATTTGACAGTGGGCGGTCAGCTGCTGGTTAAATAGCATTGAACACAATACCTCGTTTTTGAGCAGGACTGACAGAAGTATGTAATAGTCATAGGCAGGCTTTATTCCCTGCTACAGACATTGCTGTGAACAATGGTGTATCAAGAAAGCAGACATGTACAGTACATAACTATCCACATTGCACATGTATTGCTGAATACATCATTTTGCCTATAGGCCTGTAGCAAATATGAAAAATTTCAGCCCCTCGTTTGCTGGTTTGTGACTGCTGTGACTCAGGCTTGGTTCACACAAGTGCGATGCGAGAACCCTGCAAATCACACTGCACTATGCGAACTGCTGGAAGTGTCAATAGAAAGTTAATGACACTCCCAAATTAGTTTGCATATTGCAGTGCGACCTGTCAACTCGGATTGCATGGGTGTGAACACCCATGCAATCCGATTCTAGTGCGGACCAAAAAAAGGGTCCTGTGCACGTTTGGTCTGAATGCGATGCAAATTCATACATATTACCTGTATGGCTGAAATCGCATCGCACAGACATCGCATATGATTTGCAGTGCGGTGCGAATCACATGCGATCTCGCACAGCGCACTGGTGTGAACTGAGCCTCAATCTGCAATGTGTCACGTAGGGTGTAGAATGACTAGGCTCGAAAGTCCTTGATAATGTCCGCATGGAAGAGCAAATTCAAAAGCTGGCACCGTGGCTTGCCGGGATGGATGCTTATTGTGTAAGTCATGTCTGTGCTTCCACTAATTATTCTGACATCACTAGAAGATGGAATAATCTCCCCAGATTTATGTGACATAGCGCAGACAGCCGCGTCCCCTCTCTCTGCTAGTGCGTTAACCCTGCCTTGTCAGGATCATGCCGCGCACTCTACATCATGTTTAATATCGAGCAACAGAGTGTTGGCGGATGGAGGTTATAGACGGCCATCGCATTGATTTTATTTGAGAACTCAAATGACTTAAAGCCTTGCTCCAGCCAAGGCCATTTTTTAGCTTTGGATAGAATGGGAAAGAGTTTACATTTCTGGCAAGTTTTTATTTTTTATGTAACCCCACTAGGGATATTTTCCCTCACTTCCTGTCCATCATACCAGAAATGGTTTGGGTGCGGCTGTCATCAGGACAGGAAGGCACAGACCGAAGTAAAAGTGTTAGAAGTTCTTGCCCTTCACTACTCCATTATAATGTGTTATTGAGTCTGTCCCCACTGGGGACATTTCCCGTAATTTCCTGGCATGACAGAAAGACAAGGAAGATCTCCACTATAGGTGCACAGATGGCAATAAAAAAAAAAAAACACAGAGGCTCTAAACTGTTCTATCCCAAAAAAAGTTTTGGCTTAAGATAGGCAATGAAGGCACATTTTAAAAGCCTAACAATACGCTGCATTATTCACCAGCCAGCAATAAGGATTCATTTTTTTCCACACAGGTAGGGTTGCCACCTTTTCTTCAAGTCAAACCCGAACATTTTAGCAGCGCACGCCAATTTATTTTTTATAGTATAAATTATACATATATTTTGCTATTAAATAACATTTCTAATCATATGAAGTTAATAACACAAGTCCCCCTTTGCATCAGAGTCCACAGAGTTCCCCTTTTACATCTGAACTCACAGAGTTCCCTTTCACAGTAAGGGGGGACTCTGCAGACTTTGATGTAAGGGAGAACTCTGGGGCCTCTAACATAAGGGATGCTCTGGGAACCCTGATTTAAGGGGGAACACTGAGAACTCTGATGTACAGAGAAGACTCTGATGTAAGGGAGAACACTGTGGCCTCTGGTGTAAAGGGGAACTCTGATGTAAGGGGTGCTCTGAGAACCCTGATTTGCCTTAGTGTACTTACTCAGAGGCAGGAGAGAGAAGGGGGGAGACTTCAGTCACAGACAGGGATGGATGGTGAGCTCACTCACCCCTTGGCAGTCAGCACCTCTCATCCAGATGTATCTGAGGCTGCTGAATTCAAATTTCCGGCCCCAACTTTCCTTTTCTGAGGCACAGCGCTGGGATTGGAGTGTGGGCATACACAGATGGGTAGGGGTGGGGGGAAGAGGTGCAGATTGAGCACTCTCTCCTCTCCCGTCTGTGTGTGTGTTTGGGGGGGGGGGGGTTGTTAGTGTTGGCTTTGGGCAATGTGAAAGAGTGTAGCAGACACTCTCAGCTTAGACAACTGCATGCAGCAACCCTGCTGGGAAGCCATAGTCCAGTCTAAATAATGTGTCCGGGTTTCAGGCAGTATGAAACCCGGACGCAAGATTCCAAACCCGAACTGTCCGGGTGAATCCTGGACAGGTGGCAACCCTACACACAGGTCAGGAGTGCTTTACTGTAGTGAATACAATGCTTACCATCTGAGAAAATAGCCATTGCTTAGGTTCTAAAACTGGCCATACACAGGAGGTCGGTTTGTGACCCTCCCACCTGACAAACTTTGATCTCAGAACCAAGGGCACTGGGTGGAAAATATTCCTAGCCCAGCAGTGCCTGCTTTCAATCAAATGCAGTCACTGATTGGGTATTCTGACAGCTGTGAGTTAAAATACAACAGCCAGCAGGGTTCACCCATTCACGCTGTTTAAGGAAAAATTTTGAGGCTGAATGAAAAGAAATCTTACAATGTGTGGCCAGCTTTTGTCAAATATCCGCTGTTTACAGCCGTGGCCAAAAGTTTTGAGAATGACACAAATATTAAATTTTCACAAAGTCTGCTGCTTCAGAGTTTAGATATTTTTGTCAGATGTTACTATAAGTATAAATACAAGCATGTCAAAAGTGTCAAAGACTTTTATTGACAATCGCATTAAAAGTCAAATTTTTTTTAGAAAAAATAAAAATAACAAACATAGTATACTTACTTCCTCTGTGCAGTTAGTTTTGCACAGAGCAGCCTGGGTCCTTCTCTTCTCAGGTCCCTCTTCCCTGCTTCTGGCCCCTCCCTCCTGTCGAGTGCCCCTACGGCAAGCAGCTTGTTATGGGGGCACCCGAGCCCAGTCACAGCTCCGTGTGTCCAATCAGACACAGAGCCCTGACCCGGCCCCACCCACTCTCCCCTAATTGGCTAACTGACTGTCAACCACAGGAGCCAATGGCGCCGCTGTGTCTCAGCCAATCAGGAGGAGAGTCCCAGACGGCGAAGACACTCGTGGACATCGCTGGAGAAAGATGGGGCTCCGGTAAGTAATTATGTGGTGCCAGGGAGGCTGCTACACACAGATTTATCTTAATTCATAGAATGCATTAAGATAAAAAACCTTCTGCCTTTACAACTCCTTTAACCACTTCAATACAGGGCATTTATACACCCTTCCTTCCCAGACCAATTTTTAGCTTTCAGCTCTTTCACACTTTGAATGCCAATTACTCAGTCATGCAACAATGTACTCAATCAAAATTTTTATCATTTTTTTCATACAAATAGAGCTTTCTTTTGGTGGTATTTAATCACCCCTTGTTTTTTTATTTTTTGCGACATAAGTGAAAAAAGAGCGAAAATTTTGAAAAAAAACCCCTTTTAGTTTCTATGATAAAATTTTGCAAATAATAATTTTTGTTCATAAATTTAGGCCAACATTTATACTGCTACATCTCTTTGGTAAAAATAACCCAAAATTTGTGGAAATTATTTAGTCTCTTTTAAAGTTATAGAGTCTACAAGCTATGGTGCAAATCATTGAAAATTGATCACATCTGATGCACTGACGGCCTATCTCATTTCTTGAGGCTCTGAAATGTCAGGAAAGTACAAATAACCCCCAAATGAACCCTTTTTGAAAAGTAGACAGTCCAAGTATTTAGTAAGAGGCATGGTGAGTTTTTTGAAGTCGTAATATTTTCCCACAATTGTTGGGAAAAAGACGAATGTTTTATTTTTTTACAAAATTGTCATAATAACAAGTTATTTCTCACACACAGCATATGCATACTTCCAATTACACCCCAAAATACATTCTGCAACTCCTCCCGAGTATGGCGATACCACATGTGTGAGACTTTTACACAGCCTGGCCACACAGAGAGGTCCAACATGCAGGGAGTGCCATCAGGGGTTCTAGGAGAATAAATGACACCTCTAATTTCCTAACGACCTATTACATTTGTGAAGGCCCTGGAGCACCAGGACAATGAAATTACCCACAAAATGACGCCATTTTGGAAAACAAACACCCAAAGTATATTCTATGAAGCATTATGAGTCTTTTGAACGGTTAATTTTTTTACACAAGTCTTCAGAATGCATGGAAAGAAAATGAAAATATCTTTTTTTTTTTTTTTACACAAAGTTGTCCATTTATAAGATATTTCTAACACATAGCATGTATATAGCAAAAATTACACCCCAAAACACATTCTGCTACTCCTCCTGAGTATGGCGATACCACATGTGTGAGACTTTTACACAGCCTGGCCACATACAGAGGCCCAACATTAAAGTAGTACCTTCAGGCGTTCTAGGAGCATAAATTACACATCTCATTTCATTCCTACCTATCACACTTTTGAAGGTCCTGGAGCACCAGGACAATGGAATTACCCACAAAATTACCCCATTTTGGAAAGCAAACACCCCAACGTGTATTCTATGAGGCATGGGCTGCAAATAGGTACTCGGGTACTCCGATGGGCTGGCGACAGGTACTCGGGTACTCCGATGGGCTGTCGACAGGTACTCGGGTACTCCGATGGGCTGGCGACAGGTACTCGGGTACTCCGATGGGCTGGCGACAGGTACTCGGGTACACTGATGGGCTGGCGACAGGTACTCGGGTACTCCGATGGGCTGGCGACAGGTACTCGGGTACTCCGATGGGCTGGCGACAGGTACTCGGGTACTCCGATGGGCTGGCGACAGGTACTCCGATGGGCTTGGACAGGTACTCCGATGGGCTTGGACAGGTACTCCGATGGGCTTGGACAGGTACTCCGATGGGCTTGGACAGATACTCCGATGGGCTTGGACAGGTACTCCGATGGGCTTGGACAGGTACTCCGATGGGCTTGGACAGGTACTCCGATGGGCTTGGACAGGTACTCCGATGGGCTTGGACAGGTACTCCGATGGGCTTGGACAGGTACTCCGATGGGATTGGACAGGTACTCCGATGGGCTTGGACAGGTACTCAGATGGGCTTGGACAGGTACTCAGATGGGCTTGGACAGGTACTCCGATGGGCTTGGACAGGTACTCAGGTACTCAGATGGACTGCGACAGGTACTCAGGTACTCAGATGGGCTGGGACAGGTACTCAGATGGGCTGTGACGTGATTTTTTTTTTGATTTTTTTTTCGAAAACAAACATGCTATACTTACCTGCTCCGTTGCAGTGGAATATATAGAGCAGCCTGGATCCTCCTCTTCTCGGTCCCTCTTCCCTGCTCCTGGCCTCTCCCTCCTGTCGAGTGCCCCCACAGCAAGCAGCTTGCTATGGGGGCTCCCGAGCTGAGCTGCAGCTCTGTGTGTCCATTCAGACATGCATTTCGGTCCGCCCCTCTCTCTCCTGATTGGCTAACTGACATTCAGTGACACCAGTGGCAGTCAATGGCTCCGCTGTGTCTCAGCCAATCGGGAGGGAGAGTCCTGGACGGCCAAGGGACTCGTGGACATCGCTTCAGAGAGATGGGGCTCAGGTAAGTATTAGGGGGGCTGCTGCACACAGAAGACTTTATCTCAATGCATAGATAGCATTAAGATAAAATAAAAATAAAATAAAAAAACCTTCTGACTTTACAACCCCTTTAAGTTTATGCAAAGAGTCAATATTTGCAGTGTTGACCCTTCTTTTTCAAGACCTCTGAAATTCACCCTGGCATGCTGTCAATCAACTTCTGGGCCACATCCTAAATGATATCAGCCCATTCTTGCATACTCAATGTTCAGAGTTTGTCAGAATTTGTGTTTTTTTTTGGTTTACCCACCTCTTGAGGATTGACCAAAAGTTCTCAATGGGATTAAGGTCAGGGGAGTTTCTGGACCATGGACCCAAATTTCAATATTTTGTTCCCAAAGCCACTTAGTTATCACTTTTGCCTTATGGCAAAGTGCTCCATCATGCTGGAAAAGGCATTGTTTGTCACCAAACTATTCTTGGATGGTTGGGAGAAGTTGATCTCGGAGGATGTTTTTGTACCATTTTTTTATTCATGGCTGTGTTCTTAGGCAAAACTGTGAGTGAGCCCACTCCTTTGGCTGAGAAGCAACCCCACACATGAATGGTCTCGGAATGCTTTACTGTTGGCATGGCACAGGACTGATGGTAGCGCTCACCTTTTCTTCTCCGATCAAGGTTTTTTCCAGATGCTCCAAACAAGCTCTGCACTGGTGGTGGACCAATCCCGCAGCTGAATCAACAGTAGGAGACTACCCTGGCGCTTGCTGGACTTTCTTGGGTGCCCTGAAGCCTTCTTTACAAATGCAGTGGAAATGTTTTTAATGGTGATTACGGTAAGTAAATTTTCATGGCAAAGAGGGACTTTGTAATTCATCTGATCACTCTTCATAACATTCATGTACAAATTGTCATCATAAAAACTGAGACATCAGACTTTGGGAAAATTAATATTTGGATCATTCCCAAAACTTTTGGCCACGGCTGTACACCTCCCTATTGGACAGCAAAAATGTAATGAAGCTCCAAGCATGCTGAGTGCTTGTGTTCATGTCTGAAGTCAGCCTGACAAAACACTAGATGCATAGATCATCATCGATAGATGGTTAATCATGCCTAGTAGTCTGACCATCCTTTGTTGTCCATGACCACCTTTACCCATTACTCAGGGCTGATTCACACCACCATTTCTAGATTCTGGATGCATTTCTGCATGTGTGGTTTTTAATGTGTTTTGATGCATTCCAGGTCATTTTTACCCTCTTTTTTCCCCCCTTCATGTCAATTGAGGACATGTGCATTCCATACAGAAAATATATAACATGTTCTACTAAAGGCTGTAATAAGTGGAACTTTACCCATAACAACTTGATAAAAATAAATAATGTACTTTAGCAAGGAACATACATTATAATTATGCTTCCAAAATGAATGTGTGCTGTACATTGCCTCAAGCAGTGTTCCAGTTTGTTCTTGCTGGAGGCTGCCATTTTGCTAAAGCCCAGAGCCCCAGCTGTAAATCATAAAAGTGAAACTAAACCTATGGATTTGCCATTTCAAAAAACAGTTTGATTTGATTATGTCCTCAACCAAACTGTCAAACCATCAAAATGGCTGGCGTCCTTAACTGATCACATGTGCAGCACCATGGCAGATGCAGTTCAAACAGAAGCAGCTCTCCGTTGTAAAGGATAGGAGGGTATAATTCCACTGTAACCACTTCCCGACCCCCTTCCGCATATATACTGCAGCAAGGCAGCTCAGCTACTTGTACGTCGGTCTGTACATGTGGTACTGTGGGCGCGTGCCGCGGGAGCTCGCCTGCGGGTCTGGCAGACTCTATGTCCACTGGCCACCCGATCGCCGTGAAGAGAGGCTCTGCCTATGTAACCAATCCCCGTCATTACTAGTAAAATCAATAAAAAATAAATTAAAAGTCCCTAAATCTTTCCCCTATTTTGAAAACGCTATAACTTTTGTGCAAACCAATCAATTTTACGCTTTTTGCAATTTTTTTTACCAAAAATACGTAACAGAATACATATACTGATGAATACATTTGTTTTTTTATATATTTTTTGGGATATGTATTATAACAGAAAGTAAATTCTTTTTTTTTTTTTCAAAATTGTCAGTCTTTTTTGTTTATAGCGAAAAAAATAAAAAAACGCAGAGGTAATCAAATACCACAAAAAAAAAGCTCTATTGGTGAAAAAAAAAAAAAGAAGGACATCAATTTTGTTTGGGTACAACGTCGCACAGCTGTCAGTTAAAGCGACGCAGTGCTAGATCGCAAAAAATGGCCTGGTCATTAACCACTTGCCTACCAGGCACGAACACCCCCTTCCTAACCAAGCCATTTTTCATTTGTCGCATTTTGAATGACAATTGCGTGGTCATGCAACGATGTACCCAAATACATGTTTTCCCCACAAATAGAGCTTTCTTTTGGTGGTATTTGATCACCTCTGCGGTTTTTATTTCTTGCGCTATAAACAAAAGAAGAGGGACAAGTTTGAAAAAACGCAATATTTTTTACTTTTTACTATAATAAATATCCAATTTTTTTTTAAACACATTTTTTCCTCATTTTAGGCCGATACGTATTCTTCTACATATTTTTGGTAAAAAAAAATAAAAAAATAAAAAACGCAATAAGCATATATTGATTGGTTTGCACAAAAGTTATAGCGTCTACAAAATAGGGGATAGATTTATAGCATTTTTATAACTAGTAATGGCGGCGATCTGTGATTTTTATCGTGACTGCGATATTGCGGCGGACATATCGGACACTTTTGACACATTTTTGGGACCATTCACATTTATACAGCGATCCGTGCTATAAAAATGCATTGATTACTGTATAATGTGACTGTCAGGGAAGGGGTTAACACTAGGGGGTGATCAAGGGGTTAATATGTTCCCTATGTGAGTGATTCTAAGGGACACACCATCAGTCTCCTCTCCCCTGACAGGACGTGGATCTGTGTGTTTACACACACAGATCCACGTCCTGCTCAGTTACTGGGCAATCGCGGGTGCCCGGCGGACATCCCGGCCGCCGGGCACGCGCATCGGGTCCCTAGTGGCCGCAAAGTTAGTGCCGTCATATGACGGCGGCCCGGAACAAGAGATGTTTCTTGCCGCCGTCATATGACAGTGGGCGGTCTGAAACTGGTTAAGGGGGTAAATCCTTCTGGGGCTGAAGTGGTTATGTCTGTCAGCAAATTGGCCTCTACAAACTCAGCAATGCCCAAAATGGTGAGCAACTGAGCATGTGCAGAACAGGGTAAGGCACTGTTTAATTGGATTTTAAACAGTAGGGGGACTTTTTTTTTTTAATATGTTTAATATGTTTTTAACCGCTTCCCGACCGCCTCCTGTAGATATACGTCAACAGAATGGCACGGGCAGGCAAAAGCACGTACCTGTACGTCCCCTTTAATTTGCCTGCCCGCCCCCTAGTGGTTAACCCCCTAACTACAACTGTCATTTACATAGGAATCAGTGCTATTTAAATAGCAGTGATTGCTGTATAAATGACAAATGTCCCAAAAATGTGTCAAAAATGTCCGATGTGTCCGCCAAAATGTCGCAGTCACAATAAAAATCGCTGATCGCCGCCATTACTAATAAAAAAAAAAATATTAATAAAAATGCTATAAAACTATCCCTATTTTGTAAACGCTATAACTTTTGCGCAAACTAATCAATAATCGCTAATTGCGATTTTTTTTACCAAAAATATGTAGAAGGCCTAAACTGAGGAAAAAAAATGTTTTTTTATATATTTTTTGGGGATATTTATTATAGCAAAAAGTAAAAAATATTGCATTTTTTTCAAATTGTCGCTCTATTTTTGTTTATAGCCCAAAAAATAAAAACCGCAGGGGCGATCAAATACCACCAACTGAAAGCTCTATTTGTGGGAAAAAAAGAACGCCAATTTTGTTTTGGAGGCACGTCGCATGACCGCGCAATTGTTAGTTAAAGCGACGCAGTGCCGAATTGCAAAAAGGGGCTGGTCCTTTGGCTGCCAATTGGTCCGGGGCTGAAGTGGTTAATATGTTACATAGCTATACCTGCAAAAGGGGCCAGCCTGAAGTGATCTAGCAGGAAAGTTCCACTTTAAAGCAAAAAGGTGGTTCAACAAAATAAGGACACAAAGGGGGTAATCCTTTTTCCAATTCAGTAATTCAGTTTTGGTTTTTTTTTCCTGACATGTTGGTGTCATATCTTTTGCTTGGATGTTATAAGTTGCACTAGTAAATACAGCTGGATAAAACAAAAACCTGTGTGTTTTAATTTTAGGCTGCAAAGCAACAAAATTAGATTATTTAAAAAAAAAGGGGTAATTCTTTTCTATACCTACTGTACTACTTCATCTGGATTGGATGTTCTGCAAAGCTACCTTTTTTTTTGTATTTGTCGCATACCATTAAATAAAGGATAAAAAAAAAAGTCAATAATCAATAGTTTCAAGATTTAAACTGGGCCCTGTTTGTCACCTAATAAAATAAAAAATCCGCCCTACTTGGCTTATTGAAAATAAGCGCTCCGTCACACGGACATATCCATGTACGGAGCAGGCTCTGCTCAGCGGGGGAATCGCTCCGTCGATCCCTGCTGAGCAGGCAGATGACAGGTCTGTCTGGACACTGTGCAGGGACCGACCTGTCAGAGCGCCGCTCTCCACTATGGGGGAACCGGATGAAGACGGACCGTAGAGTCCGTCGTCACCCGATCCGATCCGCAGACGGATGGAAAAAATAGGTTTTTCCTCCGTCACACTTTTTCGGATCGGAGCGGGTCGGGTGTCAGTGGACATGTCACCGCTGATATCTGTCCCTCCATAGACCTCTATGGAGTGTCCGTTCAGGTCCGCCTAAAAAACTGACTGGCGTACCTGAACGGATCGCCCGCATGAAAGGGTAGAATAGGTGTGGCTGCTTTGTTCATTCCAGATCCCTTCCTGAGGTTACCTAAACATCATAGGACGACAGATCTTGCAGTTTCAGGTTTTGGCGATTGGGGGACTTGCCAGGTATCCTGGGACTTGTGGTTCCACCAAGAATAGGGGTCCACACATATCCCTACAAAAGTAAGGGGGGGATTTTTCTTAAGGGAAATACATGTTACCCTTAAGGACCCTATTCTACAAAATGCTGGTGCCTTGCTGTCATGCTAATTCTTTGGCTTCAACAAATTCAGTATCACTGATCTGAAACAATCATGTAGTCAGGGGACTAAGCACTCCTGATCTACATACTTGTAGACCGATCTGTGACTCAGAAAGTCCTAAAGGCTGAGGATCAGTGCTAAAGCCAGGTAACTTGCATTTTCAGAACAAGATCAGCAATAGTAGCCTATGTTGGCAGCTTTGTTTAGCATAGGACTAAATACTTGTTATGGGCTCCTCAGAGGCCATTTTGTTTATTCTAAAATTAACGGCTACCAGCAGCAGTCCCTGAAGAACACAGGGCAAGGTAAATCGTACGTTTAGCACTGAAATTTTGGCTGGAAGCCCTGAGCTGTTCGTAATCATTGCCCATCTTGGCACCAGGTGCTGCCAGCTCTCAGGTGCCGGCGACAGGCGTCCGAGCCTACCTATACGAAGCTTTGCCTGTTCGCCATCCACAAAATCTTTCCCACAGAGAGCGAGCCGCTGCCAGTATCTGTTACTATAGTAACAAAATGAGAGAGTGTAAGATGGGGGAGTGAACGCATGATGGGGGAGAAGATTACCTCACACTGTGTGAATCTGAGGGGAGGAAGCCGCATCTGAAGGGAGAAAGTTAACAGGAAGACATGTCAGGGGCCACGGGGCCCCTGCTATGCATTGCTACTGGGAGGAAAGCGGTAAATAAAGGCAGTAATAAGGTGAAGGAGCCCAGAGGACATATGGAGGCTGAGCAAGTTGGCACAGCATGAGCAGAGAAGCACAGGTTGTGTGGATAGGGGATGTGACTCCGAGGCAATTTTCAACAACTACTAGCAAAGCCGTAGCCGCTTGCTGAACAGGAAAATGTCAAAACCAATAATTTTTAACACTTTTTTTCTTCTTTAAGCTTCTAACTTTTAATCAACAGGTTCATTTCAGCCAAGATACACACACACACACACACACACATAGGCAGATTCATAGAGGAGCACCACTTACCTTGCTGCACCTACCAAAGAACATCAATAACGTTGGCATGGACAAAACAAGGGAACATATAGAGAGAATCTCTGGAAGGTTTTTGTTGCGGTCTGTGTCTCATAGAAGGTAAAAGCAGCGTGGAGAAGAAGTGGGGCTCTCACCAGCAATTACAAAAATGACAAGTAAATCGGGGAGGGCTTATAATCTTTATCAGCTTTTTAATGAACGATTGCTCTCTGCTTATGATTAATAAAGGGATCGGGAGCCCAGTCCCCAACCAGGTCTCCCCAAAGAAATTTATTTCTAACCTTTATTTCTAATGCCGCATACACAGGAGCAGAATTTCCGTCCGAAAAATCGGAATTCTGCTCAAGCTTGTCTTGCATACACACCGTCACACAAAAGTTCTCTGAACTTTTGACCGTCAAGAACGCGGTGATGTACAACACTACGACAAGCCGAGAAAATGAAGTTCAATGCTTCCGAGAATGCGTCAAATTGTTTCCGAGCATGCGTGATTTTTTGCGCGTCCGAATTGCATACAGACGATCGCGTTTTCGGATAGGAACTTTTTTCTGACCGAAAAATTGAGAACATGCTCTCAATCTTTTGAGTATCTGAACACACCTGAGCTCACCTCTGGTCTCTACTTCCAAGGGTGTCTAAATGGAAATTTTGCAAAAGCCACCCAAGTCAACTCGGGCTCCTCATACAGGTAGGTAACTACAATGCACCTCAATGCATTCAACACGGGTTTTTTTTCAGCCAAAACGTGGAGGAGTTCCACCACCTCCTGTCCTAGCCTTGTGCTTTCTGTTCACTGCTGCCACTATTAACCTCTTCTGTGGCTGCACACATATATGCAGCCTCTCAGTAAATGGGCCTTAGAGGCGTCAGCGGGAAGGGGTTAAACACAGAAGCCAGGCTTCTGTATTTAGAAATGATAGGACTGCTCTCCGGGCAGATGCACTGAACCCTCCCCAGCGGAAGCTTGTCCAATGTAAGGGGGAGGGGGTGCCAATTGCATCTTTAGCAACAAAGGGGGGCTTGTGCTAGAAGGGGGATGTCAATCCTCTCAAGGATAGGGATTTGGGGGTGGGAGGTGATTTGGGAGGAAAAGGGGCCACAAGATATGCAGTCCTGAACTCTGCACTCTGTATGTAGCACACTCCTAAACTCTGCACACCACACACCCCTGAACACCCCTGAACACCCCTGAACACCACACACCCCTGAACACCACACACCCCTGAACACCACACTCTGTATGTAGTGCACTCCTGAACCATGCACTCTTTAGGACCCTCCCACTCTTGGTGCAATTTGGTCATAGCCAACATTTGCTGCGTTGCACTATCCCACCCCCCCACCCACCCCCCCCTTGTCTGGGGGAAAGTGAGGGGGTTGAGGTCCTGCACCTATAATCTGAGAAATAAAAAAAAGGTCCCATTCACACCTGCAATGGGTATAGAAAAGAATCATCCCCTTTAAAATAATCACATTTTGTTACTAGCATGAAATGAAGATAGACACGGTTTTTATTTTATCCAGCTGTATTTACTCAGCGCAAATTATAACAAAAAAAATAAATAGCCAAATGAAAGATAGAACACAAAATGTCAGAAAAACAAAAAAAACAAAGCGGAATCACTGAGTTGGAAAAGGGATCACTCCCCTCCTAAAAATGACTTCAATCAGGTGTAGCTATCACCTTGCCACTTGACTTTCAATAAGATAATCTGATAAGCTGTGGTCATTTTGATTAGCTTAGCATTAAAAGGGGTTTTAAACCCTCGTGTTTTTTCACCTTAATGCATTCTATGCATTAAATGTGAAAAGTCTTCTGTCACTCAACCCCCCCCCCCCCGACCCCCTGTTATACTTACCTGAGCCCTGTGTAAGGGAAAGAGCACCCCAGCTCTGGCCGGTGTCTCGTGTCCTGATTGATAGCAGCGCAGCTATTGGCTCCCACTGCGGTCAATCAAATCCAATGATGTGGACGCCGGGGGGCGGGGCCAAGTCCTGCTTTCTGTATGAAAAGACACAGGACACAGGAGCGTGCCCACACAGGTGTCCACGAAGGAGAGCGCTTCTCCAACGGGTCCTTTGAGAAAAGGAGGAGGAGCCAGGAGTGCCGCTGAGGGACCCCAGAAGAGGAGGATCAAGGCCACTCTGTGCAAAACCAACTGCACAGCGGGAGGTAAGTATGACATGTTTGGTTTTTTTTTGTTTTTTTATCCTGAACCTTTACAACCCCTTAAAGAGCATTCCTGAAGCATTTCAGTCCCCAACTGAAGCAAACAATCAACTATGTGTGAAAAAAAAAATATATATATGCTACCGGCGCAAAAGGACTCAAAATATTTTATCAATAATTCTTGTTTGCTGCAGTCAATAGTACACTTTACTCTATGGTAAAATGTTAGAAATAATGTCCAATGTGTGGACTGCGCCAACTTCTAAATGACTCTGTATCACCAATATTTTAACCATGTAAATTACTGTATTAATAAATGTGCTAAATACATAATTCAATCAACAAAGTTCAAGTGAAGTGAAACAAATCCCACTCAATAAAGTACAAATGCTAGTAAAAAAAATTGCAAATGCTAATAGAAAATGGATGCCAAAACATCTTTGGTAAATATTCCAGTGAATTCATAAACCAAGTGATAAAATACAACTACAACTACAACATACAACTATAGTATAGTAAGTCCACATGAATAGCCTCAGTGAGTGATCAATTAATTCCCATAGATTCATCTCTTATCCGTGGTTACGTGCATCTAACTTGACCATTCTGTGACTCCACCACCACCTTTTAGAATGGCCACTCACCAGAAACAAATATGTATGCGCCTTTGGTTCATTAATTGATCATCAATTGGATAACCACTCCATTCAATTGATCAATCTACACCCTTTCTGAGCAGTATATCAATGTGATTGATTTCTCTTGCTCTATTGATTCTCTTAAAAAGTAAATGGCCATCATGGTGTAGTATATTTATACTCTTTATTAAAAAAAAGAAGAGACTATTGCACTCACGTTTGGGTGTGCCCCTAAGCCACACTGGACTCCTGCTGTGAGTTGCTGCATGCTCATATGTGAACCCAGCCTAAGACAGTTGTCCACACTGAAAGATTTGCCCCACCTCCTGCTTCAGTGACAACTAATGTTTTGGATTTCCATGATTTTCTTACAATGGTTACCAAGACAAATAAAAAAGGTGAATTGCCTCAGCCAGGTTTTGACGCTTCCCAACGTGTTCCGTCCTCTGTGTAGAGATTTTTTTTTGCTGCATCCGCATCCACCTTTGGAACTGTGTGCAGGCAGTCCAGAAGTGAAAGCAGATGCATACGGCTGCATGGTAACAGTTGCATGTCAAAATTTGGCATGTGAAGAGTGGGTGCACCGATCTAAAATTCAGACACTGTGCACTCGGATCCATTCACCCGCTCTATAATTATTATAATACTATAGGATTTATATAGCACCAACAGTTTGCACAGCACTTTACAACATGAGGGCAGACAGTACAGTTACAATAGAATTCAATACAGGGGGAATCATAGGCCCTGCTCGTTAGAGCTTACAATCTAGAAGGGAAGGTCAAGTAATACAAAAAGGTAATAGCGGGGGATGAGCCAATGGAGAAAATAAAAAGTACAGTTGTTAGGTTGTGGGCAGGATAGGCTTCTCTGAAGAGAAGGGTTTTCAGGGATCGTCTAAAAGCAAACAGAGTAGGGGATAGACAGATTGGGGTAGAGAGTTTCATAGGATGGGAAAGGCTCTGGAAAAGTCCTGGAGGTGAGCATGGGAGGAGGTGACGAGGGAGCTAGAGAGCAGGAGGTCTTGGGAGGAATGAAGAGAATGATTAGGTTGGTATTTTGAGACTAGGCTAGTGATGTAGCTGGGGGCTGAGTTGTGGATGGCTTTGTAAGTCGTTAGTATTTTTAATTTAATTTGTTGGGTGAGCAGAAGCCAATGGAGGGATTGACAGAGAGGAGTAGCAGACACATAGTTACATAGTAGGTGAGGTTGAAAAAAGACAGAAGTCCATCAAGTGAATCCTATGTGTGTGATTATACTGTATGTCAGTATTACATTGTATACCCCTGTATGTTGCGGTCGTTCAGGTGCTTATGTAATAGTTTTTTGAAACTATCGATGCTCCATGCTGAGACCACCACCTGTGGAAGGGAAATCCACATCCTTGCCAGTCTTATGCCCCGTACACACGGTCGGATTTTTCGACGGAAAATGTCCTATCGGACAATGTTGTCGGAAATTCCGACCGTGTGTAGGCTCCATCGGACTTTTTCCGTCGATTTTCCGACGGACAAAGTTTTATCTCCTGCTCTAAAATTTTCCCACAACAAAGTCCTATCGGACTTTTTCCGATCATGTGTAGCGAATTCCGACGGACAAAGTGCCACGCATGATCAGATCACATTACAAGACCAAAGCTATTGGCTACTAGCCTCTACGTAGTCCCATCGTACGTAACAAACGTCACCACGTTCAGAATGATCGGATTTTCCGACAACTTTGTCTGACCGTGTGTATGCAACACCAGTGTCGGACAAAATCCGTCGGAAAAAATCCGATGGATTTTGTGGTCGGATTTTCCGACCGTGTGTACGGGGCATTACAGTAAAGAACCCTCACCGTAGTTTAAAGCGGGGTTTCACCTTAAAATTTTTTTTTTAAAAGTCAGCAGCTAAAAAAAAAGTCGCTGCTGACTTTTAATAAGTACACTTACCCTCCCAGGGCGCCTGCGATGTCGTTCGTGGAGGCCGAGATGTCCCTCGGCTATCCGGATCCAGCGCCGCCATCCTCAGTAAGGGAAACGGCTTCCCGTTTCCTACTGCGCAGGCGCGAGTCGGCGCGCAGCCTACTGCGCATGCGCGAGTCGGCGCGCGGCCTACTGCGCATGCGCGAGTCTTATTTGTGAATGGGGAACGCGGTGTGTTGTGGGACACAGTTCCCATAACACACCGCGCCCCATTCACCTGAAGACGGAAGAAGAGAAGATCACCGCGGCGCTGGAGGAGGCAGATTAGGACGATCTGCCTAGCAACAGCCATTTCTGGTAAGTAAAAAAAATAATTTTTTTTTTTTTTAATTGTTACTAACGTTTTTTCAAGTTTTCATTTTCAGGGTGTCCCACCACTTTAAGGTTAAACCTCTTTTCTTCTAATTTTAATGAGTGGCCAGAGGCTCTAATAGGCTTCAAAATAGTATGGGCTTAGGGCGCAGAGCACTGTGTCCTGACCCCACCCTGTTGTGCGATGATAGCGAATTAATTTTTGTTATGGTCACGATACAGTTCCTCCCTACCAATCAGGAGGCAGGTCTGTGGGCCAATTATTGGATGTCTAGTGCTTTAGCGGAAGAGGAGACACACAGGGGAGGAAGCCTGGAGGGGCAGACACTGGAGCTGCCGCTGCCCGCACTGGTGGAGAGGAGGACAGCCCCGCCACTGCAGGAGAGGAGGAGAGCCCCACCACACAGCAGGTAAGTGCCACCGGACCACCAGCAGGTGATCGGTGCCGCGGATGGTCCAGCGGGGGGGGGGGGGGTCAGTGCTGCGCTGCCCGGCGGTGGGGGGGAGTTGGTGCATGTTTGCTGTCCCCCCCAAAAAGGAGAACCCACCAGACGCCACTGGAAGGGGCGTATTTTGGAGATGTTGCGAAGGTTCAGGCGGCAAGTTTTGGACAGTGATTGGATGTGGGACCTAAAGGATAGATCAGAGTCCAGGATTACACCTAGAACCTTGGCATGCGGAGACGGGCTGATAGTTGTGTCATCAATCTTGACAGAGAGATTAGGGGAAGGGACAAAAAAAATTATAAGCCCCATTTTGGATAGATTGAGTTTGGGAAGTGGTGCGACATCCAGGCTGATATGTCTGTTAGTAAATTTGTGATACATGAGGCACCTGCCCGCAGATATTTTGATATGATTGTGCCCATGAAGCTGCTGTGATTGCATCCACTTCTATGGGTTGCCTGCATGCAGCTCCGAGGTGGATGCAGACGCAGAAAAGAGTGACTTTGCACAGAGGATACAACTCAGTGCCCATCTGAATGAGCCCTGAAATATATTTTAAGCACCGTAATACATAACTTCTGTCCACCGAAACAGCATATGACTTATAACACAAGAAAACACCAGCAGGGTGTGGCAAGATAACCCAACTGCTGAGCAGCCAAGGGAATGAACATAAGAGAGCAGCAGAATATAACAGTTTTCATATCACCTTGCATTACAGTAACTAATAATAAAACTAACACAAAACTGTTACAGTGCAGCCAATTTAAAAACACCAGGGGAGTATGCTGAATAAAGAGAAGGCAAGTGAAAAATGAGAAAACAGTAGAAACCCCCTACATCTTTCATGACTGTTTTTTGATCTCGTAAACACTAAAAACCATGCTATGAGTAATCACTTCAAATCCCCTTTTACATGGAACTCTCATAATTATCTGTACATGTGCTGAATTCTAAAATGAGGCTAATAGCTGTGGTGTCTGGCTTAGCTGCTGAAATAAGACTATGTAGGTGCGGCTACAGGGTAGAGAATGCCCTGGCTGCAGTTGATTGGATGGGAGCGACAGCTTCCTTCTGGGTTCAATCCAAATTCAAGTTTGTACTAAACCTGTGCTAATTGTAAAGCCCCGTACACACCATCGGACTTTCCGATGGGAAATGTTCGATGACAGGCTGTTGGCGGTAAATCCGACTGTGTATGCTCCATCGGACAATTGTTGTCGGACTTTCCGCCAACAAATGTTGGCTAGCAGGTTTTCAAATTTGTCTGTTGTCGGATTTTCTGAGTGTGTGTACACAAGTCCGTTGGACAAAAGGACAAGAGAGAAGCGATCGGTCTTGTAAACTAGCGTTCGTAATGGAGAATTAACACTCGTGACGTGGCAAATTATGAAATCTCGAAATGCAGCGCACATTCTCTTCTGCTTTAACCACTTCAATACTGGGCACTTAAACACCTTCCTGCCCAGACCAATTTTGAGCTTTCAGCGCTGTCACATTTTGAATGACAATTGCGCGGTCATGCTACACTGTACCCAAATTAATTTTTTATCATTTTTTCCCCACAAATAGAGCTTTCTTTTGGTGGTATTTGATCACCTCTACGGTTTTTATTTTTTGCTAAACAAATAAAAAAAGACCAAAAATTTTGAAAAATAAATATGTTTTTTTTTGTTTCAGTTTCAAAACTTTTAAATAAGTAAAAACAAGGGGGGGGGTCCAAATGCGCAAACCAAAACAAGGATAAAAACCAGTAAACTACTAATAAATAAAGTACACAACCGCCGCAGCCACCATCAAGGTGCTCACACACCGTAATATAGTAAAAGGAATATATATATAAAAAGTTATATAACAATGGGGCGCAGACACTAAAAAATCTTAATAAATAATTAAGAAATAATTAAACAGTAATATATGGCACTGAGACAGATAAAATGTAAATTTAAAAAGGAAGAATGTGGCGCTTGCTGCTTGGGAAGGATAACAATCCTGAGGGAGGGCTCCAAAGGACGGCTTCCAACAAAGCGTCTCAAGATTGATAACTACAGTGGAATGTATAGCATCAAGTGATAAACTGTGCTATAACAATAACAATTTATAACAATAAATAGCTGATCAAGAAACTGATATAAACAACCAATGGTGAAAAAGTGTCCTGTGCAAAATAAAGTGCGTTTGTATCCCAAAAAGTTTTCTCCTTCACTGATGGGCACTGATGGGGCTGCACTGATGGGCACCGATGAAGTGGCACTGATGAGGTGGCATTGATGGGCACTGATAGGCGGCACGTATGGGCACTGATGAAGTGGCACTGATGAGGTGGCATTAATGGGCACTGATAGGCGGCACGTATGGGCACTGATGAAGTGGCACTGATGAGGTGGCATTAATGGGCACTGATAGGCGGCACGTATGGGCACTGATAGGTGGGACAAATTGGCACTGATAGGTGGCACGGATTGGCATGGATAGGCAGCATGGATGGGCATGGATAGGCGGCACAGATGGGGATGGATAGGCGGCACAGATGGGCATGGATAGGCACTGATAGGCGGCACGGATGGGCACTGATAGGTGACACGGATGGGCACTGATAGGTGACACGGATGGGCACTGATAGGTGACACGGATGGGCACTGATAGGTGGCATTGTTTTGTACTGATGGATGCCAATCAGTGCCAAACAATAATGCATGCCAATCAGTGATGCCCATTGTGAGCACTGATTGGCATCCATTGTGGGCACTGATTGGCATCCCTGGTGGTCTAGGGCGTACCTGGTGCTGGGCATCCCTGGTGGTCTGGTGGCATCCCTGGTGGTCCAGTGTGGGCAGCCTCGGGGGGGGGGGGGGGCTGCGCTGATAATCGATCAGCACAGACCCCTCCTGTCAGAGGAGCAGCAGGTGGTTAATGGGATAATAATGAAGCTGCTTTGCTGGTGATACTGATGGAGTTATTGCAAACAAATTTTCAAAGGCTTTTTTTTCTAGTGATATCAAGTATAATAATATTATGCTTTTTTTTTTTATTTGGGCAAGTTACCAAAACACCATTATCCATTAGTTTTTAAAGTGGTGTTCCAGCCGTAAATTTTTTTTTTTAAAGTCAGCAGCTACAAACACTGTAGCTGCTGACTTTTTCTAAGGACACTTACCTGTCCAGGGCGCCTGCGATGTCGGCCGATCCGTCCTTCGTATCGTGTGCCAGCGCCGCCATCCTCACTAAGGCCCCTTTCACACCGGGGCGTTTTTCATGCGGTGCAGCGCTAAAAATAGCGCCTGTTCACCGCATGAAAAAATCCGGCCCCTTTAACTCCAGTGTGAAAGCCGGCGGGCTTTCACACTGGAGCGGTGCGCTAGCAGGATGACAAAAAAAGTCCTGCTAGCAGCATCTTTGGAGCGGGATAGGAGCGGTGTGTTCACCGCTCCTATACCGCTCCTTCCCATTGATTAGAATGGGACACCGCGGTGAAACCGCGGTAATACCGCCGCAAAGCGCCGCTACGGCGGCGCTCTGCGGGGGGTCTTTAACCCTCGCGGGGGGTAAAACCGCACCGCGAGCGGCCGAAAACCGCGGTTAAAACGACGGTAAAGCAGCGCTAAATATAGCGCTGCTTTACCGTCACCGTGGCTCCCCGCCCCGGTGTGAAAGGGGCCTAAGGGAAACAGGCAGTGGAGCCTTGCGGCTTCACTGCCCGTTTCCTACTGCACATGCGCGAGTACCCCGGCGATTTCTGAATGATCGGCTGTCTTCTGTGACACACACAGGTCCCAGAAGGCACTGCGTTCAAATTTCCCAGAAATTAACGCAAGGAGGAGAAGACTGAAGATCACCACGGAATAGGAAGTGGCAGATTAGGACGATCTGCCTAGCAACAGTGAGTACAAAAAAAAAAAAAAAGTTTTTTTTCTATTTTTTTGTTGCATTTGTATGTCATTTTTTTTCAGGGTGGACCTCCACTTTAAGATCAAAGATACAACTATGTTGGTGTCCCTTGTTAATTTTACATTGTATTATTTTTAAATGTAACTGCCTACTCCTAAACTGTCATTTGAATGAAAACACATAGCCAAGTAGCCAAGTATTATTCTACACAATTTTTTGATGATTGCGCATTAAAAAAAAAAAAAAAATAAAAAAAAAAATTAGACATGCTATCATCTGCCAATAGAACTTAACCAAAAAGTGCATTCTATGCATCCAAAAATATAGAAAATATACCAAACCAAAAATGTCAAAGCAATAACTCCAAGGCCAATAATAAATAACACGTTATCTCCTCCGATTCCGCAACATGGCTGGTTGACGAATGGCAGTTCAGAAACTAAGTGAAAAGCGTGAACTGAAAAGTGCAAAATAAAAAGTGCTAAATGAAAAGCGCGAACTGAAAAGCACGAATCAACACTCACCAAACTTCTACTAACACGAAATTAGCAGAAGGAGCTCAAAAGGTAGCGGTAAAGAGCTGAAAAACAATGTAGTACGTCACTGCGTTCATAATTGTTGGCCAACAATTGTGTGTCGGTATGTATGCAAGACAAGTTTGCTAAAAGCATTTAAACTCAAACAGGTTCGAGAAATACACATTTCATTTAAAGTGGGTGTAAACCTCAGACATGAAATATGAACAAAGTATATCCCTCTAGTGTATACTTTTCTCAGTTAAAAGCACTAAGTGTCATTTCTGTCTGCTGCTTCATTCATCTGCTATCAGCATGAATTTGCTTCCGACACCAAGAGAAAAAGAGTGACAGGGGAGGGACCTGCAGCAGATTGACAGCCTCAGCTCTGTTCCTGTGTGAAGGGGAGCAGGTCTCTTCCAATCAGCTCTCAGAGCTCTCCTCACCAAACTCAGCAGAGTGTAACATCAGCTCTCCGCCCCTTTTTTTCTGAACTCTGCGCCAAGCTTTTAAATTCAGCATTTTGAACAGATGCAGATACTGAAAATACTGCAGATAGACAGGTACAATTTATGTAGGAGGATTTGTTTAATCTATGTGTGTCACCTGAGGATAGTCCCTTCATTGGGTATATGTAAGCCTGGGTTCAGACTATAGCGAATTTGCAGCGGGGCAAAATACTGCGAATTCGCAGGACATTTGAAAACCCATTGTTTTCAATGGGGCACGTTCACACATGTCCGGTGCATGCGCAATGCGAATTGACACAAACACGCAACCGTCCTTGGTGCGGATCAGGTGCGAATTCAGGCCCATTATCTTCTATGGGCACGCATCTGATTCGCACCTGGCTTGCGTTCTGAACAGAAATTCGCAAGTCATTGTACCACCTCTTTAGGGGAAGTCCACACCCAATTTTTGAAAAAAAAAAAAAAACGGCATGGATTCCCCCTCCAGAGGCATACCAGGCCCTTAGGTCTGGTATGGATTTTAAGGGTACCAGACCCTTATCCGAGCACGCAGCCTGGCAGGTCAGGAAAGGGGGATGGGGACGAGCGAGCGCCCCCCCCCCCCTGAACCGTACCAGGCCGCATGCCCTCAACATGGGGGGGGGGTGGGTGCCCTGCAGCCCCCCACCCCAAAAGCGTCTTCTTCTTCTTCTTCTTCCAGAGCCGCGCTGTGTTGGCACTTATATAGGGACAAGGGGGCAGGGTCACATGCTCATGTCACATGGTGACCCCGCCCCTATGATGTCACAGTCCCAGCATCCTCCGGGACTGTGACATCATATGTGGGCGGGGTCACCATGTGACATAAGCATGTGACCCTGCCCCCTTGTCCCTATATAAGTGCCAACACAGCGCGGCTCTGCCATTCCGGCCAGAGAGAGCGACGAGTCAACATCTTAAGAAGAAGAAGAAGAAGGAAGGCGCGCAGAACGCGACGACAGCGGCAAGAACAGAAGAGACCCCAGAAGACCCCCAGACGACGACGGCGAAGAAGAAGAAGAAAGCCGGGCTTCTCCGCTCGGTAAAAGAGCTAGGTAAAATAGCGGAGGAGTCCGGCGAGAAGACCCCCAAGACGGAAGAAGACCCCCGGAGCAGTGCAATAAAATATTTTGAAAAAATGTGTGTTTTTTTTACTTTACACCTTAGGTGAATGGGTAGGGGTACATCGTACCCCATACTCATTCACATAGGGTGGGGGGCCGGGATCTGGGGGCCCCTATATTAAATGGGGCTCCCGAATTCCGATAAGCCCCCCGCCCGCAGACCCCGACAACCAACGGCCAGGGTTGTCGGGAAGAGGCCCTTGTCCTCATCAACATGGGGACAAGGTGCTCTGGGGTGGGGGGCCGCAGGGCGCCCCCCTTCCCCAAAGCACCCACCCCCCCATGTTGAGGGCATGCGGCCTGGTACGGTTCGGGGGGGGGCGCTTGCTCGTCCCCACCCCCTTTCCTGACCTGCCAGGCTGCGTGCTCGGATAAGGGTCTGGTGTGGATTTTTTCGGCGTTTTTTTTATAAAAAATTTGGCGTGGATTTCCCCCTCAGAAGTAGTAAAATGAGTTGCGAATTCAGCTAGCAGCGGCTTCGCACCTAAAACGCGGACAATCCGCAGAACAGCCGGCGTTTCACTGCGCAGTCACGCAGGGCCCTAAAATCGCAACGCACTAGTCTGAACCCAGGCTAAAGGTTTACAACCACTTTAAGGCACACCACCGCTTAGGTGGTGTATGCTTGGACACTGGAGTATATACTCCATAGCAAACCACGCTTGTTAGTAAAATAGGGGTATTTACACTGTACAGGCAGTCCCTGGGTTACAAACAAGATAGATTCCGTAGGTTTGTTCTTAAGTTGAATTTGTATGCAAGTTGGAACAGGTACATTTTTTTTAACTGTAACTCTAGCCAAAAATGTTTTTGTAGGTTTTGAAAAGGTAGGATAAGGTAATTGTTTTGCTGTCTGTACCCCTGTTCAGAAGATTTCACCTCACTTTCTGTCCCTATGAAGTGGATATTGAAAAATTTGGGTTGTCGTGGAAAAGGATTGTCGATAAAGCTTCAACAGAGACACCTTTTTCCCCATCATGACTATAATGCTGCGTACACACGATCACATTTCCCGCCAGCAGAAGTCCGATGAGAGCTTTTGGTCGAAAATTCCGACCATGTGTATGCTCCATCGGACTTTTGTTGGTGGAATTCCCGCCAGCAAAATATTGAGAGCAGGTTCTCAATTTTTCGGTCGGAAAAAGTTCAGATCGGAAATTCCGATCGTCTGTACCAATTCCGACGCACAAAATTCCTACGCATGCTCGGAAACAATTTGACGCATGCTTGGAAGCATTGAACTTAATTTTTTTCGGCTCGTAGTGTTGTACGTCACCGCGTTCTTGGTGGTCGAAAGTCCAGAGAACTTTTGTGTGACCGTGTGTATGCAAGACGAGCTTGAGCGGAATTCCGTCGGAAAACCATCCAAGATTTTCCCATGGAAAATCCGCTCGTGTGTATGTGGCATTACAGAAGTGAATTTCCCTTCCTAGGGGCAAATTTCCTCACTTCTTGTTGTCTCCCTCCATAAGCAAGTATGCGTTGTTTGTAAGTTAGATATATGTAACTTGGGGAACGCATAATACATTTGGTGAGCTTTGCTTGGTCACACTCTTCTTTTGGTGCATGAGGCCCATCATTTATGAACATCTTAATTTTTATGGCCTAAATGGCCCACAAACCCAATATGTTGCCCTTATCTTTAGCAGAAACAAATCAAATAGCCCACTTTCTGTACAAAATAAAAAACTTTTTACATATATACCAGTATTTTTGAAAGCTGGAAGTAGTACTTTATCAATAAACGTCTCTTCTAGTTTTAGAATACTGTCCCTTTATGTTCAATATGTTCTATTTATCAAAAGTGGTAATACAATCCAAGAAAAGTGATGACGTTTCCAGGAATCAGTCTAGGTTCACACTGAATGCAGCTTTGAAATCTTGCACCTTCACTTGAAATCGCACGATTTTAAAGCCGCATGACATGTGGCTTCAGGTGTGACTTGGCTAACATCTGTGCGACTTCATGCACATATGTCTATGCAAATCAGTCTCGAAATCGCCAAGAGTAGTGCAGGAACTACTTTTTCGAATCGGCGCAGCACCACAAAGTCAGCGTCGCACCGATTTGAACATTGCTGACAATAGGGTGTGACTTGTCATGCGATTTGGCCTGTCAAAGTCACACCGGTGTGAACGGGGGGGGGGGGGAGGGGCTAAATGGGCAGTTACAAAACCAGGAAATGGTTTTACTGTCCCTTTAATGAGGCATCATTGGCACTGCTCTTCTCACAGGTGAGATAATTAACCCTATACCTCTTCCTGTCTCTAGTGTCAGGCAGAGCAAGCAAGATTCATCCACCACAATCATCTACCCAGACGTCTACTGACCTTGGCAGCACCCGGGTTTTGGCGGTAAGGCACTTTTTGCAGCGCTTTTAACCCCCGCTAACGGACAAAAAAGGGTTAAAAGCCCTGCTCCCACAGTGCCTCAAAGATGATGCTTGCAGGACTTTTTTGAGCATCCTGCCAGCACACCGCCCCAGTGTGGAAGCACTTGGGCTTTCATATTGGAGTGAAAGGAGATGCGCTTTACAGGCGCTATATTTAGCGCTATAGCGCCTGTAAAGCGCCTCAGTGTGAAAGGGGGCTTAAGGTAAAACACTCTGCGTTCCAAGAAAAGTCCTCTTAAAAAATGTATTTCAGGAGTAGATCTGGAATAAGGCCTGATGCACACCTATGCATTTATAGTGCTTTTTGCATTTTGCTGATTTGCACGACAGTCCATTTACCATGGTTTCCTATGGAACACGTTCTGTAGTGCAAATCTGCAAAATGCAAAAATCACTAAAAATGCATAGGTGTGAATCAGGCGTGATATCATAGAATGAACCATGTGACTGCACCTGGACAGCTTGGTCTTCATTTAAACATAGAGAAAAATAAGTAAAATCTGTGAATTGTAAAGAAAAAAAAAAGTACGTGTGGAAAACATTTATTACATAACTGTATAGATTAATTATCAGATTATATTTTTCAATAGTTTTATTCTTCAATTGTCAATGATTTTACTTCTATTTCATGGGGGGAAAAAAAATTTAGCTTCTCTCTCATAATAATATTCTTATAGTGTTGGCAAAGAGTAAGGAGCCATTCACACTTCTATGGTCTATTGCGGTATGTAAACACGTGTTGCTTTATTGCAGGTGATGCATTATAAATGGGCTGACAACTCATTTCAACAAACGTGCACCTTTTTTTTTTTTTGCTGACGCACCACTGCATACAGTGAGCCAATGTGACGTGTTGTGTGATGGCAGCTACTGTACAGTGCATTGGGGTGTCATTCACAATGAATTGGACTGTACATTGAGCTGTGTGTTACTGCAACATATAGGTGTGAAAGGGAGCTTAGAGCCCAATTACACTGTTCTGTGTATGCTTGTAACATGCATTGCACATGCTTTTTCAGAGGGGGTCTGTTCATCTCTAATGCTGGCCATACACTATTAAAAAAATGGCTGAATCCATTTTCGAAAAAAACATTCAACTGTGAGCGCAAACGATGGTGCCATCATGCAATGACCGATAAATCGTTCAGTGGACATAAATTTAATGCATTTTTTTTTCTCTGATTTTTACATATACCTAGTGCAAACATTGCGGACGGGAAACACATTAACCTTTCAATTTATCGTTCCTTCGGCAGAAAGTTTCCAAACTCGTCCCTCGTTTTTGGCTCAAAAACGTCCCAACGAGTATCAATTTTGTGCCCAAAAAACTAACAAATTGTGTAAATGGCTGATTTTCCTTTAGGATTTACCAAAACCATATAATAGGAGGTCAAACCTAAACACTTTCAATTTGTATGCAATCAGGCAGGCCCTTGCACTACATAATTGAAGGTAAATCTAAAGGTTGAACAAGAAAATTGTATGTTTGGCCAGCTTGGCCTCCAACATATTTCAATGTGGTGCGCTGAGTTGCAAAAAAATACAAGAGAACTAATTATTTTTGGGGTAATAGCACAAGGTATCAAAAACATCACACACAATGAATTTTGTGCATTAACTTTGGGCTATTGTCTTAAATATGTTAAAGTGAACCTTTGTTTTCCTGGAAGAGGTTTCATGTATTAGACCACTATCACACTGAGGCACTTTTCAGGCGCTTTCACGCTAAAAACAGCGCCTACAAAGCTCATGAAAACTTATTTCCATTAAAATCAATGAACGCTTTCACACTGGGGCAGTGTGCTGGCAGGGCTGTGAAAAACTCCCCTCCCCATTGAAATGAATGGAAAGCTCTTCAAAAGCGCCTGTAAAGCTCTTCAAAAGCGCTCAGTGTTTTTACTGGCAGTTTAGAAGCGCCTCAGTGTGAAAGTGGCCTTAGTGGCTGCTTGTCTTCGCTCCCCTTCCCACTTCGGCCACTGAGAGCAAAAGAAGCATGTAACTTACTCCCATTCCTCCTAAATGACAGCACTGGTGATTGGCTGCTCCAGCTCTTAGTGCTGGCACATGGGGGTAGACAAAGAATCTTCAGTCCTGTGTAAGCTCCAAGTAGCAACTCAGCGCTTACAAGCTAGCCATACACTGTTTGAAATCAGGGTTGCCAACCACCAGTAAATTTACTGACAGTTTGTAAAAATGTGCGATTTTTTTTTTTTTTTTTATTGTGTTTTTTTTTTTTTTATTATTTTTTTTTTTTTTTTACAACTGCCAGTATATATCAGGGCTGATAATTTCATGCTGTGTTGACTTTTTACGTGTAAATCAAGCAAATTACTTTGTTATAGGTATTGTCAGTGTTTCCATATCATGTTTATACTGTTGCAATATTCACTGTGTTACTTTTCAATAGCAGTTCTGTAATTTCTCAGGTTGTCAGTAAAAAATGTGCGCCGCCAGTAAAATTTCCATGTTTTGTCAGTAAAAAATGCTGCGGGAGGTTGGCAACCCCGCATGAAATTCAGGAAGTCCAGCTGGGAATGGCCAAATTGCGATCAGTGTGTGTGGGCTTGACAGAAGTCGATTAAACAATCAATATGGTGGAAACTTTTTATTGATCAGAAAATCATTTGCAGCCTAAGATCAGTGTAGTCTGACAGCGGCAGGTGCCACTGTCAGAATACAATGTTCCAGCTGGGAAATTCCTCCATCCAGCTCATTTATGTTGATATGGGAATCTGTTTGATTTTTTTTTTTTTTTATTATTATTATTATTCAGCCTGCTAACTGAACAAAAAATAAATAATTGTATGGCCAGCTTCACACTTTTTTGCTTTTTAGTGGTTTAACTTCCTTGCTTGGCGGGAAGTGTCTGTGGCTGGGGAGGGCAGCATTAGAATAAACCTGTTGCTTCTGCAAAGTACACCTTCTTTAAAATGGAAATATACTAGCTGTGATTAAGATAATTCCAATTGTATAAATAATGTTAACTAGTTTTAATTTTACGTCCTGTGTGTAGTCAGTTCTCCACATTCGTATGTCCTAGCCAAGTATATTTGAGCCAAGAACAGAAAATAAATCCTCCCATAGTGAAACAGGAATCTGCTCTGCTACTGCATGAGCTGTGCTGTCAGTCAACATAATGTAGGGAAGAGATTTAGGCTACTTTCACACTGGAGCGGTGGGGGCGCTGTCGGTAAAGCGGCGCTATATTTAGCGCCGCTTTACCGGCGTTTTAGCAGCGCATTTCGGCCGCTAGCGGGGTGGTTTTACCCCCGCGAGCGGCCGAAAAGGGGTCAATACCGCCCGCAAACCGCCGCTGCAGCGGCGGTTTGCGGGCGCGTTCGGCGCGCTGCCCCATTGTTTTCAATGGGAACGGGCGCTATAGGAGCGGTAAATATACCGCTCCTATAGCGAGACAAAGATGCGGCTTGCAGGACATTTTCCAGCGTCCTGCAAGCGCACCGCTTCAGTGTGAAAGCCCTCGGGCTTTCACACTGAAGACACAGCAACAGCTGTTTCGGGTCGGTTTGCAGGCGCTATTTTTAGCGCAATAGCGCCTGCAAACCGCCCCAGTGTGAAAGGGGCCTAAGGCCGGGTTCACACATGCTGTGGTCGTGGGTCACAGCAGGGGGTCCGGTGCGTCCCTGTTCTTCGTTTCAGGTGCGAATCAGGTCCAAATTTTTGCCCGAATTCGCACCTGAATCGTAACCAAAGACCAGGGCTTTTTTTCAGCGGGAACGCGGGGGAACGCAGTTCCGGCACCTCTTGCCAATACACACCGTACATTCAGTGCTGGAGGTGGCGGAGGTGTGGGGGGGACTGGAGGGTCTATTAATGCTGGCTGCTGGGCGATCTATTTTTGCTGGAGCGGATCTATTTTTGAGCTGCGGTCTATTGTTGCTGGGAGATCTATTATTGCTGGTGGTGGATCTATTGTTGCTGGGGATCAATTCTTGCTGGAAGAGATCTACTATTGACAAAGGGGGTCTATTGTTGCTGGCTTGCTGGAGAGTCTATTGATGCTGGCGGAATCTGTTGTTGCTGCTGGGGTGGTATTTTGTGGTGGGGGTCCATTGTTGCTGGGTGGGTCTATTGTTTTTGATCAAATCTATTGCTGCTGGCTGTGGGGGATCTATTTTACTACTTTTCTTGCTATCATTAACAAATTCTGTACAAATTACTTAGCACCACAAAATGATACTTGGCTCTGTATTCTCTAAAAGGGGCAGTACTGGGAGGAGGGTGGGGGATGAAACAAGGAACGTTGCTCAGGGGTGGGTAGGGGGTGGAGACGAGAAGTGACTCAGAAGGGGGGGAGGAGTTCCTGCACCTATTCTCTGAAAAAAAAAAGCCCTGCCAAAGACCCTATCCAAATGTGGACCTCGGCCGCCCCAAAGGTATGTGAACCAGCTCCATTGTGAGCCGGGCACACTCTCCTGTCATGGGAATTGAAAATTGAATGCAGAGAAACCCCCATCCAAAACGTATAATTGTCAACCCAGCCTTAGCAAAAGATATTGGCTAAAAATACCTGTTCTTATGGCAGATAAAGATCGTTATAGCTCATTGAATAAAGATTACTAATGGTCAGAAAGGTACATAGTTGGACTTACATAGGAAAAGAGCTCAGTGTGGGCATGACCAGTGTGCTGATGGTCTCTACTAAACCAAGAAGAAGTAAGCAGTAGTGGGCAGCAACACAGAGGTTACACAGTTGCAGGGTGTGATAAATGCTGGCACACTCCTTATATTGCAAAAAACACACAAATCAATCTCCTGTGCTGTGTAATGTGCCTCTACATGACTAGGCGCTCTCTGCTAATGCCGCGTACACACGATCGGAAATTCGGCCAGCAAAAGACTGATGAGAGCTTTTGGTCAGAAAATGCGACCGTGTGTATGCTCCATCTGACTTTTGCTGGCCGAATTCCAGCCAGCAAAAGATTGAGAGCATGTTCTCAATTTTTCGGTCAGAAAAAGTTCAGATCGTCTGTAGCAATTCCGACGTGCAAAATTCCTGCGCATGCTCGGAAACAATTCGGCGCATGCTCGGAAGCATTGAACTTCATTTTTTCGGCTCGTCGTAGTGTTGTACATCACCGCGTTCTTAACAGTCGAAAGTTTAGCAAACTTTTGTGTGACTGTGTGTATGCAAGCCAAGCTTGAGCGAAATTCCGATGAAAAAAAAAAAATCCAAGATTTTTCTGATGGAAAATCCTCTCGTGTGTACGCGGCAATAGATGCCAATTGATGGATAATGCACTTCTCGCTGCCCTCCATAGACTGGGGAATCCAAAACTCTGAAATATGAAAAAGAAACAGAAGGCGTGTGGACCTAGAGCATTATCCTCAATAGACTGGTATTTATTGTATAAAAGGTATCATACGCACAAACATTGACTTGATAAAAGCATGTCATAAAGTACTTCCACATAGGTCCATAAAATCTGTCCACATGACATGGGACTGCTTCCGTGGATGTATAGACTGACTAAACCGTTTTCAAGAAATTGAAGAAGAGAAAGAGGAATTTCTTGAAACGCGTTAGCCAGTCTATGGATCCTGGGAAGCAGTCCCATGTCATGTGGACAGATTTTTATGGAAGTACTTTATGACATGCTTTTATCAAGTATATGTTTGTGAGTATGATACTTACCTTTTATACAATAAATACCAGTCTTTTTCACACTCCTTGTCCCAGAGCATAGGAGGGTGGACGGATCATAAAAAAGTACATCACTTCACTAAACCTTAATAACCTTGAGGTTTTTTCACCTTAATGCATTAGGGTGAAAAACCTCCTGTGATCCAACAGTACCACAGAGCCCCCCCCCCCCCTTTTTACTTTCCTGAACCTGGTCTTTCCAAGGATGGGGACGAGCATACCAGCTCCTGCCGGTATCTCGGGTCCCGATTGGATAGATTGATAGCAGCGCAGCCATTGGCTCCCGCTGCTGTCAATCAAATCCAATGGTGCAGGAACCAGGGGGCGGAGCCGAGTCCTGCTGTCTGTGTCAATGGACGCAACAGCAGGACTCGGGAGCTCGCCCGCATGAGTGCCCCGAGGGAGAGTGGCTCTCCAATGGGGCACTTGAGAAGAGGAGGAGTCAGGAGCACCGCTGAGGGACCCCAGAAGAGGAGGATTGGGGCCACTCTGTGCAAAACTAACTGCACAGAGGAGGTAAGTATGACATTTTTTGTTTTTTAAAACAAACCTTTTACATATCCTTTTAAAGTGTTTGTAAATGATCACCTTGTAAAACAACCCATTCAGAATAAAATAGAAATGAAAAGTAAAACATTTATGTATAGATATTAAAAAAAACATTATAAATACATTTTTACCCCTTTTTTTTTTTAAGTGATAACACACCCTCTGTTTTCAGCTGAATAAGGAGCTCAGGGAGGAGAAACAGCAGCACACTGATCTTTCCAGTGAATGGCTGGGAGGAGAAACAGCAGCACACTGATCTTTCCAGCGAATGGCTGTGCTGGGGGGCATTTGAGCACAGGTCTGATCATGGAAAGAGCGAAGGCTCTTCAGCATAACTAAAAAACTGACCATGATGTGCTCTCATGCCTAGCATGGTCAGTTTTTATTAGGAAAGCAGAGGCACTGGCAGGAACACCAGAGATTTCACACAAAGGAAGCAATACAACGGAATACTTTTTCATACAAGTACATCTACACGAGATATCAGTAAAATCTGCACTTGGAAACAGCCAGAGAACGCACATTCCGATCGAATCAGTCCTTTGTGCCAACCTACTGTACAAATTGGGATCAGTAAAGCCCATTGGAGTGTGAGGAGCATGGCTAAGAAGCGCTGTGAAAAACCTGCTGAATCTGACCGCAATTGATTGGCAGTAAATTAAATGGACTTTTTAACTTTAGCACAAATGCAGTGTTTTCTGGAGGGCTTTAGCTGGTTCTCGTATTGATTTTGGCTGATGCCTGATCACAATTATCTGGATCTTGCAACCCAACTGTGCATAAAATTCTGCCTTTGTGAACAATTGTAACAATGAGTCGGCTAGAGCCTGAATGTGTGCAGGAAGACTAATCTTAGACGTGTGATTGATATTTCTGATTATGGAACGTAAACAGGATGTGACAGATGCAGCTGTGACAAGCAGTGATACATAAGTGTTAAAACCTCTATTCATGATATATTTCCTGGGGGTCGATGAATGCTGCTGTAATGGAGGGGGGGTTGGTGTTCAATCCTAAGGGTCCAGGGATGACTGCTCTTCAAAAACAAAGGCTACCCAGGAGTGCTTTAAATTCCTCTTATCAGGGTAAGCCAGGAGGCAAATTTCAGCTTTCCCTCTGTGAAATAAAAAAACCTGGAAAAATAAGTCAGAAATGGAAAAATATGTACAAGTGAGCTTTATTCTGTTCATTTAAAGGGAATTTGAACTTTCACCCCACCCCCTCCTATATGTCTGTGTGTCTGTCTATCCATTATATATGTAACTGGTAGCACATATAATTTGTTTTCATAGGGGAGGCTGACCATACAGCAGAAGAAAAGCTTTTTCTAGCAGCAACTACGCCATGGCATAGAGGGGATTCTTTTCCAGTTGCGTCTCTGCAAACACCCAACAATGCAGCTTTCCAGATGGGTGGCACAAACTCTTGGGCTATCCTTCTCTCTTGACGTGCCAGGCTGAACGCGTGTACGCACCACTGCAGGTGGTGCTCAACTGCAGCATCAATGCAGAGGGAGAGAAAATCATTAGGAACAGGGCTAGTCTATGGTTTCCTGAGTCACTGGGTAGTGTTCAGATTGGATGCTGGCCAGCCATGTGACTCTGGTGGCCATCTTAGGTGCGGCAGAGTCTATTTAAGACCCTGACCCCTGGGTTGGGCACGCTAGATGCGAGTGGGTAGTGTAGGGAGAGGTAACCCATCTGCTAGGGACAGTACTAGTAATAGGGAAAGGTTCCTGATGAGGAGGGAAAGCAGTGGAGTACCAATGGTGGGGCGGAGGGGGCGGTCCACCCCGGGGGCCACACATTGGGGGAGTGCAGTAAAATCATTTTTATTTTTTGTTATTAGTAGCCCCCCCATGGAGCTGGTTGGCAGATTTGCTCCTTCTCTCGATGTGGGCGAGCGATGTGCAGGCAGGGAGGGAGGCAGGCAGAGGCAGACAGCCGGGAGAGGACTCGAGCCTGCTAAACCGTGGTGTGGGGAGCAGCTCTGTGGTGCCCGGCATCTCCCTTTACACCTCCAGCCAGCAGTGCACACTGTACAGTCATACCTCCCAACATTTTGAGATGGGAATGAGGGACACCTACCAACAAATGTATGTAGGCATGGGACACGCCCCCCTGCCACATCCCTTAAAGTAGAATTAACCCAAGAAAAAGGTTAATTAAATTCACAAGGGCTTTTTTTTTTTTTTTTATCACTACAATTCCTTTATATTGGCTTTTAAAATGTACTAATGCAGCAATTTAGAATTTGGAAAAAAGGTTTAGCACTGGGAAACACTTTTTGAAAGATAAAAAGTGCATTTTATATACAGCTATATGGATCAGACCAAAATGAGGGGAAAGAGGAACAAAGGGACATTGCTCCAAATCAGGGACAGTCCCTCGAAATCAGGGACAGTTGGGAGCTATGTACAGTGGAGGGGGGCGTCTGACCCGGACAGGTACTGGCTTGTGTACAATGAGTTGCACGGCCAATCTATAGCAGGCATCATAGAGCTGCCAATCAGTAGTGCAGCAGTGTGTGTTTGTGTGTGTGTGTACTGGGGGGGTGCTGAGGGTATGGAGACTTACTGAAGGATACAGAGGATCTGGGGGTGCAGAGGTGTACAAGGGGGTACGGAAGTGTGCTGGGGTGCAGGTGGCTACTGGGGGTAACAAAGGCATGCAGGGGGGTACAAAGGCATCTGGGGTGCAGAGGTGCTTGGGAAGTTGTAGGGGATTGTGGGAGGGTGCAGATGTGTGCTGGGATACAAAGGTTTGCTGGGGTTACAGATGTGTACTCAGGGATGCATATGAGGGGTGCAGAGGATTGTGGGGGGTATGGAAGTGTGTATATGGAGATGTGCTGGAGGCACAGAGGCGTGCTAAGGGGGCACAGAGGCATGCTAAGGGGGTACAAAAGCATGCTGGGGGTACAGAGATGTGTTGGGGAGTACAGGGGTGTTCTGGAGGTACAAAGATGTGCTGAGGGGATATGGAGGTGTGCTAGGAGTACAAAGATGTGCTGAGGGGTTACAGAGGTGTGCTGGGGGTATGGGGTGTTTTGGAGGTCAGGAAATGTGCTGGGGAATACGGAAGTGTGCTGGTGGGTATGGAGACATGTTGTGCTATTTGTGGAGCATACTGTAATATTTGTGGAGCATACTGTAATATATTGTGGTTGAGCAGCTGTAATATTTAGACATCCCAACCTGCAAAAACTAATTTCAGGGAGGTGGCAAACTCAGAGAAGAACAGCGGGCCGGAGGAGAACGGAGGGAGGGGGGGCGGGGGGGGGGGGGGGGGGGGGGGGGGGGGGGGGGGGGCATGAGAGGGCGGGGGGGGGGGGGGGGCGGGGGGGGGCGGGGGGGGGGGGTGGGGGGGGGGGGAGTGTGGGCGGGGGGGGGGGGGGGGGGGGGGACAGAGGGGCCGGGGGGGGGGGGGTGGGGGGGGGGTGAGAGCATAATGGAGGGGGAGAAGGACAGCGGGCCGGAGGAGAACAGGAGGGGGGCGGAGAAGGACAGCGGGCCGGAGGAGAACGGAGGGGGGGGACGGAGAAGGACAGCCGGCTGGAGTATAATGGAGGGGGTGGAGAAGGACAGCGTAGCGGAGGAGAATGGATGGGGGGGGGGCGGAGAAGGACAGTGGGCTGGAGCATAATGGAGGGGGGAGAAGGACAGCGGGCCGGAGGAGAACGGGGGGCGGAGAAGGACAGCAGGGCGGAGGAGAATGGAGGGGCGGAGAAGGACAGCCGGCCGGAGGAGAATGGAGGGGGGGGAGAAGGACAGCAGGCCGGAGGAGAGCGGGGGGGGGGGGGGGGGGCACGGAGAAGGACAGAAGGCCAGAGGAGAATGGAGGGGGGGGGGGGCGAAGGAAAGCGGGCCGGAGGGACTGCAAGGGGCATAGGGGGCTGTGAAATTTGTGCAATAAATATTCTTGAAAACATTACAAATGTTTGTGGGTGTTTTTGCACTTTAAAGTTCATGTGAGGGGGTGCCAGATATAGGAGCATTTTCCTTCTCCATGCATGGACCTCACTAGGCCTCAAGCTACTCACCCCTCTACTCATGCCTCACCAGATTATCATTGAAGCTTTCACTAAATTTGTCTACACTCCACCACTACTCCTCCTAGAAGAGATTACTAATCTCTATCTCTTTTGCTTGCCTAGGGGAATTTCTATCCCTGACTAAAAGGCCTCCAAGCTTGCTTTTCTGGCCTCTGCTGCTTTTTCAGTGGTCCAGTCGCCTCCACACTCTCTGTAACCTTGGGCCCCTTTCACACTTGTGCGACTTGTTGTCATGCGACTTTGCAGTCCCAAGTCGCAGGACAAGTCGTACCCCATGATTTCCAATGAGTACCATTCATATCTGTGTGCTTCGCACCTACTTCAAAGTAGTCCCTGTACTACTTTGGTCTGACTTTAATGCGAGTTGAGGTCCATATACCTTATGTTTTATACAGGCATTCCCTGAAATCACGTCAAAAAAGCGGCCGCCAAATTGCAGTAACATTGCTGCAAAATCGCGCGGCAGTGTGAAAGGGGCCTTAAGCTGGCCATACACTAGTAGATTTTTAAACAAACTTTCTTATAAATATTCATACAAACATTGGTATGAAAGTACATTTGATGAATTGACAAACGTCGTTCAAAAATACTTCAAAGTGTAATTTGCTTTTAAGATTCGGCACACGTCATGCAATTTTTGGTTTGCAGTGCTATTTGTCACGTGGCAGAATCGAACAGTGTTTGGGGTGCCATGAAGAAATAATGGCATTGAACCGTGTTTGGGGTAAATGGTGCCTATGTGTGAACAGAGCATTATGGTATGTGAGCGATGATCAATGTGCACACAACTATAGTTAAAGTGATACTAAACATGCAATGTTTCATTGCCATTATCCCTTCTAGTTATGTAGAGAGATCACGCCACTGTATGTATTTAAGTTATTATAAAAAAACATCCAAGTACCATATTTATCATTGCTGTTCTACAGTTGCATGACCTTTCCCAGGCCTTTCCCACCCTCAGGGAAAGGAGGCGTTTCTAGCAGAGGCATAACTAGATCCTTCCTTCAGGGCCCCAGTGCAAGAAACCATGAGCAGGGCCCTTTCCACTGATCCTGGGAGCTCTTTACTCCCATCATTGGACCTTTTTATTGCGCTCCCACAGCAGGCCACCTTCCTGCCATCTTGTGGTACCCCACGGTGGAGGAACGCTAGAGACCATTCGCAAGTGTGACCTTTCAAACCCTGATAGTTGCCCCAGTGGTGTCAGTATTTTTTTTTTTTTTGTTGTTTTATTTTTTTTAAACATTTTATTTTATTGTATTTTTTTTTATTATTGTATATTTCTTACATATTTTTTAGGACCCACGGGAGGCTTTTATGAAAGATCAGGGGTCTAAATAGACCTATAATGTCCTCATTTTGAGAAAGAGAAGAGACTGAGAACAGATTCGTCAGTTCCTTTTTCTGCCGCCTCAGCTGCACAGAATGAATGGACAGGAATACACCTGTACAGAGCTTCCCGTTAATTCATAACCTGAAGCATAGTAAACACAGATTTCTATGCCGCATCTATGAATGACACACAGGGGCCTGGGACAGCAGGACAGGGATAGGGAGGTGGTGACAGCAGAATGTAGAGGAACCGATGCCCTCCATTTCCCTTCTGCAGTCACTGAATTTCTGTGGCAGGGAGATTAGGAGAAGCAAGCTACATGGATGGATCGGTTCCTCTACATGCCGCAGTCCCCCCACCGCCCTCTTATCCAGTTGTACAGGACCAGGTCGCAATGGCAAACCCTGTAGGTGCGTCTCTGGTTTCTAGTACTGATTTGTGATCTATAGCAACAGAGGACATGTGGACTAAGAATCTGACAATAAAAAAAAGTATTTCAGAGTAGAGAATCAAAAAAATGTATAGCAGCAAAGTGTTTTTTAAAACTTTTTACAAATCTATATTTCAAATTTTTTTTTTTTTTTTTTTTTGCAATAGCATGGTGTAGGCAGAGTTTTAGTTGACTGACAATGGCTTTCACTTTGGTCACTCTGCAAAGATATCTGGAGGAGGTGCTGCCAATCACAGGCTATGTCACACCCATCCAGGCTCTGTCCATGGTGTGTATGTGCTGAGCATAACAGGGAGATGAAGCCTCCATCAATCAACATCTTATATCCCAGCCCCCATAGTGTTTAACAATACGAGGGCATGGAGTAGGAGGGAGGGAGGGTACTGTCATTCATCACTGTGTATATGCCCACGTTTTGTGATTCTATAGTCATGTGGGCTTTAGAGATAAGAAAAAGGAGGAAATTAACAGCTTAGAAGGAAACTGAAAATGGAGCATGCTGAGTAGATGTGGAAATGGCTGGTCTACACAATCTCAAGCTCAAGCTGCAGCAGGGACACAGACAAGGAGGGAGGGACAGTGAACAACAGGATCAACCAGGTTTTTTGCAATCTACAGAAAACACTCTAGTGGCAAAGTGAGTATAACACAATGTAATCCAGCATGTACACAGTTTGTGGTTTGGGTTTATTGACACTTTAACCACTTAACAATATAATGCAGATGGGTGGCCTGTACAGGCAAAGCGACGTACTGGTACGCCGCTGCCTGCTTCTGGAATTGGGGCACGCCCATGCACACCCCCCCCCCCCGCCGACATCCGCTGTGATTGTACACAGCGGGAGTGTTTCAGCAAGTCCCGGCCAATATAATGTCTGGAACCTGCTGATCGGCTGTGTTCAATCTACACAAAAGTCTGTACAAAGGGAGTGATCTCTCTATTTCTAATCCCTGATTTCTGCCCCCTAAAAAAAACAAAAAGATCTGTTAGTAAAATCAGCACACATTATACATTGTTGGGCACACATTTAACCCCTTGATAGCCCTAGATGTTAACCCCTTTTCAGCCAGTGTCATTAGTACGATGAGAGTCTATAGTATTATCAATGATCACTGTATTGGTGTCACTGGTGATGGCAGTTAGTCAGTCGTCGTCCCCCCCCCCCCCCCGGTGTCAGTTAGTGTCAGACTGCTGCAGTCCCATAATAAGTCGCTGATCACCGCCATTAGTAGTATAAAAAAAAATCCCAGTATATTTACCATAGTTTTTAGACACTATAGAGGGATGTGGAAAAGCTCAGGGGGGGTACCTCGTCCTAAAATTATATATAGAAAACGAAAAAGAGGGGGTTTTTAGCCAACCTAGCGGACTATCACGGTACCTGAACGGACATATGTCTCAATACAAAAGAATAATTCTAAATATTTTTATTAGCACAAAGTATACATAAAACATGTCACATATAAAAAAAGAGGGGTCATTACAGTCCAAGAATGTACATATACATGTAGCTCTTAATGCATCAGAATACTGAAACAAACTCGCAGGATGCTGGTTGACGCGTTTCGCTTAAAGCTTCTTCAGAACCAGAGTGTAGCAGTTCGTATATCTGTTGTATATATCAAGAAGACAGGGGAGTTATTCACGAATGGACTGACAGATTATGTGTATTTAGATCTGTACTCAATAATATAGGTGCAAATAGTTACACTAGATATGTGCACTCTAGAAAACTTGAATATTGCCTACCTTCCAATTTTTGTTGACAAGGTAGAGGCTTGTATATGTCTGCAATACCCAAGTTAGTTACCTAAAAATGAGTCTCTCGGGATAGCCAAAGGACTCGCCGAGTTTGGGGTCTGAAGCCAGCAAACAGGGCACAATCTGCAAATGGGGGAGGAAAAAAAAAAAAAAGGAAAGAAAAAGAGGGAAGAGAATATTTTCAATAAAGATTCTAAGAAACAGTCGGCCGATAGCTAGTTCCCATATGTGGATATTACATCCCATATAGATAAGTATATATGTATACATGAGGGAAATACTCACATAAAAATTAGAAAGAAAAGAAATTAACAGTAGTAAACCATAGATGTGCCGGATTTGGCCAGTGGCGTGGTGGTATTTGCGGATAGATCTACAGTGCCGGTATCCTGTAATTAATAATGATAATATCAAAAATAGGTAAAGATATGCCGGCTTACACTTCCAAAGCCACTCTGTATATACCTTGAGGATCCCACGGAGTTCTAATTGAGAGTCCCTATGGAAGGTAATAATTTCAAATCGATGGCCTAAACACTATAGCAGGTACAGCATCACATAAGTGAACTGAAAAGAAACGAAAGAAGAGAGGGATATATAAATATATATCCGCTAAGTTCCAAACAGTGTTTAATATTGTATATCAGTGTGGTAGATCACAGCCTGGTTAATCCAGAAGCGTACCTGATAGCCACATGGGAAAAAGGAACTGCCACAACTGGAGAAGATCACCAGCTCTTCAGGGTGCAACTTTTAATGTCTGAATCCATCAGTAGCAGACTCTATATAAAGAAAAAATAGTGCACGGCTAGTAGCAGAGCTTGTTTTTAGTTTGGTGCATGCCCGGGGCTAGTTAGTCCCCAAGGCAGCACCTAAAATAAGGGAAACAGCATAGTAGTCAGTAAGTAATTTAAAAGAATATACCTGAGTACAGTTTGGCAGAGGCAGCTTCTCAGCACTCCATCTCAGACAACCATCTGATGGAGTGCTGGTTAAGTAGTGTGTTTTGGCGCCAGGTTGGAGGGAGGAGGAAGGGGACCGCCCCATAGAGCTAATCAAAGATCACTCCGATCAGCTGGAGGGGCTGCCAAACAGAATGTCAGAGTGCACTAGTGCTGGCGCTGCTGTGCGCATGCGCCACATCGGGCCGAGGGGATGGAGTTCGCATATGAAGCGGCCCGTCCGCCGCGGCCGAAAGCGAAAGTACGCGCATGCGCAATAGAGAGTGTGCGCATGCGCAGTAGAAGAACGGGGGTGATTCCCGATCCAGCCAAGGTAGAACGGTATTGAGGGTATAGGTACACACCATCGCCCGAGCCAACACCACTCAGAGCAGTGATGGCCTATGCAGATGGGAACAAGGTCAGTTGTGAGATCAATCCTTGAGGAAAGAGGAAGGTGAATTGAAGAAAAATATCAAAGATAGAGAATATGATAGAGACTTTACAGGGTGAAAAAATATTATTATAAAAATATAAATGAAAATGAACAAAATTAGAAGTAAATAAATAGAATTGGATATAAAAAAAAAAATTATTAAAAAAATAAAAAAAAAAAAAAAAAATAAAAAAAAAATTATTAAAAAAAAAAAAAAAAAATTATAAAAAAAAAAAAAAAAAAAAAATAATAAATAAATAAAAGTAAGATTGAAAATGAAAATTGATAAATAAAAAATGGATGAAAAAAATAAAAATATAAAAATATGAAAATGAGAAAATAGGTGAAAAACAAATTAAAATTAGTAGTTTTTTCCTTC